>WEKY01058293.1:8253-26317 GCA_013390045.1 Picathartes gymnocephalus
AAACCAAACCAAAACAAAACCAAAACTAAACTCAACCAAAAAACAGCAACAAAAAACAAAACAAAACAACCCACAAAAACAACAAAAAAACCCCCAAAATCAAACAACAAAACAAAAAAAAAAACCCCAAAAAACCCAAAACAACCACCCTCTTAATTCTTTCTTTCCTTGTAGAAACTGGCAGAGAGACAAAAAACAGAGTATGAAAGACAATAAATGGATCTCAGCAGGAGGAGCCCTGTTCCCCTTATAATGATCAGCCAGCATGTCTGCTGCTCCAGCGCAGAAATTCAGGTTTTGTCTTTAAAATCACCAGGCGTCTTCTAGACCTCATGGACTCCCTAATTTTTCCTCCAGTTCCATATTATAGCATTCACGCTTCCTGCTACAGGAGTCTAACCGTATCGAATGTTGCTCAGTCTGCCAGAAGGATTCCTTACAAGCACTGTGTATTTGTTTCAGTCCTACGCACTTCCATACATTTTTTGCTCTAGACGTGTACGAAGTCAGTGGGAATTATGCCTGCGTAGGGCAGAGCTGAATGCAGCCCCAGATTTACTGTGTCATCCAGTATTTGTAACACAATAGCGTTTGTCAAAGTGCCAGTGTGAAGTGCATGTGGATTTCAAACAGCTGTAGCGCTGCCATATGCTGCCCTTTGGTTAAGCCATGACTTAAAGTTCAGCTTCCCATTTAGAGCAAAAATTGACAGATTCATCTTTTTTGGATTTTCAGAAACAGTCAGGCTCTTTGCTGTGCATTTTCTCGTCTAAATCTGTCTCATTGGCGCTGCTGACACATCTCTGACACTGGCCCCAGAGGGTGCCTTGGTTTCTGAAAAAAAACAAACCCAAAGGTTCTCAAGGAGTCCACTGTCCACCATTAGGGAAGTGTTTGGGATCTCAGCCCAAGACAAAAGCTCAGAGGAGATGCATCGCCAGTAAGACCCAATCTCCCATTTTAGGATGTGGCAAACTGGGACAATGTGAGGGTCAGAGACCTCAAACAAGATTTAAGCTGTGCAAATGGGCTTGCAGTCTCTTCTGAGACATGAGCCATGCCCTCCATATTAAAGGAGAACTCATTAAGTGTCAGGTTTTGGGATAACCTTGATCCACCTCTCTTACCAAACAACAGGATAATGCCTCTGCACGTGACTGGTGAGCAGTGTTGCAGTCTGACTCCCTAGACTGCTGGTTCACGAATTTTAGAGGCTTTTCTGAGCAATAGCTGTTCACCTACCAAAAGTGATAAAACTCCAACAGAAAATACCTAACAGGGCACTAACCTGAAGTCATATATCTATACATCTATTCTGAGTCACACTAGCTGTGTTTTTTAACCCAGGACTCCTACACCCCTGGTGAATGACCTAAACTGTGTGTTTTCAGAGGTCATGGAGATGGTGACAGTCTGTGTGCTAGCAGGGACTTTTAGTATGTGGGAAAGGACCCAGACTTAGCTCAGGGTGTGGTCTGTCTAAAAAAGATGGATTGAGAAATGAGACAAGTTGTTAGTACATGGGTGATTCATGTGGTTTATGAGGAAAAAATGGATGCCTATTCGAGAAAGGAGCTTTATGAATCTGGTTGGAAGATACACCAACAGAGTATCCAGAGAAATATTTCCTGTTAATGTATTATAAAGGAAATATCCCGATTTTGCTATAGAGAAGCATAGGTAAAAACCTCCTAAGCTTTGTAACTGCAGCCAAAAATATAATCCTCTCTTTCTGGATAGGATACCTAAGAGGTGCTGAGCAGTTTCAAATCCTACTACTATAAATGCGAGCTTAAAGTGCTTTATCACCATCCAGGATGTTTTACAGGAGCAGTTTCCTAAAATGCTGTGGACACAATAACTGGCCAGGATGGCATCCAAACTGTTTCTCATGCAGCTCCTCCTCAGCTTTTCTAAGGTTATACAATAGGAAAGAGCCATACAATTTTGACTAGTAAACTATATATTCCCTCTCTCTTTCTTTTTAAAGGACAAAGCAGAACTAAGGGAGAGTTCAAAGTACAGAAAAAAGGTGTTTGGGGCATGGAAAATTCACTAAATGGAAATAGACAGGGAAGCGTGGGTACCACAAGAAAGAGAATGAGATGAATGAATTTTAACTTTTCTTTAAGGTAGACATAGGCTAAAAAGTGATAGAACTTAGGAGTTGATTTTCCTGTCTCAGAAGAAAGGAATAGAGAGATTCAAATGTGGAAAGCTAAAAATTGATCAAAGAAAACACTCTTTCATATGATGTGTGACTGCACTGTAAAACTTACCTCCACAGAAAACCACAAAAGGCCTGGAATTCAGGAAGATTAAAAAAAATCAGAATTTCAACACCCATTAATAGTGCTCAGAGTTCTGATTTTCACTGCTCTTAAAGAAAAAGAACTTAGTGCACTTAACAATTACGTTTATCTTAAAATGGCTGGCAATGGATAGGATATTTCCAAGAGTCAATAGGGACTTGGAAATGTCGCTGAATGGGTCTTATAGGGATTTAATTGCCACCTGGTTCATGTCTGTCAGTTGGTTGGTATCCAGGGGCCAAATTCTTCAGGGCACTGAAATCAGTCAGCTGCATCAACGAGAAACTTCACTTCATGCTTAAGACATCATGTTTGGGTCAGCCGCTGTTCCAGGAGCCGGCAGTAATGTTAAGTGCAGCCGTCAGATAGTAAGTAGGAAGCGTAAACCTTCACAGATAGACTCTGCCTGCGACCCAGAAACAGCCTCTCCAGAGATGCCGGTGCCGACCTCCGGGTCAGCAGAGATACTGCTGTGACAGCCACAGCTGGCTATCCCCGCATCCGTGACTCTCACCACCCGTGAAGCTTCCAAGGCTTTAATTAAGGCGGATCCTCCTCATTGTTCCTCGCAAAGCACGTCTGGCAGATGAGCTAAGGCATGCCAAAAGCCCGGGATCAGCCTCCACGTGCCTCCCTTACAGGCTCAGCCCGCTTCCAAGAAATCTTTTGAATTCCAAGCGGGTGCTCTCACAGCCGTGCACAGAAAGCTGAATGACTGAGCCTCATCACTCGCAGCTTCAGTCCTGCGTCTGCCACGCTCGGTGCCACGGCGAGAGCTGCGCGAAACTCCTGCCTTGTGTGACATGGAGCAGCTCTTCCCTTTGAGAAGGAGTTATCAAAGTGCTGAGGAGTGAGACTTCGCCACCTCCTCTCCACCTCCCTGAGAAAGCCTGAACAGCCCTGATGGTGACTAACAGAGAAAATAAAACAGTCCATCTAACTTTTGTCAGCAGTGATGGGGTCTTTCTGGAAGAAAGTGTGTTGGTTTTTCAATCCATCAGTAGCGTGGCACAGCTAAAACGCAGTGGTAAGATATCTCTCAAAGAATTGGTGCAAAAATGAGTCTCCCAAATCTCATCTGGATGCTTGTAGGCACCAGTCTATTAATGGTGTCTTGTGTAAAGAGGATGCTGTGGAAACATTGCAAGCAGCCAGCTACACAGGGAGACAAATGTGTTGTATAACTTGATAAATATAGTTCTGATGCTATCTTTGAAATATTTAGGCTGAGTAAAAAATCCAAAGCAAAAACGTCTGCTGTTCTAAAACGCAGCACTAGAACAGAGTGGAGAGAGCTGGCAAAAGGGATTTATGTGTCTTCTGCAGGAACAATGTCTTACTATAAATCCCTTGTATTGTGTGTAATCTCATAGGTTACACCTTTTGGTGGCCAAAGCATCCAGACTTCAGTTTTATCACTGCTTGTCATAAGAGACTGAAAGAACAAAGCTATGTAAAGAAGCTCCAAGCTGGCTGCCACCAGACTGGCGTGCTGGCAGTAAAACCACTTTCTGGTCCCCGGTTCTGAGCTGGCTTAAGGAAACAAACCAAAACCAAATATTGGTTATTGCCAGAAGACATTCCGTCTTTTTCAAATATGCTCACTCACTTTTGCGCGGCACATCAATAACTGCTTCTTAATTCTGCTCAAATGATGCTTTCCAAAGTGAACTACTTATATGTTTCTGAGAAGAAATTTTAACAGATTCAATATTTTTTTTTTAAATTACAGGAAGCAAGACAAAGCAATCTGAGATATTTTAATCTTAATGTATTGATGAATGGAAATGTAAAACCAAGCGGATTGAAACGAGCTATATTTAAATTGTATTTAGGAATTGTACTGCATGCTATTTTCCTCCAGATGCAACTGAATAAATACAAAAGGAAGAGATAAAGCCATATAAAAATTCAAACTAAAACACACTGAAAAATAAGGGGCTTATAGGAAAACACACACTTGGTACAGGGACGGTTCCTGTGTTCCATCAGAACCCTATTTGTTTCAGGAAATGTTCTCACCAGCTGAAATCCAGAAACAGCCATATAAAGAGAGGAAAACCTAGGGCAACATCTGAAAAGAAACTTTCAGGGTGACTAACAAAAGCTTTGTCCAGAAATTAAACCTTATTTGGGAAGATATGAAGCCCCGTTGAGGGCTGGTGTGATGGGCAGGGCTGGTGTGATGAGCAGGTGATCAGGGCATGGCATCTGGGTGTGCAATAAACAGGCTGAAGGAAAGTAGCCAGCATTTACTCAACTGTGGGAATTCAAGAGAAGACCTACAGACCCAGCCATATGAATCTCTACAGCTTGGACACTGGACACTGTTTTGAGGCCTGGAAAATTCAGATGTGCTTTGTTGGTTATGTACAAAAAGAAACCATAATACATAATGAAGGGAAAGTGTGAAGCAAAGGCAGCACATGTATGATTTTTAACTCTTCCATCATCATTTGGATTTCCCCAAATCTCGAGATCTTTTAGCATGACAAAGGGTTCTTTTGGGCTCCTGGCCTCACATCCTCCCAACATTCCTCATGGCAGTGAAAGCTGAAGTGCTATTGATTCTGAATAATTACTAAATTATTCATGAGGTCATAAGCTTCCAACATCTGAGTTTAAAGACAGTCAAAATTACGTACGTTGAATGAATTAAGAGATTTCGAAAAACTAGAAACATAGCATGTGAGCACGAACAGATAATGTAATAACATTGCACAGCTGACCTGCCTGTTATGCATAAGGAATAGAATTGAATGCAGGAATAGGAAGGAATGAGTTTAAATATTAAAGAAAGGCCAAAATGACTCAGTAAAATGTGAACAATTTTTATTTCACATTTGCTAGTAATCCAACCTACTTTTAATGAACAGATACAGCAAATTGCTGACAATGTCCAATAAAATACAAAATACAATTTTTATGGCATTTGATAGCAGTCTTTTATAAAAGGAAGTCACTGTTGGTATGTTTTTGAGTACAATCTTTGTAATATTCAGAACAACACATTTATAAAGCATTTTCTCATAGCTGAGGGCTATTATAAAATCTGTATGAGTATTGTTTATGCATGTGCAATTCTGAACTCTGATAAGTAGGATCAGATATCAAACTGAACTATGTTAATTTATATCCACTGAAGGTCTAATCTAGAAGCAACTATCTTCCCACCCTCAATGAATTCCCCAAATTATTAATTTAATAATTGCACTTCTTCAGCAGTCTAAGCACATGAGAGTCTTTCAATGCACTTATGAAAACACAAGTCTATTCCAGGGGCTATGACAGCTGTACACAAGGTTCTCTGCTTTTTTTGAGTTTGAACAGCCCTATTCAATCCTTGCAGATCCTTGATGTCTTTTTCACAGAATCCCAGGTTGCAGAAAGCACTGAGTTCTGACCTGGGTTCTCCACCCCATTTAGCATCAGTCTCCTCTCAGTATCTAGCAGAACAACCTGGTCTGATCTCCTCACCTACCTGAAACAACAACCAATACTTATCAAACTCTACACTTCCCTTTCATGTGTCAACACTTTTCTTCTGCTTCCTGTGACGTGTTTTGCACCAAAGCCTTTCCCAGAGCTGTGAAGACCATTTCTCTGCTTCCACAGCTGCCACCTTGCTCTGATTTCCCCTGGATTTTGTCATTGTAGATCTCCCTGGGCGTCCTCCTCAGAAAGTCACTGCCCCTCACACACTTTCCCTCTCTTGCCTCCTCCCTCTGTTCCACAGGCCTTCCTCCAGAAGCAGTCACCAGCAGCTCCACCTCCTCATCCTCACTGTGTATGGGCAGGCTCTTGCCCCTCCTTCTAAAAAGGGTTTCCTATGGATTGCTTTATGCCTTAATTACACATCAAAGTATTTGCATGAATCATGTGAAAGACGGGTATTATTTTGTTTCATAGACGATAGTTCAGTCAGCTGAATCCAGCACTATTTGGATTATGAATAGCACAATCATTAACACATTGTGGTATACGATCCAACATTCATCTTTTTCCAAAACAAATATTACTTGATTTCTGGTCTGATGCTTCATGTAATGACATTCCAATTGTATAAGGAGTTTGTTTGGTGCTTTTAAACCCTGGCCATTTTCCCCACCAAAATTTGTATTGTGGCTGTGAAGATGGAGAGTGGCAGTTAGACAAAATTTTCATTGTCCTTTATTTTGCTAACCACTACAAAATTTTAAGCTTTTCTGCAAAAAGAAAATTTATGGTGCCCATAGAATCAAAACTAGTGAGCTGCTGACTGAGTGAGCATTTGATCAATGCATCACAGCAAAGCTAAAGAGACGAGGCTCAACAAGAGGTACAACGTTTTAAACCAAGGCAGTAACATTGTTATGCTTGCTTTGTGAGGCACTATTTTATGTAACAGATCCTAATTCCACTCTAGATGGGTAACTACTGTGAATTATAATTTTATTTTCCACTTAGTGGAGCCTATTGACTTGGAATAGCTCTTGCCAGAGAACCAGTTTTGTAATAAAGGCAGTAAATTCTGATTTTGTGCTTGTTTGATAATTAATAGTGAGGTGTCAGCAGCGGGAAAAAATGAAAGTATTTTTTTTCCTCTGCAAGTTATAAAAGATGGGTTGTAAGTCAGTGACTTTATGCTGAGTGTCTAAGGCACATATCTTTTACTAAGAGAGGTTCTGCTCTGTTTGGGAAGGTATGTGTGCAAGGCACTCCTGTTAACCAAGCATCCTTGGCCCCAGGCATAAATATACAGATAGTTATTACACTGTCAATGATTTTTACCTCTCCGTGGAGACACAGTTTATAGCAACACCAGTTTTCCCTTATTGCTAAGACAGTGGCAAAAATAGGTGTCCATGGGTATACATGCTAGTTATAAATATATATAATATGTTTATTATACTTGGAAAAAAGAGGCACAGTAATGAAAATGCCATGTAAACTTGACACTATTGTATTTGTTTATCAACATCTTTCAGTATTTAGCAAGGATTAAAATAAAAACAATAGCCTTGGCCTTAACTAAGCTAGAGCCACAGCTCTAACAGATGGCTGTGCCAGACAGGGTTTCAGCATAGACCAGACCTGAGCACCTCACAGCAGAAGACGACATGGGAGCCCTCAGGACAACCCACCAGGATCAGCAAGTGGAACTGCCTGTGTGCAAGCATGGAGCAGGGAGTGAAAGCACAATCCAGCCAAGTGTCTGTGTGCTCAGAGAACACAAGGCGGTATCCTTTGAAGTGACTTACAGATGTAAATAGAGGATTAGGTCCAAGATTTACTGAGATGCCAGAGGATGCTCACGGGTTTCCCTCTTACACCTTCTCCTGGACCAAATCTCCCAAGGTCATCTGTACCAGAGCGAGGAGATGAACCTAAGCACCACTGTGACTTTAACTTCCAGCACAGATTCTGTAAACTGGATCTCGAAAATGAGCTCCATCCACAAGAAGTCACACTAGTCCAACCATCTCCTAGTCCAGGGGTTCCTGTATGTCCCATTTCAGAGCACTTGTGCCATTGCAACACGCTAAGTGTCTTTGCCATATGGTCATTTTTCTCTGATTATTCAGAAAATAATAAACAATTTGACAAATGGGAATTGCATGACCCAGGCTACAAATAGCTAACTGCCTTTCTTCAATGAAATTTCTATGCCTAATTGGCATCTGTTGTTCAAGTGACAAATGCGTATTTGCCCTCTGTAGACCTTCCCACCTGCTACTCCATGGATGATCATACCATTTATGTGCTGCTAACAAACTGAAAGGTGCTTCACTTTCAGGGTGACTTGGCTTTGTCAGAAAATTAAGGTATTATTTATTAAATGAATTTGTTACCCTAGAGAAAATTAGGGCAGCAGAACCATGGATCTTGCACTAAGGCTTGTGCTACCTGCACATTGGCCCCCATCTCCCCTAGGCTGCAGTAAAAGAACCATGAAGAGATGTCTTGACTTTGCAGCACTGCCAGTCCTTTGTCATCCATCCTCCCAATGTCTTCCCTCTCCTGTCCCTTCTTGCTCAACCTTGTCACCCCCAGGCTCACTGCTTCCCCTCCTCAGGAGAAGCAGTGACAACAGTGCCCAGAAGACCTCAGGTATTTTTTTGCTCTGATGCTGCCCACAGAATAAGTCCACCCTATAATGTCCAGGAATTATTTATGTGGTTATACTCTCAACTCCAAGATCATCCAAGAAATCTGGCTACTGCATCTAACTGCAGTTCACTGACTTCCAAGGGCATAAGATGCACAGGTGTTTTCTAAAATCTGCTGATATGTGGAAGAGAGAATTTGAAAGAAGTAGGTTATCTGAAGTCAGTGTATTCAAGGAGATTTCCTATAAACTGCTAGCAATCAGGCTGCAGAGAGGGGGGAGAGGAGGAAGGGAGAGACGGGAGGTAGGCAGGTGGCAAGCTTGGTGACTTTCTTATTTATTTTAATCTTTTAAAAAAGAAAAATTTGCAAAACTAATGAAGAAAATACTTAGAAGGCAAGGTTTCCATAGGAAAAAAATATTTTATTTTTTTAAGAACAAATTCATTTTGAAACAGACGTGGAATGTGATTTTCATAATTTTCATTTTCTGGGAACTAATTGCAATGTGGAACTAAAGCAGATTTCAAACTTATGACCGGCTAGTTTTAATACAGAATGAAACAAACAAACAAAACCAAAAAATAAAATTTAAAAAAAAAGAAAAGAAAGAAGAAATTATTTATAACTCAAGCATAATACTGTGTTACTTACAAACTGGACAAAGAAATTCTTAAATAAATATTCATGGTACACAATTTCAGCACAAATATGCGGCAATTTGGCAACCTTTTATATAATTTTTTCCTCAATACAGTGCAAAGGGGAATGACACTGCCTTTAAACAAGCTGTAGCTAAATACATTGCAAAATTCAAATTTTATACAAAACATCTTGCTCAGACTTTATAAAAAACCAACATTGCTCTATATACACAATCTGGTTAAGAAAAGCCTTTATCTTGTTTTCATGTGGGTTTTTTTATTATTTAAAAATGTGAATAAGGCTACTGTAACACCCCAAATCCATATACAGTAAATCTGAACCTATTTACAGCATCTTCACTTAGACATGATGGTGCAAATTCCAATTCGGGTGACTAGGGATGATCATACAAGCAAGGCATTTACAGTAACTTTTCAAAGCTGGACCAACGTCAAAGAAAGGAACAGTTGGTAGATTGTCATAATTCTGCACCAGACACAAAACAGACGCACAGTACATTTTTTTTTTTCAATTGGTTGCAGGTTGCTCTTGAGCAATTCGTCTAATTTTTTTTTCACAGTTTAGTATGTAACTAGAATGTAGCCAACTGATGAAGCATAGATTTAATAAAAATAAGGATCAGTAAGCCCATCTTTTCCCTTCCTTCCCCTCCCCCAAAACAAAATGTTAATGACTTACAAGAGAACCTTGTATGGATGGATTCATAGAAAAGAAGGGTTGTTGAAAAGAATTACATATGTACTGTAGTTAGTCACCATGGTAACCTTCCACAGAACCATGGGTTGGAATTTTTTTTGTTTTGTTTTTTGTTTCGCTGTTTTGGACCAACATCCCAACGTTATCTTCAGGTTCAGAAAACAAAGAGAGTGATCATTTCTATGACAGATATTTTTCTCGTCTTTCTTTTTTTTTCATTTTTTTTTTTTTTCC
This sequence comes from Picathartes gymnocephalus, assembly GCA_013390045.1. Classification (NCBI taxonomy): domain Eukaryota; kingdom Metazoa; phylum Chordata; class Aves; order Passeriformes; family Picathartidae; genus Picathartes; species Picathartes gymnocephalus. The sequence goes on from WEKY01058293.1 coordinate 18,249, forward strand.
CTGCAGGTGCTCACCGGAGGTCTGAGAACCCTAAAATGCTGTTGCTACATTTTCTTTCCAAATCAGAAAGCAAAGTGTTACCATAGTAACATGACTATGTTAGAAATGTCTATTTGCATAGCACATATAAAAGTAGAGTTTTTTTATTTCCTCCCTCGGGTGGGAGCTTTAGGGGAATAGTCATGCTAAAGAGAAAACTTTAACCTGAAACCCCCCTCTACGAACCTCAACAAAATCTACAGAACACATCAGCCCGTAAGGCAAGGGAAAACACAACACAGAAAATAAATGCCGGCACATCTTGTTGCTGTTAAATATGCAGTAACACTGAATTCCTGATATTTTGGACCTTATATTTTCTACATTTCTCTTACAAGATGCTTTGGAATTTTTATTTTTTTTTAACTATGCTCCAACTGGTGGTTTTGGATGGCTGATTTTTTTTTTTTTCCAGAAGTAGTTTATTTTAAAAAAAAAAGTGTGCATATGCATATATATATATATACATACATATGCATATATAGATTTATATATGTGTGTATATACATAGACACACACACATATATATATGTAAAATGATGACAACTTAAGACTATGTAATTGCTGCAAATGAATTTCACATCTTCTGGTGTAGATTCTGTGCAATCTCAAAATATATATTAGTAAAAAAAACCAAACCAAAACTAAGAAAGAATGAACAAAAGAAAAACTCTCACTTTATATCCCTTGTGTTCTATACACCTATTATAAATAAGACATATTTTCCTTCTCCATCTCAGTGTCATAATTTATTTTAGTCTTACGGACTGCCAGAGGTTTGCCATATGTGCTTTAACTTTGCAACAGAGCACCAATGAACTGCTGTGTCAGTCAGTACCTACACTCACTGTGCAGGGACAGCACTACAGTAAGCCAAAGCGCCAAAAGGGTCAGTCACAAAGAACTTCTGCCTTACTTTTAGAGATGAGCAAGGTTTTGTGGTTTGCTGTTATTATTTTTTTCCCCACAACTCTACCAGTGATAGAATTATAGCTCATTTGACCCACTGGCTTATAATAATCTTAGTCACTTGGCTCTCTGTTGTTTTCTTAAATGCCTTCCCTGTGTTTAGTATAATGTGATAGTATAGCAGCTGAGTCTGCTCAAAAGTCATCCAAAGCAGACTACGTTTTTGCTACAGCTTCAAAGCTGTGTATTTTATTGCCAGTACCACAACAGCCCTGCCCTAATAAATGCTCAGCGGCCTGCTATTGTCTTGTCTTCTCCAGGCTTGTTCACTTACTAACAATACCCCTTTGTTCTACTGTATTGAAGGTACTATTTTTTTCTGCACACTGGTATTTGATAACCATGAATTCCTTCAAATGCAGCCTTAATCCACTGTGCATGTTATTGTGTTTCCTACTTGCCTCTTAAAACTTAGCATACCAAAGTGCTGTGCTACCTAAATGCATTTTTTTTTTCTTCCCAGCTTCTATTTTTGAAGCAGCAATATTCAATTGCAACTTCAATCAGCCCTTCCCTCCACCACCCAGTCCTGCTCTTGACTTTGTTGACAGCCTAACTTTTTGGCTGGAAGGCTCCTTACTATCAAACACAATTTTTATAAATGCATTACCCATTCGAGTGAGGCTGCTGTAGCAGATGGATGGAGTGCGTATCTCCAAACATTAATGTTCCATTAGTGATTCAGGAGGTGGAGTGAAAGGAAATCTTATGTGAAGGATGGCAGAGCCCCGGAAAACAGAAACAAATGGAACAGTGACAGACTAAAAGCAAGAGAACTTTAACAAGTCTTACTTAGACACCAAGGTCTGTGTGACAAATCCAGTACACACTGAGAGAGACACACAAAAGTCATAAGATTGCATTTCAAGCTTGATATATCCTAGAGCACCTTCCCAGGATGCCTAGAGCTATTAACATCCACAGATTGCTCCATCTTCCCTTGGCTTTTGTACATGCCTGAACGCCCACAGCACATGGCTTTGAGGATGATGAATGTAACAGGAGTACAGCAATCAGAATGGGCATCTTCTACATAAAAGTCTTCCAGCTTTTAGTGAATACTTATTCACTGAGATAGGAATTCTACAGACTAGGTAAGCTGTCCAGCTCGCGTCGGTTCCTGGAGAAAGAGCTGTTGCCTTCTCCCCCCTGTGCTTAAGTCAATGCTAGCGCACAAGGCATCATCACAAACCCCAACAGAAAGCATTTGACCAGTGAGTTTCCTCTACGACTCAACTGTACCACAGAGCTGGTTGTGTGTTTCTCAGACCTTGTAATAAATGTTTGCTGGACTCTGAGGAGGCATCTCTTGAACTATGTACACTGGATGTCCATAGTCGCCGCTGACCTTTTCATAGTGGGGGCAAAAGACACTGTCTGCAGTCCTTAGAGGAATGATAATGTCACTGGGCTCAGAACCATTGTTGTTGCCACTGCGTTTTGGGGTGGCTAATGTACTAAGTGATAGAGTTGTCGTGTGTTGCGGGGAATGCTTCCTGTGTCTTCTCCGGTACTTCAACAAAAGAACCACCAAAGTGATGATGATGACGATGAAAATGATGCACCCTGATGCAATCCCTGCAAATAAGGCCACCTCTGAACCCAGTATACTGGAATGCCCAGCCTTACTGCCATCTGTGCTAGATCCTAGAAAGAACGGAAATACAATAGACAAAAGTTATTGCCATCCTGTGACCCATTTACGTTGCTTAAAAATGTGTAGAGTAAGCAGGACTGGAAGAATTAACTGACAGCTAAACTTTGACAAACCAATTACCCTGTTAGATAGCTAAATGCAAACAGCCGAAGTCAGCAATCAATATAAAACAAGACTTTGTGTCTGTTGGTCTCACTTTTGTGTTGCTCCCAAACCACCCTGTTTCATACATCATCATCCATCAGTGGCGAGAACTGTCACTGACAAGGCAGCTTTTGATGCACACAGCATCTTTTAACAGACGCTGGCCAGCCACAGGCACAAGTGAGGGGTGGGATAGGATGGGAAAGGAAAATGACACAGGGAAATGACAATTCTCAGAACAACTGGAACTGTTCAGTGCCACACTCTTCCCTCTGCTATTTTATCTTTCGCATACTGATTTAAGTTACACCATCCTTAGTGCCTCTTTATATGGACTCCTCTTGCTTGGAAATGAAACTAAGGAGCTTGAGGCAGCGTGGGAGACAGGCAAAACGGCTATGGCACGTCTGTTAGTATCAACTTACATTTACTTAAAACAGTACCACACATTTGGTAGTCAGGAAAAGTTCACGTGCTGAACAGCCTGTTGAATATTTGCCGCCCATCACATCATCATATTATTTGTCACAAAAATTACACGAATGCTCACTTGACACTTTTTCACAATGGAAAAATCATACAGATGCTACATTTACATAATTGTTAACTCTGCCTACCAAAGCCTCTGCAGGGATCAGCTGAAGCCACTCAATATATCAAAGATTCATTAGCCCAGTAACTAATGAGAGAGCTGGCAAGGAAAACTTGTGGCCTTTTTTGGGAAACCCAGAACCACCTGTCAGGGAAGTTTTCCTTTGTAGCATTACTAATTACTGAATTTTTTTCTGGACAGCTTGTGCCTTAAAAGTTAAGTTTTCTCTTGTTCACCCTATGAGTGAAATGCATCCTGAAGATATTTGTTTGGAATCATCTATCTATTTAGATAATTATTTTAAAAAAAACAATCCAAAACTTCACATTTAGTAAAAGACCAGCCATACATGTCTAGACTTTACATGGTCAGCTAAAAGATCAGGACATTAATTATAGATGCCTTGAAATAAACTTTATAAATGGCTGTCGAGAACCACTTGATAATGTATTATGCGGGAAGAGAAAGACAGAGACTCGTTCATCTGCCAGAGTACTAAATGTAAGGCAGCACTGACCACTGTAAAGCTGCTTAGCAAATGTCCTATCCAAAAATTTTCCTGTAAATGAGAGACACTGTTATTAACTTCTACAGCAGAGTGGAAGAGGGGAGAGAGCAGCTGTTGGCAAAACTTGCCAGACACTGTCCACCGGAGCACAATCTGAATTGGCTTTTGCTTCATCTCACAATGAAAACATTTGCTTTTCTGGCACGTTAATGGTAAAATAAAACATATTTGGGGACAAAGGAGGAGTTGATGTTCCAGGGCAAAGTCCCACCTACCTGAGTGGTCCTTCACAAAGGGGCTGGTGGTGGAACTCTTCCCGTTGGTGCCAGCTTCCTGCTCAGGGCGCTTGGTGGGATCCGTGTGCCGGGGCTGCCCTGCCGAGTTGGGATCTGGAGGAGAGAAAGACGACTCATGCAGCTTTGGCACATGACGGTATGGAGCCTTACAAGCTGGCTCTAGGTACCTCGTGAGACACAAATGGTTTATCAGAAGAACCTTTACGCAAAGGACTGAGAGATATAAGAACGTAATTTTCCTTTTAAAGCAAAATGGTTGTATTGGTTATTTCAGGTTTAAATTGTGAGGCCATCTGCAGAAACTATAAGGTCTCCTGTAATTGGCAAGAAAAGCTTTGCAGATGACATTTCAGTTTAACTGAGGAAGTTGATTGACTACTAAACCAACTTCTACGTGGAAGAATAATTCTTTCTTCCTGCACAATAGGTTATCTATATGTGAAAAGAGACAATGAACAAAAACCTCTCTGTAATCAGAATTCATAACAAGCAAACTATAGAAATATTAGCTTCCCTCTTTTCATGTATTTCAAATAATTCTGAGCAGCAGAGTTGTGGCTTTTGTTTTTAAAATAAAAATAAAGATGACTGAAACACACTACTCCCAGGCGACCTCTCCTTCTAGGGATCTCTCCAATGAAGAGATCTTATTACGCTAACCCTCCTTCCGTAGAAATCTGTCAGTAGCTGAGGAAGAGAAAATAGGCTTTGCTTTCAGACTATAAGGGAGGAATGACCACACTAGACTTGACAGGCTCTCTGCTCTACACTGCTAAAAGAAGCCTGAAAACTAAAAAGGACATTGAGACCGATCAAAGTGATTTCATGAAACAGCAGATGGTCTTTACCTTGTCCAACTTTCATGAGGATCTTCATGGTTTTTGTCTGGCACACCCCTCCCTCCTGGTTATCCAGGCCCTCCAAAGACCCATTTGATGTTGCTGATTAAAAATAAAAGAAAAATAAATAAAAATAAAAATAAATAAAAATCAGGAAATCAACAGGCAAAGTGATGTGATCATGAGTGTCTGAAAGCAGGGATCTTTCAATCTACCAGGACCTGTTCTTGTTGCTCAGGTTGACCTATGGAAAGTTGTGAAATGTTGAAAGCCAAAGGAATGAATACACTGGTACGCTGTGCAATATATACAAATGGAGGAATGTATTATCAAGGTTTCAAATTTACCCAGCAACCTTTTTTTTTTCCTATGCACAATTGACTGAATGACTGACTTGGACAAAAACACACCATCTTGCTAAAAAGGTGATGGAGTCAGCTGAAAAGGAAGCTCTGGCAGGCTCAGAGGAATAAAGCACTGAAAAATCACCCATTTTTTTTTTCCCCCTCCCAACAACATCTTTCTAATCACCATGTTACACCTGCTTCCTCTGTTACAGATCTGCTGGAAGAAGCGAACGCATACAAAAGACCCAGGTGAAAGCTAAGACTCTGAACTGATTGGAAAACCATTTAATATTTCAAAGTACAATCTCACTTTTCTCAGCACTGAGGAGCCTCTGCGGGGGTGGGTGGCAAAGGGGAGTATGCTCTATTCTCACAGAAACCTCATACAAGCAACAGGGTGCTTTCCGCTGTGTTGATACTGCTCTTGCTTATCTAGGCGCCAGCTGGAGCCGCGCGATCCGGGCGCAGGCTGACACTGCCGTGCGGTGTGAGTGCGAGGCACCACTCCCTTGCAGAATCCACAACACTGAATCACGGTGCATGGGTGCGCCGCTGCCGCCCCGGCCAGATGTTGGTTGCAAAACAGCTGCTGGGAAAGGATTCGGCAGCTCCTTGGCAGCAGGTATTGCAGCCGTTGCACTGCACTGGCCACCACGAGCAGGGAACATCTGCCAATGGGGGGCTCTGGATTCACTCCGCAGGGAATGCACCGGGGGTGTTCCTACACAGGCTATCCTGGGGATGGAAATTTCACTGTCATTTCTTGGAGCTGTTTATCCGAGGCCCAAAATGGACTTACGAGAGGGTGCATGCACAGGCACCAGCACTGGGCCACCAACTGGAGAAAACAAATGGAAAATGGGATGTCAGGGAGCTCAACACTTGCCGTGGCAGTGGTGAACTACTTAAGCAGCACATGCCTTCCTGTGCCCCTCTCCTTTCAGCTTGTGGGCTTTACACTCCTCAGGTCTTTGTTTTCAATTCTCACTTCTTCTCTCACCTTCCTTGGGGATTTTCTTTCAAATGCAGTCTATGTATATTTCCTTTTTCTTTCACAATGTCTTCCTACCCCCATGGCAGTATTTTTCTTCTTCTAATCTTCTCTCTAGCCGTAAAGATATAAACCCCATACTGCTGAACCCTGCTTCCCAGCCTTTGATCTGCTTCTTGTTTTTGTTCCACTTCTGACTCTTTTGTGACCAACTCGAATTACAGCCACCATACAAACTTCTCAAACTGTGCTTTCTTTTCCTTAAATTCCCTTCTCCTCATACGTGGTCCCTCCCAGTTCCTCCTCTTGTTCCCTCCCCCCTGTAAAAACATGGCAATAGCTGTATGGCAATAAGACTTTTCAAAATACAAAAGAGCACGTTGAGTAATTTAAGATAAAAGCTGATCTGTAATGTGCCACTGCATTGCCAGGCTTGGAAAATAATGGAGACATATAGTTTTGTTTTCTTCTGGTTTTTTTTTTTGTTGGTTTTTTTTTGTTTGTTTTGTTTTGTGTTTTTTTTTTTTCCCCCCCTAGCATACAGGAGCCTGATTTGTGACTATTTCCTCCANAATACCGAGAACCCATCCAGGACATAAATCAAATGTGTCTTTGCTGAAAGTGTTTTTTATGATCTATTTGCCAATGCACCAGCACAAGGACAAAGAGAGAAAAAGCAGTAAATAGAAATACCAAAGCTGAGTACCAACTGAACGTACAAATAATAAACACTGACTTCGTCTTGTGGGTTTTGTTATTTGATTCTTTTTTTTAATTGAGCCAAAGGGAATCACATCTCCTTAAACACCTTCTACTTGATTTTAATTGCATAAAATGCTGCTTCTTCTGAACATCAATGCCTTTTTATTCTTTAAAGGCCTATCCACTTAACCCACAGAGCAGGAGACCTCAATAGGATACAGAGGACGCAGTCTGACCTCAGTACAGAATAACAAAGTAAGATGGCAAACAGAATACAAAATTACTTCAAATACAGTCTCCAAATGGGAAGACCCAGATGTACAATGAGTCTGGTTGTGTGCCTACGCCAGCGCAATCTGCCTCGCTTGCTTGCTAAAAGAATGCTTTCACAGCTTTGATGTCAGATGAATGAATTTGCAGAAGTATTCACTTTTTCCACAGTTCTTCAAGGGATTTTAGGAAAGCCTACGTTGTAGCTCACAGTACAGACTGCTATGTCCTGAGGAATAGGGAATTTTCAAAGAGAAGGATTTCAGTGACAAAGCAAAGTTTCCTTCTCAGCTTTTCCTGTAATTAAACTGACAATTACCCAAGGCCACGGGAGGAAATTATTTTTCAAAATTCATTAAGACTATCGAAATACAACCTTGCATATCCCTAGTGTACCAGGAAGAAAGTGGGTAGCTTTAAACATATCGTTTTAAGGTTTGAAAAGCTGCACGGAGAAAAAGAAGTAATCCGGGACAGCAGAGAAAACACAGTTTCATACTGCTAATGCCCCTTGACAGTGCACTGTGCAGAAGTCAAACAAGGGAGCGAGGACAAAATATTCTTTAAACACTTGCTGCGGCCTTTCTATACTGATCTCCAAATGAAAATTACACCCACTGTCATTTTAGCTCCTCCACTGCACTCACACCTCTGCAGGAAAATGGCCCAGCACCTGCAGCTCTGCTCATACCAAAAGGATATTAAAAAAAAAAAA
>WEKY01058293.1:26338-57051 GCA_013390045.1 Picathartes gymnocephalus
AAAAAAAAAAAAAAGTGCCTGATAGGTGTTTTGGATTTAAACACAAACGTAATCCAAGTTTCTGGTATCCAAAATGGAAATGTTACTCTCCAGTGTGTTTATATAATCAGATTTTAAACGTTTCATCCAATTTATTATTATATACATATATATTAAAAATAACAGGTTTTTTTACATATAGGTCTAAATATGGATATATTTTAAGTCATTACTTACACGAGCTACCATACAAAGCCCTCTGCTAAGACGACTAAATACGTAAATATTAATATTAATAAACATAACTAATGATTAATATGAAGTTTCTCATTAGCATTAGTATGTTCTCAGGATCCCACACTTCATTCTGTATTAATACAGCACCACATACGAACCTAGAAGTAAGTAAAATGTTGCTAAACAGGTAGCAAAATATTTTTAAATCTTTTGATGGTTAAATACCTCTGATTTTCTGAGACCTGTCCTGCTCCACTGGTGTCAGCTGCAAAACTAATAATTACAGTCAAAACCACTTTAAATTATTCAACAGTTTGTCCACACCTAAAAAGAAACATATATAATTGCGCTAAAATCTCTACTGATTTTAAGACTTTCTAACAAAATTGTAATAACTTACAGGCCACTTTTACAGTAGTTTATCAGACACTGTCTGCAATCCTTGAATACAACAGCAGCTGCCATTTTATAAGGAATGCAAGTTTAGCTTTTCAACATTCAGAAAACACTTATCTGTTATGAAATTATGGTTAAGAGTCTTGCTGATACATACTATACCAGAGAAGCTAGTATACATTTGCAGGTTCATAACACACTGCTTTAACATATCCTCCTCCGTACTAAAGGGAGAAATTAAGTTATTCACGCCAAAGAACTTCATTCTGATCTGCCCGCCCTTCTTTGAAATATATGAATTGTATAAAAACAAACAAAACCCCCAGCAAAACAAACAAAGAAACAAACAAACAAAAAAGCATGGAACTCATGTAAATCAATATGTTTTACATTTATTTGCTTTTAAAACTCCACAAGTGCTGTTTATTGTACAAAGTGCATTAGTCATAAACGCAGAGGCAGGGAGTCAGTGAGCATAGCAGAGTCAGCTGACAAGAATAGTTCCTGGCTATGATTCTTATACAGTCCCCCCTGGAGAGGAAGTAATATTACATTTTAATATGTCTTCATTTGATTGTTATTACTCTGCGTCCCAGGAGGCCACGCCACTGCATGGATCATAGCTGTTTTCAACCTATCAGGTTGGTAACATTGCTCTAATCAGACAGAGAATTAAGCTTCTGGATTTGTGCCTGTATATAGCTTTTCATTCACAAAGAGACTAGAAATGAAGGCACAGTCACAAAAATTCAACTTCTCTCACTCTGAAAAACACACATAACAAAATGAAAAAATGCTATCATAATTACTTAAAATACCAGGAGACAAAAATCTCGGCCTCTTAATTCTGCTACAATTATTACCCACAGTTTCATGTTTTAGGATTATGAAAAACATTACCTATTTGCAAATTAAATGATATATGCTTTGAACCAACACAACTTTAAAACGCATCTGTTTCTAGAGCTTGAACATAGAATGGACTACACAGCCGATGAAAGAAACGATGATCATCGTATTTAATTTTCCCGTGAAAACTAAATGGACCTTAAACCACAGACTACATGAATGAATGAGTGATGTCAACTGATGGACAAGGGCAAAATTGATTTTGTCCCTCTTTAGAGTGTGCTGGACAATAAAAGTCATTTGGCAATGTATTAAAGCTGCATCATTGATGAGGTCATGAAGAACTAATTGCTGCTGACGTGGATCTGTTACTAGCAAACTGAGAATTACAGGTTTTTTAGGGGCAGATCAGTACTATCCAATAGTAGTGATTTTCACAGGTCTTGTTCATTAAATACTGCTTGAATACTGCACCAGAAAATATATTTCTCAAAATCAGAATAAAATAAAATCAAATAACACTATCCATTTCCACTTTTCCCCAGCTGTGCTTAGAAACAGAATGTAAAACAGCAGCAAAAATCCACACAAGCTTTAGATCCAACAGTAGTAAGAAATTATTCTTAAAGCAAAGCTGCACTCGATCTCACATGCACTCTCAGGATTACTAAGTGCATGTAAAGTTTTTGAGGGTTTTTTATTTTATCAAGAACTAGAACACTATTTTGGCCAGGCATCATTGTTTGTGCTCTGACTGCTTTCATCTGTTTTTGGTCCTTTTAATGATTGTCTTAGTAAAGCACTGAATAAATAATTTTTATTTTCCATAAATATAGATAATTTATGGGAGAGGTTTAAGAACACCAGAAACCACAAATCACTGATCACAACAGGGAGATTGTTTCTAAACTAGCCGTGGACGAAAGAACAAGGAAGATGAGGTAATAGAGTGTTTTAATTAAATGAAATTAAATTCTGCCCCCCAGTAACAATGCCAGATCTGCATGATCTGAAACAACAACAAAAAAATTTTTCAGGCCACTCACCAAAGAACAGGTAGGCTGGGTGAGCTGAAGAATGTTTAGAGAGACGAGAAATACGCTAATTTCAAACACTAGCAACTAATGGTTTTCCTTTCCTTGTACTGACAAAAATAAGACTGACACTGAAACCTTTGCTTTTTAAAAAAAATTAAATTGTCTTCTGAAATTTAACCATCAGCAGTCCCAAACCTGGACCGTAAGTGCTAGAATGTAATGCATTATGAATAGTTGGAGTGCTGTTATGTGTTGACTGTGTTTTCATCAACAGACAGTAAAATCACAACTTTCTACTGATCTTGTAGAGACAAAGAAATGATCCTAAAAAAAAAAAAATCAACAAACAAAAAACCTGCTGAATTTGCTCAATTAATATAATTTAGGACACTGAGACTATGAGGAAAAAATGTATAAGAACAGCTTTTTTTATTTGTCCTACTTGCAAAGTCAAGGTGGCAGCAAAGTTTTGAGGAGTTTCTCAACCTAAATACATTCAAAAACTCTCATTCTATCTTATTCCACACATTGTTTCAAAGCAAGATAGATTTTTTCCTTAAGCTAAGGCTTCCGGGGTGTTTATAAATACTCCAGATGCCACCCTTTTTTACCCTCTATCCACATGCGAGGCAGAACTTTAATGTGAGGGAAAAGACAAGAATTCTCTATTCTTCTATTTCAATTTGTATTCTTCTTCTTTAAAACCTATACTGCATGTCTCAGGATTTATATCTGAACAGGATCCACAAATTATATTCTGCATAGCAAGTAAGCAGCAATGCCCCCTCCAGTCAAGCTAAAGCCAGAACAAAATAAGGTAAAATAAAGAACAGGCCTCTTCTTGCCAGGAAGAAGCAAAGGCTCTGCAGTGAAACTTTGTGATTCACTTTTCTAACCACTGCCCTAAAATGCATCTTGTCCAACTGTGAATAGCGTGACTTGTGGTACTTATATGGGACTCATGATACAAGAGTATTTATATAATTCCCCATAAAAGTCTCCAGTTGTATTCATATGTTAAGAGAGGGACAGATTCTATTGCTGTTTCAATGTTTTTTTGAGGGTACAATGTGGAGGATGCAATCAAGACAGAGCCAATAGATTCTGTACTGCAATACACTTTGGTATATACCAGCTGTATGATTCCAGGGATATCTCTGGAAATCCGCAGACTCTCCTTTCCACATCTCTTGTCATCCAACATCACAATATAGGGAGAGAGTTGTAATGTTTCCTACATTCAGAATGATTTTATTAATTCCAGGGAGGCATGGCACCAAGTAAGAAAAATATAAGTGGTAGGAAAAAAGCCATTTATGTCAACAAAGTCCTTCCATAAAGGGAAAAAGAGACAGTGAAAAGATCTGAAAAATATCAAAAAAGCTGTGAATTCCGACTGGTTACTGCTGCCTATCATTTTAAAAACACCACCACCTTCTTACTGGGTTAAGGAATACCATAGCTGAAGTGTTCTGAACAGTAAACTATTCGCTGGATTATTATCCATTACTGAAGGTCACAGGTTCCACCCATCCACAACAAAATCCTACTTGCTTCACTGCTGTCAACTGAAGTGCCCTGAGAATGATCTAGAGATTATATAAAAACAAACCAGAAAAGCATCTCAATACTGTATCACTATGAACGACGAGTCTTTCATTATAGTTAAGCATTTCTAAAAGAATTTCAGTTCTGTATTTCACATACTCTGAGAAATGTTGTCAGATAATGATCCACTGCACACATGGCTGCTTCTAGTTTACATAAACAAATTATATATTTGTGAGTGCTGAAGTAACTGTGGCAGATGTAAGCCCACTAATTATGATGTATTTAGTGTATACCCAAAAGTATGCATCTAAAACAGATTAGTAGTTAGTTGACTGCACCATTCACAAACAGGTATTTTACGCAAGTTTATCTTCTCTCCCAGCACGCTACTGACAAAAGCCTCTCATGGATGGGAGAAGTGTCGTCCACTACCACAGCAAGCTTTGCTTAACAGTTCAGCTGAACAGAACTAATAGAATTAGCTAGCATTCAAGTTACACTGATTGTTGCTAATGACAAGGGGGCTTGCTGGAAACAAAAGCAGAAGCTTTAACATTAAATGAGGACCCACTTTCTGTATCATACAAATTCAACTTCACTCAACAAGGATGTTCACCTGCCTTGAAAATCTCTGGTTTTTGTCTGTGGCACTTGGATAAGAAAGGGTTATAGTGAAAGTTCATATTAAATAAATAACAAACCTCTTGCTCATTCTACTGTCACTAATTGCATGCAATGATATTAATGACCCAGTAATTGCTATACGAGTAGCACTGAAGTGGAAAACGTCATTTTGAGGCAGAGTTCATCTCTAGGTGGTAGGACTTCACCAGTGACTGAGTTAATGCCTAGTGACAGTTTAGAATATAACACTATAGATGAGAAAATGTGCCAGTCTCATGGTTATAACAGTTTAGATGGACATGATGTTATTTGCTTTGACCACACAGGATTTAGGAGTAACCCCAATAAAGTGCCACAGTCAGACTTTGCCCTGTAGATGAACCTCATTCCTTCCAGGGGAGATGCTCTGTACTATAACAATCTAGAGCAATTTTCCACATGTTTGCTTCAATAAAAGAATACCTTCATCTCCTGCTTTTACATGTAGCACAACAAAAGTGTGCTTTATTGCAAAACACAAAAAGCTATTTACATCATCTAACTATCCTTCAGCAACACAGAGTTTGGCACCTTAGTACTGAGATCAATTATGATACTATTGGATGACTGTACACTTGGCAAAGATGATCAGAAGTTAAGCACTGTTTTGACTGCAGTATGCTTATGTTTGTGTTTAGAGCTGTAAAATACCCACGAAGTAAACCTTAATGAGGGAACATTGCAGAAATAAAGCAATCTGAACTTCCACGGTTCTGCAGGGCCTCCTGTTCAAATACTTGCCATTAAGAAATTAAGAGGTTTAGCTTCTTTAGAAATTATCATGTAGGCATATTTTGGTTCATTTTAAGAAACTCCAGTGGGATATGTTAATCCGCCAGTATTTAAAAAGTCACACCTAGACAGGCAAACTGATACTTTTAATACTTATGTTCATAGAGTTTTGAAAAATTCACTGGGGTTTCAACAGTATAACATTACTCGGTCTTTTTTTTTTTTTTCCTGTTGCAATGTAAATGATTTTGCCAATGCCTTGATTCTGCTATGAAATCTGCTGTGGCAGCCTCTGGATGGCATGTGGAATCAACTTTTAGCACCGTCTGGGGCCAAACACATGGAAAGCAGCTCTGCAAATAGGCCCCGAGGATCCTGGTGGACACCAAGTTGACCATGAGGCAGCAACGTGCCCTCGTGGCAAAGGAGGCAAACAGCTCTTGGGCTCGATCTGTCAGAGCAGTGGCAGCCGGTTTGGGGAGGCGATCCTTCCACACCACTCTGCACTGGTGAGGCCACACCTGCAGTGCTGGGCGCAGTCACAGGCTCCTCAACACAAGACAGACACAGACTTACAGGAGCAAGTGCAGCAAATGCTCACGCAGATGAAGGAACTGGAGCACCTGTATAGGAGAGGGGGCTGTACCCTTGGGGATACTCAAAACTCAGCTGGACACGGTTCTGGGCAACTGGCTGCTGGCAGGCCTGCTTGAGCAAAGGTTTGGGCAGGGGACTAGATGAGCTCCAGAGGCGCCATCCAAACCAATCCATTCTGGGATTCTGCAATCAGCTGTGCTGTTGTGGTCTAACGCAATTTATGTGCTAACAGGAAATACCTAAAAAACAGATCATTTTAAGTTTTCCTGGCAGGATTTGGATTCAGAATTCTTTTTCTCTCACAGCAGTCCAGTAAGCACATGTCCTAGGGTGACTTTATGATGCTTGTATCCCCAACAGACCAAGGACTACTCTGCTGCTGCGGTTTAGTGATTTTTGCTGCCTTCATCTACCAAGCAGAAAACAGATAAATCATGCTAACAAAGATCCACACGTGCTTTTAAAAACCAGCCGAATCAGCTTAATATGGACTCCTCTCCAAGAACAGCTAAAGCCTAATCCTGCTTTTACTCCCAGAAATATTTGCATGATTTCCTTGAGAATGAAAAAAAAAGAAACTGGAAGATTGCCCATTAGGGCTTAGTTTTATAGTCTGATTTATCAGAAATAAATCCTGAAATATTCTTCATCCAAGGTTTCCAGGACTGACTGAAGTCAGGAAAGAAAATCCAAACTGACATTTAACCCTGTTTTTCAACCATTCCAGCCTTTTGTTTTAGCTAATGCAGTTCTCAGACAAAAGTACATTTCCCTTCTATTCCAGCTAGGTAAAGACTTTAATGAGGCAAACAATTTCAAGTCTATAAAATGAGTTTCAATAAAGTCTTTATAAATCCTTATGCAGCTTCTAATCTTTTATTTTAGGACTTAAAATATTGCAATATGTAACACATATGATACAAGCAACTGTATAAAGACTAATCATCCCCACTTGATGAGCTAAATGATCATCACTGAACTCATGTACAAAATAGAAGCTAAATGTGTTTCAGTGTGGTAGTGCACTCTCAATACTTTTTTCATGCTTTCCTCATAGCATACACACCCCCTTGATTTAAACGGTTACTCATATACTGAATATAAAGGATAAAACACACACTCAACACAATCTTGTTCTGCATGTAGTCCTGTTAAGGATGTTTATGCAAATCTGAGAACATACACATTTTGGAGAAGATCAGGGTTTAAGCTTTTTTTTGTAAAGCACTACGAATACTACATATATAAAGACTTCTAAGGGAGAATACTGTATCTTTCTTTGTGAATGTACTATATTTCCTGTATTTATAGACTGTTTCAGAGGAACTATGAAAGCGTGATATAAAAATAGTGACTAAAACTATTAAAGAGCTTCTTATGAAATTTTAAAACACGTTCAATTCATGAGTATTTCCTGAATAATTTTTCCTTACAGTCTGAACAATTATTCTTCATTTTCATCTGATTCCATATCTATTTGGAATATTTGCAGGGGTTTGCATTTTTTTTCACAACATGCCACCAATTAACAAACTGAGCATTCCTATCTTTCATTTCCTTCCCTTAGGAATAGAGACATAATAACAGATTTCCTGCTGAACTATCTCTGTCTACTTTAAAGGAGATAAACGATTGGTATTGCCTAGGTAATGGCACTGAATATGAACAAAGTTCATCAATATAAAATAGCCTTATTCTCTTACAAGACCTGTGTGGTCTGGGACAAAATCCCAAAGGACCATGACTCCATTAATCCTGTTAGAAATCTGAAGCTGCACAGACAGTGATTTTTCTCTCTAATATTATTTGTATAAGCTGTATTTATATTTCATTCAACAAGAGCTAAGTGGTATTGCTGATATATCCCTTAAAAGACTCTTCAGCAAAGTCAAAGACTGACCTCTGGATATCATTTTACACTAAGGAGAAATTATTTATCTAATTTTCTGAGGAAGGAAGTGGAGAAAGGAAAGAAAAAAAGTGATCTTTGTACAAATGGAATCAGAGTGACTATTATCACACTGGCTTTCATTAACACCATCATCACTACCACAAAAAACTCCCAAACCAGTAGATTTCTGGATCACAGAGTCTTTAACAGAAACCAGGAAAAATGTCTTTGTTGCAAAACTAAAGGAATTGAATTTCTGATACAGTATTTATTCCGGTTTTGGCTAGTTTGGCATTATCAAAGGAAAACTTGTTTACTGTTTCCTTTTGGGCAGCTTTCACTAGGTGATTTGGAGGTTACAGGGGGCTGCAGGCTGAAATCTGCCTCAGAACGTTTTCAGAATGCCCAGCCAGACAGATTAGCCAGTGCTTAAACTGGTCAGAATACTAAAATAACATTTTAATGTAAATCTATTTGGCCATGCGAAGAGATTTATTCTTCCCAGCTGGGCCGTATTTCAGGGCACAATCTATATTGTCCTTTAATATGTTCTTCCTCAGACAGTTATTGCCCTTTAATTGCAACAGAATGACAAAGTGAAAACATAAAAAGCCTTGTGATTTTTTTCAAACACAGCTAATGCTAAAGTTTCAGAATGACTGTTTTGATTTTAAAAGCCACAGTACTATTAAAGCAGTTATCCAAAACATAGTGCTACTAGCCAGTATAAACCTTTAAATCAGTCAGGGATCAAATACATATAAATATATGTTTTTTAATTTAAGCCAGAAGCCAATTATGCAAGTGGGTCACTTGAAAAAAAGTTGACAAAAAAAAACATTTAAGGAAAGCTGCATATTCAATTTTGCCAATGTCAAAGGCAATGAGCATCATTAGCTTGGCAAGCTCGGCTAATGAGATCCAGGCAGAGTAAGCCTTATAGAGGAATCTTTCAGAGAACCATTCTGTAGCCCCTTCCCAAGTCCCAAGTCCCTCTATTACAAATTTGAAACAGGTGAAGATTTCATTGCAGGTGACTTATTTTTCAGTGTTGATGACGTCAGCCCATAAACTTCACTTTACTTATGCAAAAGAAGAGATGGCGTGAAATATGCGCTTGCTAGGCCAAACTACCTAAGGAGCTTGACGGTGACTTGGAGGCAGGCGGCACTGCTCCCTTCCCTCTGGCACAGCTTCCCACAGGCTTCCCCAGAGCTCCCTCAGCACAAACCCCATCACCAGGCTCTCTATGCCCTCTGACTAAAGGCCAAGTTTACTGGGAAGGGGTCAGGATGATTCCTGTACACCAAGAGTAAATATCTTTGGTATATTATATGCACTTGAACTATGCTAATGCGTCTCTCTCACAAACAAGAAGAATTTGCATCTGAGAGATGTACTGAAGCAGTGACACCATAACCCAAGTACTTGCAGATCAAGTACTGAGTATCTCCTCAGTATTGAGAATATACTCATCGTTTGTTCTGAGCAATTCACAACAGCAGAAAATTATACTTTATGCCCTAGCCATGCAAAGACATAAAAAGACTTTTTAATGCAAACATCAAGAGTTGCAAATCTTCACACTCTTCTGCACAAATTTGCCCTTCACATAGATATTTATGTTGTTGGGCATGATATATCTTCCTTCATAAATTTGATTAAGGATTTCCTTAGAGACTTATGATATGTTAGCTAAATGGTCACATATTTTAGGATAATCAAACATTAATACTTCTGAGATCTCAAGTACATTTGACCTTCTCCAGTTCTGCTGAAAAGAAATCAGGTAACTGTAGGAAAATGAATCTATTCATTTCCCAGGAACGAAAAATTGATGATAGCAAAGAAGAGAAAAGCAAGGACACTCTGTTACATCATTTATTCACTTTCACAATACCATTCAGTATCGTCTTTCCAATTACTGCTGTTCACAGAATTAACTCTTTGGATACTGATACTCATATTGAGGAATACATTGCCAAGAAATGGGTAACTTTTTTTTTTATTTATTAAAGTACCACTAAATGTGAAAATAGATATGAGAAACTTACACACACTCTTACTTATTAAAAAAATCGAGAATTGTGAAATGAGAAGACTTTATATGCTTAGGCTTAGGAAAGCATTGGACAGAAAAGATCTCCTTCTGCTATACTTATCATGAATACATCTGGATGATATAAAAATTATGGCTTGACAAATTCCTGTGCAATCACATGTCTCTAAAGGGCTCAGGAAGCTGCTTCATCCTGTGTTGCAATTCCTCATCCCAAAATGACTAACCCCCTAATATGAATAGAGATTTTACTGTTTAATACAGCTCCACAAACCACATACTATTACCTTAGAAAAACAAACTCTGTTTTCAAATAGTGGCAAGATGATAAAGGTACATGACGATGCACAAAACATTTAAAGGGCTGACAACAGCCTGCCAGCATAAACAGTGTGAGATTAGGCAGTAAGCACAGCCACAGTAAGCACTGCAAAGATGCTGAGCTCAGTAAGCTCTTGTGTTAGGTTTGTTTGATGCCACTTAAGTTGAGGGAATGCAAGATCCTAAAATACTTCAAAATCAAAAGCTGGCACATAAAATGCATCATTGCTTTCATTTCACAGCTTTTCCACACCCAAAACATCCCAAGAAAACAAGCACGACAAAACGGACGGATGGACGGACGGATGGAAGGAAGGAAGTAAGGAAGGAAGGAAGGAAAAGAATTACATGTCTGTGAATAGGGATGTATGCAAACAATTTAAAGCCTGATTTGGGTACATGACTCAGATGCATTTTATTACTTATCAAAATGACAGCAAATGTCCCGACTACCAGAACTTGCATTGACAAGGTTGTGTCATGAGCTTTTGAATACAAATTATTAAAACCCTATCTAGCTCCAGTATTCTCTAAAATGGTGTCCTAGCTGAGCACTGGCCTAGTTTTCTATGCCTCTTAGTGCTTCTGAGACCAACATCACTGAGTTTATTGTTTTCTCCTTGAATGACAGGAAAGTGAGGGTTTTAGCTTCAGGATGGCTGGGTTTTCAAGGGTGGGGTGCTTTTTTCTCCAGCCTATTAAAATGTATGGGTATCCCTGCTGAAGCTCAGTCAGTACGCTAGCAACAGAGTGATAAGTTAGCCATTTGTTTATGCCACAATGAGTAGGAAAAGTAATACCCTGAGGCACTCCAGTATTACTGCTAGGTCAGTGTGATTTTTGAGGCATTAGACTGAAAGCTGAGTAAGTTCTTTCAACCAAGTTATGCAGTAATCTTCCAGGAAATGCAACGTCTATTATGTCTTATTGCTATAATGAAATAATTATACAAAACTAATGAAAATGAGACGTACTTAATAATTCTCTGGGTAAATCCGTGACATAGATATGACAGAACTGACAGTGTATCAGAAAGCTCCATTTATGCCCATAATTTTCAGGTAATAATTGCAACAATGCCATTTGTTCCACTACAGTTGGTCTTCTGTGGATGTTTTTAAAAGCAGCACTAAATAATGAGCACATTTCCTCACTTAAGCCAAATATTTGAGCATGGTCATTTTTATGCTACACATTTTCACTGGAGTTACAGCTAACTATCTCTCAACAGGTAATTATGTCGCTTTCACCCTGGTAAGTATCTCACTGGATTTTAGTGGGAAGTTTGTCAAAGTTAATATTGTTTAAGTGGGATCACATTTTAACTTATTCCCCAGCTAAACAGAGCAAGTGCCTATATTAAGCAACGTTTAAAACAAAAAAAATGGTGGTTTATTGCTCCTGTAGCTCTTACTTAGTAATTTCTAAAACTAGTAATTAATATTAATAATGCAGTGAATTCTTACTTAAAGTTTCTGTAACACACGACCTGTTTTATACATTACCATGTACCATTATGGATATAACAGGGAAGCGAGTATTAACTTATATTGAATGAATTCCCATTTCCATTTTAAAAGTACTTGACCAGAGCACTTTAAAAATTGCCAATATTTTAAAATCAGAAATTAAGAAATAATTACACTGGCAGACATTATATGAAGCAGTTATCAATCCTCCAGTTTTCCAGGAGGTGGCAGAAACGTGTTCGGGGACTAATTAAGCAAGACCTGTTGTGACAGGACATGGGTTAATGGTCTTAAACTAACAGAGGGTAGATTTAGACCAGGTATAGAGAATAAATGTTTTACAATGAGTGTCGTGAAACACTGGAACACGATGCCTAAAGGAGTGGTAGATGCTCCACAGCTGGGAACAGAGCTCTGAGCAACCTCATCTAGTTGAAGATGTCCCAGCACACTGAATGGAGCTTGGACTAGATGAGCTTTTTAAAGGTCCCTTCCAACCCAAATTATTCTATGGTTCTGTGAAATAAGACACACAAGTATCCAACTTTTTTGTAACTGCAGAAAAACCAGGTATTTACAGAATTTGTTCCATCACCTAATAACTGCAGATACTTGCTCAAGACTTCAGAAGTGCCCATGGGATAAATGAGATCCACAGAGCATAATATTACAATGACAAAACCTAAACTAATGTAAATTGTTGTTGTACTGCTGAGGTCTCAGCTTATGCTAACTCCTGATTCACATCATTAACTTTACACATCATAAGTAAGTAATTTGAATCACTGAACACAGTGGCTACCTCCAGACTTGCTTTCAGCCATAAATCCCTGATCAGAAACTCTCACAAAGTTTGTACTGCTGCACAGAGGCCTGTGCCTTGCAAATTTGTTTTGCAAGCCAGGGTCATGAAAAAGGATAAAATTCAAGACCATGCTAGTCTAGGTTTTATCCAAGGACTCTCCTAGCTACTGTATGGACGTAGTAGGTATGTTTTGAGGAAAGACATGTTCAATTACAGGCCCTTACCAGTAAGCCTTGTGAGGAAACTACACTGACAAAATTGGCACCAAAATGGCCAAAAGATGCTTCCTGTGAGAGTCTCTGGACCACCTGGAGCAATGGCAAGCCATGTCACACAGGATGCCTCATCTGAGGACAGCTGGGTCACTGTACTCCTACTCCTGGCAAAAGAGAGCTCAAGGACAAGGCCAATAGCCTGGCACATCACCAGGGCTGTGAGCAGGAAACGTGTCACAGTTTAGCTGCACACTACTTCTAATGCAAATACAGGATGCAATACTGTCCACAAAAAAAAAGAAGCCTTTTACAGGCACAGAAGTACAATCAAATGTGGTTTACACAAACCAAGGAAAAAAGGAGACAGAGACCCCTTGGAAATCAAGAACAATATTGAAAATATACCGGCAAGAAATCACCTTCAGATAACAACATACAAACCCATTCATATTCCTCTTAGTTTCCTTATAATGTACAAGACAGCATGCAAAATAATGAACAATTCTGTTTTAAAGAATGAACAACTGAAAATTTGAACTTACATATGACGTAATAATCTTTGTTCTTCTGAAATTCCAGGCCCCAGAGATTAGGACTGAACTCTTGAAACTTGATGGTAAACTTAACATCTTGATCTGGCTTGGCACAATTAAGTAGAGGTGTATTGTCCTTTTTAATAGCACAGCTATCTGCTTGGTCTTTATCAACCATGTAGACCTTATAATATTCATATTGGCCAATAGTTTTAGAGTCCACCTTTGGGCATATAATATCCAGTTTGTCTCCTATCTGTGGATATAGTACCAATCCTTGTCCAGGAAGGAATCTAAAAGGAAGGAAAAAAAAAAAGGGGGGATGGGGGAAGAGAAAAAGAGGTAAAATTTGAGACACTTAATAAAATCCTATGCCGAAAAGTAGCAACTGCAGTGAACAGACAGGAATAAACACAGTTTCCAAAACCAAAATGACAAACTGAGCAAACCAAATCTCAATAGTTTGGGCATGATTCAATATCAACAAGATGTTTATTTCGATCTTGGAAATTATAGATGGATTGAGTCTTTTAGTCCTTATCCCAGTTTTGGGCACTCTAGCAGATTTTACATCTCTCTCTGGCAGGCACTGCTGTTTCTTCCACTGCATTTAGCCATACAGAGCAGCTAATACAATACCTGGTGAGCTATGATCCTGTTTGCTGATTTCTCCTGTTCTTGCACATTTGGACATGGGAGAATGACAAAGATAATCTTTCAGCCCCCTTGAGCAGCTATGTGGGACAGGAAAACACTTAGGCTTTTAACAATATATTAACATGCTGATTGATATTACCAGCGTAACACAAAAGAAGATCAGTCACTCAGCCAGGACCACGCTTACAGACCTGGGATGGACAGAGATCTACCTAACCCACAGACCACACATGCTTCTGGGAAAACACTTATATCCACAACAGCGTGACCATTCCACTGCAATGATTTCTCCTCACAAATTCCACCATTACTGTCATTATTTTATCTCTCTTTTGATTTTTTTTGTGCTAGTAGTAAAAGACAGGTATGCTTTTTTTCTTAGTACAGGAAGACTTCTTACACAAACTGGCCGGGAGCTTTAATATTTGCAGTTAGACATAGTATTTTGTCTTTCCTACTCATATTAATTAACAGGCAAATACAACCATTTTTTCATGGAAGAAAAATATAAATAATTACTTATAGTATTGATTCATCCACAAAATGAGGAGTCATGTTCTCACAAGGACAAAAACCACAGCAGGTCCGTTTGTTTCTCTCTCCATTAAGACATATTTGTTTCAATTAAGGCCAAGACATGCATGTTTTAGAACAACAGCCGGCAACACAACCAATGTACTCGAATGCACAGACCTAAAAGACTGACTTTCTTTCCTCTTTCTCCTGCCTGCCAGCATTTTCCAAAGATCTTCCTTAATGGAGAATCGGCCTGAAAAAGCAAGTGAAACAATTCCTGCCTAATGACCACTCTTCTCTAAGTGCTAGTATTCAAACAGCATACGTAGTAAATCTAGCTTATTCACAGGCAGCCTTCCTGGAAACATTAAATTAGAGTATCAAGGCCCACGCAGAACAAAGCTGTAGGCGTCGGTGACCTCCAACCTCTGGCTTGGTGAAAGGAGCCACCAGCATGAAGTAGTGGTGGGGGAGAACCCACTAAATTAAAGGATGATGCAATGCCCCAAATTTCAAATCCATCATTTACAACTGCTTGCTCCCACACAATTCAAGTTTATGATCTGTGCTAATTGAGCAGGATTATTTTCACTCACAAAGCCAGTGTAAGAATTATATTTGTTATGAAGCAGCACATAGCAGGACAAAGACATGTAATTACAGATTTAGGGAACTAGAACAATGAAATGTTATGGCAAGAAAAGCGACTGTTGATGTATAAATCACTGCGCTCTTTTGTGCTGTGCAGTGTAATTTCCAGACTGCAGAAACTGGGCTTGGCCATGGCTGTTCAAACTGAGATTGAAGTGGAGACTGGGCAAAGCTGCACATCGTCCTCCAGTTTTCAGACATGCCAAAGGAATGCAGTGACTATCACCTCCTGAAAGCTGAAATGGTCAAACAAATGGAAAGATGGGAATGCATCCTCAGAGTTACCAGACTGGTGAAGGACAATCAGATGTGTGTATAGATATCGTACTTAGGGATGTAGTTTAGTGGTGAACACAGCAGTGCTGGGTTAACAGCTGGACTTTATGATCTTACAGGTCTATTCCAACCTAAACGATTCAATGATCCTGTGACTGAGGGAGACGGCAGTTCTGCAAGGGTAGGAAGGAAAGGAGGAAGAGGAGGATCCCAGCCAGCAAATATTCCCAAGGGAGCAGCATGTATTCTGATTTTGGCTCTCCTTGGGGATCAACTCTGACCAGGCAAAAGCAAAGGGACAGAGTTTCCAAGCCAATCTGTGTCACCTGTGACTGACTTTACTACCTTGTCTGACCACAGCCCCATTTTAACTTTGCCCCTGTGCAGCACTGCTGTACCAAGAAGATGACAATCGCTCATATTCCCTAATCTACATGCCAGGACAAAGGCTGGTCACTGTATGATCCCACTGCTGTAAATACTTCTTTTTGCCAGCAATTCTTCTTCACATATCAGGACTGTGTAGTAGGAAACATATGAGACTTCAAAGGACTGAATCTTTGCTTGTAAGTTAATCAATTTAGATTCCCATACATAACAGATATGAAATTCATAAGGTTAGATAAATGTACCTGTCCATCATTGTCAATAATATGACGTAAAAGCTGCCCTGAGAAACAAAAGATACTGATTCTAATTTCAGATTTTGTGTATATACATGAAACAGCCACAGTATATATTCTCCATGCAAACTCTGAGCACAAACAGGATGGGTTGAGAGATGGTATGCCAGGCAATCCTCAGAAAAAGCTGCAAGAGAGAAGGCACACTTGTGAGCCTTGGTTTCAGCCAGGAATTGTCCCATAAAAGGTAGAGGACAGAACCATCCCTGACAGACAGTTAAAACTACATTTTACAAGAGCTTTAAACCAATGCACTTGTTCGACTTTATGGCAGGGAATATTCTTGCTATGACTCTGAAGTCTGCACAGTTTTAGAACTAAATTCAGTAAATCTCCTTCCACTTGAGTGTCTGAACTTGTAGGATCTAACACTGATGGGATTAGGGAACAAAAAAGGCTGAAAATGCAAGGATTAATCTGAGAACTTGATTGTATTGAAGTTTTTTTCCACATTTTGCAGTTTTGATCATGACCTTTGCTAGGAGAGATATTTTTCCAATTTACTTTCCTTATTTTCTTACAACAACAAAGCCCAAATATGGATGGAGATAATAAAAAAGTTTCACCTTATGCATTTCAGTTCAACCACAAAACTTACAGTGGCTGATTAGTCGTAGGCAGGATTATTATCCCTGCATTTGTGTAATACTTTTGCTACTGTACTTTTAATAAAGACTTTAAATAAATCATTTTCTGGGTACTAAGCATTTTCAGAAGCTATTTATGAAATGTCAGGAGGATTAAGACTACTATTTTATGATCATATTTTTGAAGACCTTTTATCTAAAAAAAAAAAAAAAAAGAAAGAAAGAAAGAAAGGACAATGTACATTCAGCCTTGGTGGGGGTTAAAAAAAACTTCAGGATTAATCCTGAGTCTTCATTTCTGCAAGTGTTGATGTTGCCTTAAGTATTGCAAAGTAGCATCAAGATTGATGAAATATTTGCAGTATGATGTCTATAAAAATTAAGTTATGAAATTACTTTAAAAGTCTGATCAAAATGTGCCTCCAACTAATAAAAACCTTCTTTTCCCAATCAAAATGGAGATATAATAAAGATGAAGCAAGGTGTTTCCAGAATCCTGTGACTGGTCCTGTGGAGGCTGTTACTCCCGTGGTGGCTTGGGACAGTGACATGCTCTCCCAAGAAGTCGGGATAGTGACAGCACTGGAACCACTGCTTTCTATAAAAAGCTTTCTAACTTTCTGCATTTCAGCTCTAAGTATGATTTACTGCAAAACTTAAATACCAACACAGGCCTCTGCACCCGAACAGAAACTTAAGAGGAAAGCTTAGCAAACTTCCCAACTCATTTGTCAGCAGTCAGATACAGAGAGACTCTTAGAGCATTTGAAAAATCCTGCTCACAATAAATAATCCTGGTGCTTGCTGTGAGAAAGCACAGAAAAGTATACTAAGTACCATATAAGCTGTATGATGAAATTCATGCGCTTTCTGTCTGGCACTTTTCGATACAGATGGCATTTTTACTGTCAACCCAAAACTGGTGTGTTGTGGGCGACATTTGACATCTGTGCAAAAGCCCATGGATGTGAATGCCTCCCACATGTCCAACTAGTCATGCAGCTCATCAAATAACAACTTGCAGAGTTCCCAAACCTTTTTTAAAATAATTACTCTACTTGACCAAAACATCACATGACACACAACCAGAAATCAGGAACAGAGTAGTTCATTCCCCACTCACACCAACGCTTCAGTGACTTTTATCTACCACGCTTACTTAAGGCTCAGCAACAGTTCCCTGGCACTACTGCAACCTTACTGGACAAAGCCCTCAGGAAGTTAAATTTGATTGCAAAATTTCATAAAAAAATAAAATGTATATTAGTTTCCAACTAATTTCTTAAGAATATACTTATTGTTTAGAGAAACTTAGCACATACAACCATATAAAATTGCAAAGGCATTTTGCTTAATGATAGCTACTCTAACCTGCCTAACCTCATAATATCTAATTCTCAAAAAAAAAGTAGAACTTAACCTGCCCACACTCCCATTCACTGAGAATATTCTACCATTTCTTAGTATGCACAAATTTCTGAAATTGTAAAATTATCAACAGAAAAAATTCTTCGACAAAAAAATTCTGAAGAGATTTTATTAATTGGTATTGAGTGATGCAACCAAGTGTTCTGTCAGGGTTTTTCCAACTTGCAAAACTATACACATACATATATATGCACATACTATAAATATATATGCACACTTAGCTTTAACTATATTCTAGTAATTATAAAATAAGTATGATTCTAGAAAGCATGTTAGTACTTGACTCAAGGCTTGTATATTTAACCGGGGAGGCAGTGCCAAATTTCTGTGGTTTAATAACTTACCTGAACTAATTGGTGTAGGCAGTTAGCTTTAAATTAATGTCACAAAAATAATCCTAAAAATGTGAACAATCAGGACGTGTCTTAAAATGCAGCCTGAAACCTACTGTTGGGGAATCCTACCCACTTAACTTTATGAAGTTTTAACTACCAGCCTGACTATAAAGTTATTAATTGAAAAGTTTGATTAAGGAAATATCATGAATACTAATAACACAGTATGTTAGTCCGTTACTTATAAAACCGCAAACTGAAACAGAATACAGAATTACATTCCACGTACAAATCCTCACTGTTTAAAAAGAATGGTTATTAAATGCTATATGTATTAATCATCTGACTTTTGAGAAAATAACAACATACATATTTTGAATATCACTTTGTTCACAGGAGAAATATTTAAGCAAGGCAAAAGTCCTACCAGCTTGATGCAAAGCAAATAGAAGTTTCAGGAAAAGGCTAGTGATTTCAGTGAAGTAGCAGAAAATCAGTTTCCTGATTCCCAAAAACACTGCACTGCATAAAATCCAAAAACACAGACCAGAGCTCTCTGCAAAAGTTCGATACAAAACTTTCACACTAATTTTTTGTCATATTCAATACCATGTACAAAAATATGCCATGTGCTTATAAGGTATACACACAGCTGTAAATCTGAAATGCTGTTTGTGCAAAAGCAATGGTTTTATAGGACTCATCTCAGTCCAGTTTAAATAGGTTAAGTGAACATGAATTCAATGAGAACAGGATCAGTAACTGCTGTGGACAGACAGAAAAACAAGCTTCATGAAAAAAAGATTAATGTAGAGTTTGTCTCAAAATTGGTGCATAACTTTGTGAGGAAAAAAGGCACCATGCTTACATAAAATCTTTGCAAGAAAAAATACCATAGTGTGACACAGCAAGATGACAGACTGGCTTTATACACAGACTAGAAAATGAAACTTTGAAAGCAAAAACGTATAGCATTTCATATTACTAAAATTCTCTTAAGTGAGTCTTGGAAGCTACTTTTCGTTACCAGTGCAGTCTTATTAAATCATTTTAATACTACAAGAAAGTTTTACACAACATGCCAAACAGGGGTGTTTTTGAATTTAAATAAAATCTAAGAAGTTTAATCTGCTAACCTTTATTTATAGGTAACATTCTTCCACACAGTTAATGAAACAATTAATGTAAGGAATGGTTACAATCATTAATGGGACTTGAAGGCTAGAAACTAAATGGAATTCAAACAAACAAATAAATAAACAAATATATTCACTCTCATCCCTTAAGATCTTTAATGGCAAGTACCACATTATACAAAGCCAAATTATAAAATATTATAACACAAGCTGGTAAAGCAGCAAGTCCTGTATTTCTCACTTCTAGTATAAGGGAAAAATGTATGCTCAAGCTCCCCTGCCATAAAACCTGCAGTAAGGTCATAAGTGCTTTGAAGCCATCCCCTGAAACCATAGCTGATCCCCATCCTAGGGTTTGGGATACCTCATTCCCCTCTCTTCCTCATCTCCAAAGGACCTCTTCTGTCAAGACTACATAGGGCAAATGCTTGCAGTGCACTGAAAATGAAAATGATTAAGGTTTTCTGCTGTTTTAATCACAATGCTGAACACAACATGTCGGTGGTGCCACCATTTCATGTGCCACAAGTAGCCGTGCAAATGGGCACCATTCTTGGTGTCCTTTCCTGGACCTATTCTTAGTGACATCGGTTTCAAGATTTCCATTGACTTCAGTAGGGCAAAATGATGCAGTATATTTGCAACTGAAATCTTAATAACCTACACAAGAATTATTCTGTAGCATTATTACATTTTCTCAAATTTTTTTAGTGGACAGGGAATTAGGAACATGTATGAAATTTTAGCCATTTCATTCATTGCACTACCTTTAGAAAAATACTAGAGGAAAGCATTTAAAATACAATAAGAGATTTCTAGTATGTGTAAACCAAGGATGGACTAAGAGCGCACATGCTTCTCTCCAAAGGAAATACTCTTTTGCAAGGACCTGCAGGACTTGACAGTCAAATTGTACCATCACATCACAGTTCTAAAGGCACAGAGCTTCTACTGTACAGAGACACCCACAGACATCATTCGTCTCCAAACACATCAGAAAATGCCCTAGCTGGTCTCCTAGAAAGATCTGTCACGAGCTTACTTCAACAAATAACTCTTATGAATAGTACTGTTGCAGAAATACAGACACTTTTTCATTCCACTCAGCTTAGAATCGTCACAAGTTTAAAGGTGCCTTGCACGGGAGAAACACAAACCCTACAGCCAAGACATGCTATTTGGCAAAACCATATCCCTTTCACCCTTCACGTATATGGAAAGTCACCTGCAACCCAGCACCAAACACATCTTATTGGAGATGCTCAAAGAGAAAATCTGTTTCCTTAAAAGCTGTGATGTACGAGGATACAGATGTGATCCTGTTCTTCACAAAAAGTAAGTAAGCCAAAGCAAATGCTGCAGACTCCCCTTTTTAAGGCTACCCCAATCCTGGGTCCCAACAGAGGTAAGTGACTTTGCAGTCCCTCTCCGGGGAATCACATCATCTCAGGTTGGGATCTTGGCACCTTGGAGTGACCACAAACACAGGGGTTCTGAGAGGCCCCTTTCCCCAGGCCACCATGTGGAGCCAAGGCAGTGTCCTGCCTTCAGCCGCCTGGTGTGCAGCTGCCAGAAGGGTTTTGCTGCTAGGCAGTGTATCTGTTTCAATGGGATGTCATCTCCGCCTGCGAGGGGTGCTTCAGTTTTGCTGGAAAGTTGCCCTTTCCCTTGCTGCTTTGGCTCTCACTTGCAGAAAGAAGGAAAAAACCCACTTAGGTAACTA
Organism: Picathartes gymnocephalus; assembly: GCA_013390045.1. Taxonomy (NCBI): domain Eukaryota; kingdom Metazoa; phylum Chordata; class Aves; order Passeriformes; family Picathartidae; genus Picathartes; species Picathartes gymnocephalus. Next base: position 47,665 of record WEKY01058293.1, read on the forward strand.
AAATCTTCAAATCAACTTGTTATTTATCCCCCCACCCCCAGTAAAACCAGAGTACAAAAAGGAAGGCCTGTTTTTCCCCATGTAAAAGTCAGGCATGTTTTTCCCTGCCTTAAAAAACTTCTGAGAGCAAACACCTGTCTTTTCCTGTGCAATGGGTTTTTTGCACAAGAATATGAAACCTGGCCCAGAATATTTAGCAGAAGGGTAAGGCTTGAAATGCTGAAAAGACATACAATCCAATCTTACTAAATCTAAGGATTTTTTTTTTTAAATATAGATTTTATATTCAGTTTTCATACATGACCTCCACATAAGGCACTATTAATAGCAATTAACTTTTTGTATTATATGCAAAAAGCCATTATTGCTCTGCTTAAAGTACTTAAGGCACTGGAGAATTCTGATCCATTTACTAAATCAATTCCTGTTACCACAAAAGAACCACTAATGTGCTTCACAACAGTCTTCTAAGTAAGGAGAGAAAAAAAAAAGAAATAAAAAAAGGGATGAATATGACCAATGTTCTATTTTAAAGTGTATTATATTAACATTTCATCAGCATTTACAGAAATATGAACCTCACAACAGTACTGGACTTACTCAGCTTCAGCAAATGGAATCATTGCTCTCTTGCTCTCATGCACAAGCACTGAAACACACAGGCACATTCTCCTTTTTGTTTAATTTAATTTCATCTCAGCAGAAATGTGCTTTCTGTGTAGAGCTTAAAAACTGCAAGTGGCTGCAGTGGAAAGTAGCAGCCAGTCTGTATAAATTACTTTGAGAAATTTCTGAGAGAAAAAACACTCAGTAGGTGCATTGTAATTAGTTGCTCTTTCTAGTTACCTCTTGACAAATGATGCATGCGGGTCTGGATGAGAGCCCAACTCTTGACCCATGCCACCACTACACACTTTAGTACTTCAAGCAGAAACCTCTAGCCTCAGCATTCTTTTCATTTTGCTTTTTCCAGAAACATGGTGCTAGTAATGCACAACATGAGAATCAGAGATGATTAGCAAAGTTGGAATTCTTTCAGAAGTGTTTCATATAGCTACATCCTAAATATATCTAAGGAAAGTTCCCTGCCTTTGATTCCTTCTAAATATGTAGTATGTTTCCGGGCTCCATACAAGGACAGAAGTATGTGGAAATACGCAGGACAAACATTAGTTCCACAACACTTAATGATACACCTTAGCAACATTTGTAAGCCTTCCAAACAGAAGATATTCTTGTGATCATTACTTTAATATGGGCAATTAGAAGCCTATTAAAAAATGCAACTTTTGCCACAAAAAGTATCCATAAAAATAAACATTTTTTTTGGATAGCACTTTACTGCCCCCTTTTGCACTTTAACATTAGAACAGGTTTCAATGTGAACATGCATCTGAGGAACAGTGTGAAGATATGGGGTAAAACGACAGGGCATCACGTTTAGTCACTAACACACTATCAGGCACTGCTTTAGGGACATCTTCCACTTGCCTACACTGCAAACAAATGAAACATCTAACTTTCATTGTCCTTAATTTTCCATGGAAGAGATCAGTAATGGATGGTTTAAATTACTGTCTTCTATTGCAATCTGCATGTTTATGGACAACTGGAAAAGAGGGGGATATTACTCATTAACAGTAGTTGTCTCTAGCATAATTTTCTAAAGCAAAGATCATCTGCAACTTGAATTCGGTTTATTCATCAGGATGACAAAGTGCTTTCCAGTCTGAGGCCATGCATATGTTACCAATGCCTGAACTAAAAGGATGAGTGTATCCTTCAGGACAGAACTTCACAAACTGGCAGGCAAGAATATTTTCATAAAAGGTGAAGACAAGAAGCCTAGACATTCAAATACCCTGCAAGCCTACAGGCATAAACCCGTTCTGCAACTCCGCACTGCAATTACAGTCAGTACAGAATCGATGTATGTCTGTGTGTGTCCCCATAGATCTGCAAAAGGTAATAAATCTATAGTCTAGTGGCCAGTTATTTACAAAATACTAATTCATTATGACAGAGCCAGAAGGGGACCCATCCTGAACCAACCCTCGGCTTACATTTGACAAAGTCCATGTGCTGCTGTGTACACTTCCATTTAAACTTAATCCATTTTCCTCTGTCATCCTACAATTACAATACAAGTCACAATAATATTAAATTTCAATGCCTACAGCATTGCACAATTGAACCATTACTGTAATGAAAACTGACTCCCTTTGATTTTAACACTGGTGTTTTCTCTCATTTGCTAGCCATGAAATACAGGAAGAGACCAATGTTGTTTTAATTAAAGAATTGTTGTTCAAAATATGCTACTGGGAATATTAAAGTAGTTCTTTGCTCCATATGCTACTGGGAATATTAAAGTAGTTCTTTGCTCTGATGGCAAAGATAATTAGGGATTTATATGGTTTGAATTTTGGGAAAAAATAAAAAAGGAAGTAAAATAAAAAAAATCTGTGCCATGAATTCAGCATAACACAAAACCATTGCTCTACTTAACTTGTGCTCACAGAGGCAGGGTGTGCCAAACCCAAGAGATGGCACTTTATTGAAAAGATGCAGAGCACTAGTTTAGCATGGAACAGAAAGTCAAACCAAAACATGTGTGTTTCTTACACAAGCCACTAAAGCCTTCGCTTTTAGAAAGCTAACTGAGAGCAGCTGGTATTTGCCAAAGAACTACTTTTTGAAAAGTGCAAACCAGAATGTTCTACTGCTGTGCTATTCTGTGCTCTTCTCTTACCATTCCAGTTAGAAAAACAAATGTGTTATGTCAGCCACAATATAAGGATGCCAACCAAAGTTTGCCGTCTTCCTTCTCTTTACAGTTTGCTCACACCTGTACAGTCTTGTTTCAAGACATGCTCCAAGCAAAGTATATAAAAGAGGGCAGGGACTGTCTTGTTAGTTGATGAGACATTAATAATCGGTGATAGTATCTCCAATTCAAAGACAAAATTTCATCTACTTTGCAGTTGTTCGAAAATATACTATTGCATACCATTTGCCTGCATAAGTAAATACTGGAAGTAGAACAAATTGTTAACACACAACTTTCAGGAAAAGTTATGCCAAACCAGTAACAGAATTGTATAACAAACCTATTTTGGCAAATCATTTTCATGCCAAAGAGAAAATGACCTTGAGCAAAAATCCAAATGGGATACCTATAATCAGTCTGCACTTCCTTCTTATATTAAACCCAAGATTCAGCCACTCACAAGCACAGAGATCCTATGTTCTTACATGAAGTACCAACTTTTCCAAAGTTTGACTGATGTGCAGAAGCAGAATAAAACGGGGTGGCCACAGCCACCTACAAGGCAATATTAGTATCTGACCTATGAAGAAACAGATTTTGGCCCACTACAAGGTCTGAGACTTTGAAATTAAGCTAAACTGACACTGGAGTAGATTAAAAAATTCTGTAAATATCAAAAATGTGCATTTGACACAACTGACATCCATGCCCCAGGTGGAAGAGTCCATTGGAGGGGTTCAGCAGAAAGCTGGGGACAACAGGAGATCCAGCCACTCAGTTATAACCCATTGCCCTGTACTCATAAAACACTAATATGTGGTTCAGCCTCTACTGCAGGGAGACTCAGCCCTCACAAACCAGGCGCTCTCCTGCAGGGGGAAACCTGAACTCTTGGGAACACCTGGGTCACTCCCAGTGATCAGCTGCAGCAGAAATGTGCTGAGAGCATTACACCAAACAGTGAACTAAAAAAAAAGCACAAAAAACTCAGTTGAAGCACAGCTACCTGTGTAGCCAGACTCCAGAGGCACAGTTGATAGACCTGCTTGAGCTCCCAGCTGGCACAAGGGACACACTGACTATCGGCAAGCTATATATCTCTTTCCAAATGCAGACAGGGATGTAGCTTCTGACATCATTTTCTGATTTTTAAAAGAGCAACGAAGCTTTGGACAGATCTGTATTTCCAACCCCAAAAAACGTCTTCACACTGGCCTTGGTTCAAGACAGCTCATGCTTAATTTGTCCTGCTTCAGCAAAAATATTCAGCATTCAGCACATGCTTGACATGAGCTTTTCTGAATAAGGACAGTTTCCCAAGTCAGGCTGTAGGAGCACAGTGCAGTCCTGCTTGCCTTGGTGTCACACTGATCCACAGAACGGAAGACTACAATACAATATAAATCTAAGATGTGCCTTTTGGTTTTCTTCAAAAAAAATAAAGCTGTCTGATACAAAGAATGATACCACGAAAAACGCCCTTCTAAATATTTTTCAAGCAGTGAAGTAATCTGTCTGCCAATGTGACTTTCCCTGCTCAGCTCATCTATATAGCTCAGAAATACCCTGAAAAAAGAAACCCCTCAAAAACCTGAAGGTCAAGTGTTGTGCAGTGATTAAGCTAGAATTGCTTCTGAACTAAACTGAAATTAATTAAACATGAAGAAAGCAACTGAAGTGTGGACAGAGAATGCTATGGGACTGCAAATCCTCAAAAGGAGTCAAGATGTTCCCAGCTCCAAATTTACACTTTCATCCAGTCAGGTATAGAAACCAACTGCTGCTCAGGCAGTAGGTAAGCAGATGGCAAGCACCAAGCAAAAATGAAACTGTGAAACGATGCACCACTGACGAGGAGTCAGAAGAAGTGCAGCTATGTGTGCTTCCACCAGTGCTCACTGCATAGGTTCCTTAAACAAACTGCTTCAAACTTGCAGAACATCACAAGCCAGATGGGTCTTCCTGAATGAATCCACAGGCAAGGAGCCAGGATTCCCGTTTGCTGCAGAAATAGGCCTGGACTTGATTTGAGTCTTCTTAGCTCTGACAGGCTGGAGTCTGGCAGAACTCCCAATCCAAAATACAACAGCATTCAAGTGAGACTTGGGCTTTAACTAACAATAATGATAATGATAATAAAATTTCAAATCACTCTTATTAGCTTTAAAACACATTTCCCCTTATAGTGTGGTGTTCACCTTTCCCACTGCTGTTCTCTGGTTTGGGTATGTAAATAAATGCCCTATTCAAACAAAAGCTAAGAAAACAGTGAGAAGCAATTTGCAGCATCACAAATTTTTCAGCCTAATATCATTTCAACATCTAACCTATCCTGCTATGTAAAACTAGTCAAATAATTTCTTGTTTTCCATTGACACATGTAAAACTAGAGTTTCCTTTAAAGCTTCCTTCCTCGGATCCTACCAAATTAAGTTTTGTAAATCCTATTTTAGCCATCACCCAATGAGACATTTTAAAAGAACACTATAGGTAGGAAACCCACCTAATAGTTATGTATATGTCATACATTCAATGATTCACCTAGCAACACAATCCTCTACCAGTCTTTATCTGTTTTGGCTTGAAACTTATGTTTAAAACCAGAAGAAAGCATAGACTATTACATAAAAGTTTGTATCAGCTGCAATATAATTATCATGCTGATACCGCAATAAACACTGGGTGTTGGCTGGCCAGGATTGCCAAAAAAGATAGAGGTCCTGCTCTTATTTGCTGTCTTTGACAATGTATATAATCACATCAAAGGAAAGTTCTCTGCATCACAGCTAACAGAAAAAAAAAGTCTGTATGTTCTCTTTCCTAGAGTAAAATGAAAGATTTTTTCATTACAAGAAAATTTAAATTTTGCCTATAATGAAAAATAATTATAATGTAACGCCTTGTAGGCTTGCAGCACTTGCAGTACTCACTGAAATCACTGGAGGTATTTTCATGAAGTTGAACATGAGCTACATAAGCTAAGATTAAACCTGAATTTACAAGGACAAAAATGATTAAAAAACCCACCCAATCCAGATAATTCAAAATGACACTGAAGACACTTCAAGTTTAAGAAATTTCTGTGTGCATGTTTTACCTTTTTGGGTGTTAAGATCTATCTGAGGGTGGAGGAGCAATGCAAATCGTTTTTTGTTCTGTCATTTTGTTTTCATACTTGGCATCCAGAAACATACTGAGCTCAATGTACATGTTTTGTCAAAGCCTGTCCACTCTTCAGTGTTGGGCGTTTTTGGCCCGTTTAGGGAACAGGAGCGCAAATTGCAAAATCTTTTTAAATACACCTTCAAGTTTCTATCAGTGAAAACTCCTTAAAGTGAGAACTTGGAGGGGAAAGACTCTGGATGCAGGGAGAGCTGGGGTCCACTATCCAGGATGGTCTCCATAGATGATTCCCCATTTCTCTCTGTTCCCTGCCAAACCTGTCCGGCCTTATCTGGGACATCTCTGAAATGCGACATGACAGGCAGGTTCGAAAGCTAAACGTTGGATAATGGTGGGCAAACAAAGGACATCGGTTTTTGCATTATTTCTTTAATTACTTTAACCCTTGTTCGAACAGAAAGCATAAGGCCAGAGTAATTCAGCTTCCCCCTTTGTCATTTGCCTGCCATAAATATGCACCAGTCTGCATTTGAAAAGCTGAAGGAGGCCGCAAGCTTGCTGGACATTTATCATGCTCTGTTCCCTGTTAACAAGCAAATACTTTAGCTGAATGGCCCATTAGCAATCATTGTCAAATGCAGAATGCAAGGTGCTTGAATGTGACCGGCCTGTAAATTAGATGAGGTTGCCCCTGTGCTTTGGAGAATTTCAGCAAATGAATTGGATCTTTTGGTATAGATTTGTGAAGGTTAAGTTTCAAGACGGGAAACCCATCTGAGCACTTCAGGCCCTGTATATTCTGCCAATCCGTCTGGCTCCCTATATGCCCTTGTTTATTTTTCATTTGTTAAATCACATCAGCATCAGCAGCTTGACAGTTTGGGGCTTGGAGTTCCCTCTTCAGTCAGAATTATGAAGATTTCCAGAATACTATGGGATAGGGTAAGAATGATAAAATCAAGCATGTAATTAACATCTTTATATATATATAAAAAAAACCAAAACTGGAATAATCAAACAAAAAACCAAAAACCCAATCCACTTTAAAAGTGTCCGAGCCACTGCCAAACAAACAGCATGAATTCCATTTTGCCGAGCTCATCCCAGGCTCATTCCCACCAAAGAAAGACACAACTGTTATTGTAGGCTTCGGTGTTTTTTCCCCTTGTGTCTAGACTGTGCTTAACAAATGCAGAGTGCTTTCTTCTCCCCGCTTTGCAGACAAATGAACAGGCAATAAAGTAGATATTTCTCATTTGAATCGTACCCCTGATTTGCAATGTAATGCTGACTTTAAGTTGTGGGCGTTCAGGGTTGTCAGTTGGGCAGAAAAGCAAGTATTAACTATTTAAAGGCTCTTTAAGAGAAAAAGCAAGAAAAAACACATCCAAGTAGCTGCACTAGGAGAGGTATTTTACTACCTTTACAGCTGCAGATTGCTTAAAATAAATGATGGAACAATAGCTATATTGTCTGCCGGCTAAACTCAAGGGACTGACAGCAAACTCATCCCAGTGATTGTAAGCTGGCCGGGGAGGAGGGGAATGGGGGAAGGCAGATGCTTATCTCATTCATTTCTAGATTTCAGCCAGCCTTTCGGAAATAAACACCACCTAGAGACTGAGCCGGAGCCATTTGGTTATCTGCAGCTTGACTGGTAAATAGGAATGGATGCTGGTTTGTCTGTGGTTGTTCGGCTTTTGTTTGTTTTTTCTTTTATATTTTTGCAGGATGGGAAACACAAGAGGTGCTGTGGTATCACCTGGCCTAGGCACAGACAATGCAAAGCATGTTTATATTTGCTGCACCCATGGACTGTGAGATGGAGACCACAAACTAAAACACAGCTGAAATCAAAAGGCCTCTGTTTTCCTTCCAGATAACCCAAATTCTACCTATCCCCTCTGTTCTCTGTGCCTTGCCAGCATGCTCCTGCCTGAAGCCTAAACAGATTAAGGCAACGAACCCCAAGTGCAGTCAGTTCTTCAGAAAGGCTGCTGCTAGGGCAGGCGTTAAAAGGAGAATCTTCCACACCTCACAACTGCAGCCATCTCGAGTTTTAATCGGCCCCCATCTCGGCAAAAAGCAGTAAATGAAATCTACCTCTACCATATTATACACCACCAATGAGCAAGAACCGAGCAGCTTTTCTTCACTGCTCCAAGCACCCCAAGCCACAAGTAGGCCTTTCATAGTTCCTAATCCTGGCCCCCAAGTTTTGTGCGGTTCTCACATAATACCTTACAGCCCGGAGCAAGGCCCTTAGTTTATAAAACCCCTTTCAGAGACGTGTCATTTCTAACATCAAGCTAATCTATATGTTGCCATGGCATCACCCTTTATCTGCCTTTACATCTTATGAACTGCATGGATTTACCACATTATTTTTATCTGAAAGACAGAAAATGGTGGTTTTATTGCCATACAATCAGATTACTGCTGCTAGTTTCTCTATGCCTTTTTACCATACTTCAATCAAAAGGGATCAGTTTCTTTATACTCTGCCCTTGATTTACATTACATCTGTAAAGACCTAGTCTGGGTTGTAATCCCCTTATTAACTATGACCAGGGTTGATTTGCCTAAAAATAAAAGCAAATTGTGTCAGACCTTTTCACTTTGTTTTTGATTCGGAACTACAAAATGGATTACTAAAGAAATCTTCAGAGTTCACACGGCTGGTATAGTACTGAATTTAAAATGAGACTTAAACAAGTTAAACATGGGAGCTGTGTCAACGGTTTACATTTTCCATCATGGGAGAAAGGCTGAACTCCATTTGTCTTTGTGTTCTCTGGCTTTAAGGAGACAATGAAGCCACAGGAGTTTTTTCCAAGCTCTTCTAACACTGTCCATTTGCCATCCTCCCTTCCTCTGCTTTTTCGTGCAACTCCCCCACAAACTCTTCTCCCTTGCTGCTCCTTTCCCCACTCCCCAAAAAATCCTCCCCTCCCTCAAGACAACAGTGTGTTAGTTAAAAGTCTACATTCTGTGGCACTCAGTATTTTAATCAAAATATTTCAAGCAGTTTAACATTCCTATGTAAGTTTCCACAACGCCTCACAAAGAATGAGCTCATAAGCAAATCCATGTAGATGTATGATAAATGACCAGAAAAACAGGTTTCTTTATGTCAGCAGCCAAGGCAGACAGACATTAGGCACACATGAATAACATTTTAATCACTATTTTTTTCTCAGAAGAACACTTTCTTCTCATTTGCAACAAGCAATTTCAAGTACTGCAGGTTTGCACGATGCATGAAGACCAGATCATAAAGAAAAAAAAGGTCCCCAAAGGAGGCCTGCCTGTGGCTGCTGCGCAGGGCTGAAAGGCCTGTCTTTGCCAGTGTGTAGGAGCAGTCATCTCAGCTCCTCCGCTCCTGATTTCCCATGTCAGGAACCTTGGCCGAATTTGAGAGGATCCAGAGTGTCACACCTCAAGCAATGTGATCTCCTTACAATAAAACATGGAAGAAAAAAAAAAAAAAAAAG
>WEKY01058293.1:62524-75140 GCA_013390045.1 Picathartes gymnocephalus
CGCCGAGCCTGGCCCAGCGGGCCGGCAGGTAACACCCCCGGCCCCGCCGCGCCGCGCCGCGGGCGGCCGCTGCCTGGTGTGCGCGGAGAGTCCGCTGGCTCTGGCTCACGCCGGGGCTGTGCGGGAGGCGCGGCGGGCCCAGATGGAGCGAAGTCGGGGAAAAAAATGAAATTAAATAAGCATTAAAAACCAGCCGTTGCTGAAACTGTTTCGCAAGTACGCTGCCGTGTAAAGAGCGGGGAGCAGCGGCAGGGCTGGGAGACACGGGGCTCCCCGCACCCTGCCCGCCGCTGCGAGCGCAGCAGCCCAGGGGAGCGCGGCTGCAGGCGCTGCGCAGCAGCGGCCACCTCCGCGCCGTTGCGCGGGAAAGGGCCGGGCCGTGTTCCCTCTGGCGCGGAGCTCCGTGCACAACTTTCTGCGGGTTCCCTGCCGGGAAGGAGGCCTGGGGGTGCTTCCGCGCTAGGGTCCCACTGGTCCTTCCCACGGGTTCTGTGAGTTTTCGAAGTTTATCTGGTTGCGCGACAATTAGCCACGGGCCGTCACTGAATAAAGAAGAGTCGGACATCCGGAGCCCCTCAGAGGGATGCAGAACGGCGGGCAATGCGGGGCTCTGGGGCCGGCTGCAGATTCCCTCGCCTTTCTCTGGCGAGTGCTCCGAGCGTCTTTCTTACCCTCCACATTTCGTGGGGAGGGGGTTCGGATACGGTTCGTTTTCGGGTGCCGCGTATCTCAACGGCACGGCACCTGGCTCTTTTATTTCATTCTACCACTAATTTCTGGCCAGAGGGAGCTACCCGCGGGCAGCTCTGGAGATGCTTTCCCCGCGGCTTCGCAGGTCCCCCGGGGGTGCGGAGGGCGCCGCGGGGTCGCGGGCGCTCCCGAGGCCGCGCTCGGAGCCCGACACGCCGCGGCTCCCGCGGCACTTGCACGGGGCCACAGCTCCCACTAGCGGCCAGCGGCTGCCCTCCGCAGGGGGAGCGGTCCCCCTCGGCTGTCCCCCGCCGCCGCTCCCCCGCCTCCTGCCCGCTCCGGCGCCCACACGGTTCCACCTCAAAAGCCGCCGGCAAAAGCCAAACGGGGCAGCGGTACTGCTGCCCCGGGAGGTGGTACCGGGCTGGGGAGGCGGCACACTCGAGGGGTCCGCGACAACAGCTGTACCGAGGCTAAACACGGGTGGTGTAACGGCATAGTCGCTCCTGTGAAATTAAGGGGGTAACCGAATTTCTTCCAGTAGGGATTTCTTGCCAAAATAGTATCTGCAGAAAGGATTAAAAATTAAATCCCAGGAAATTACGGCGCTCTTTTCTGCCATTTCCTTATACCTTTTAGTCGAGGCATGCAGGGAACATCCTACCAAAAACCCTAATAAAGAGACAATTTCTCATAATTTTATTCCTGAAGAAATATGTGTATTCGCTTAAAAATCGGCTTCGTGGTGGTGCTCATCCGGCTTTTAGACGAACGCTAAGAAGACCCTATAAGGAAAACAACTGGCACTGTAATTTATTTCCTGCATCAATTTTGGAACCCAGTGTTCTCTTTCTACCCCTTTTCAACTAAATGGGTGTTTTAGCCTGGCAGAGCCCGCTCCTGCCGCTCGCAACAGAGGGGAAAGAAATTGGAAGTGCGCTCGAAGCCCCATAGATTTTGAGTTAATTGTGTTCGGTAGCTCTCTAATGAAATCTACAACTCAAGAAAACAAGGAAATCAGTTTGCTTTTGACACAAAACATCGAATATGTTTTAAGTAAACTGCTTAATTAAATTTAATTTGCACTGAGGAAGGAATTGCAGATCCGGCGACGCAATTTGGTGGAAAAGGATCTGGTTCCCGGGACGGAAACCTAGCACTCAAGTGGGAGCTTAGGTATCTATGCACACCGAGGGGCATCAAAGGAGAACTTCACCAGTGAGGGGAGGAAAGCACTTAATTATTAAACTTTTAAACAAATGTGTGGTGTGTAGATGGTCGTGAGGCAATGTAAACACAGAGCCTGATAAATGCTTCCAGCAACAGAGACGTGTAAAATAGGTCTACCTCAATTTTGTGATGCTGCTGCTGCTGTTTGTTTAGAAGCAAAAGGTTACGAGCGGTGTTTTGTAAAAGCGGTGAGTAAACTGTGACCTCTAACTCTTCGTATCCTTGCTTTAAGTAAACCAGAGGAAATGAAGAGCCCTGGTATTGTCTGAAAATATCCTCCTGTAGCTAAATATATCACACGGCTCCTATTGTCCAGTGTCTAATCATTTTTACGCAAATACAGCTGTTTTACTTTACTGTCCACCATCCTACCGATGCACACTGTAACTGTATAAAAATCCACATTAATAAAATAATTTTTCAGTAAAAACCAAGACCAAACTGGGCACTTGTTTTCGAGATAACCTAAGGAACAAAGATTAAGACATCCAAAGAAACGCCAGCTCGGTGGCTACTCTGTTCAGGTCACCCTTTTTGGCCAAGGAACCGGTCCCTGCGGTTGGGTAGGGCCGCAGGACCCTTCCAGAGCCGCAGAGTTACTTACGGTTCCGAGCAGCGCCGGGCCGGACCGGGAGGCGGGGGCCGGGGCCGGGCGGGGGCAGGCGGCGCTCGGAGGGGCTGCGGCGGCGCGGAGCCCCTGGGAGCCGCGCTGCGACCGCAGTCCTTTCCCGGTCCCGACCTCTGCGCCTGCTGCATCGGCCTCCAACCTTTCCGTCTCGCCTCCGAGAAGCGCCTCGGACACGGGGGAGTAAAGGCTGGGGACGGGGCTCTCAAAGCAAAAAAGACGACGAATGTTCGGAAGTTGGAAATCGGTTTCGACCGCCGCTTCTCTGGGGGCTATTTCGGGAGGAGGTCCCGGCAGACATTTCGGGTTTCGCAAGGAGTGCGGTTTCCTGACAGACGAACACATAGGGAACCGGCTTATGGGGGAAATCCTGCCGCGGCCGTGGGAGCGGCGCCGCGGTCCCCCAGCGCCCGGGCGGCCCGGCTCGGCGGACGGGGATGGACGCACAAATGGACTGATGGGTGCACGAGGGCGGGCAGCGAGCAGGTGAGACCTGCCTATCCCTTGCCTTCACTGAAAAACTGTGACTTCGCTGTTTGCACCGCTTAAACCTTTATTTCCTGTATCTCACCCAGGCTTGAAAAAAAATCCTGTTTATCGCTGAATAACCTCTTTCACCTTCTTTCCAACAGTAATGTGGGCAATAATTATACTGATACTGGCTCTGGTACTACAGAATCTATAACGAAGCGCAGCTAATCTGAATGGGATCAGGATTGGGCCCAAAGTCCCTAATTCTCTCTTCAACATCAGCCTAAGCATGACATTTTTGAAGTGGAAAAGCTCACCATCATTCATCATTACATGAAAATGTACCAATTTTGAAAGTCAAAAAGATATAACTCGATACAATTACTGCTAAATTCAATAAAGAGAAATGATCAGGACTGATGCTTATTGACTTAAATGGATTGTTTATCGTTTGTACAAAAGGCCAAGTGTGCTAGATACTTGAAACAGCTCTTAATTATCATTCACACCACAGCAGTGCATTTTCTGCACTTATGGCAGAGTAAGATGTTAATTTGCCTTCTCCAGGTCTGTTTTATAACTGCAGTTTTGGTTAACCATAGTTTCTTAGAAAATGAGCTTGGCTTCTCCCAAATACAGCCATAGAATTCAAGCAGCCTTGTAATAAAAATCAGAGAAGTCATTCATACATCCAAACCATGCATTTTAACTCTTGTTTCACTTGACTTATGCAGATTGTCTGTACCACTCTTTGAAAACAAAAATATTTACATTATTGTATGGTCTGTGATATGAGAGGTAGAACAAATGTCCTGGGACCAAGCTCCTGCTACACAACCGGCCTTTTATTATCAAAGGAGATCTATGTCCTTTTGAGCAGAGCTGATGCTGAGCCAGCATAACCCCTGATTCTAAATGTCAGTCCATGGAAGATGAGTGTAAGCATGAGGTTGTTTAGTACGGAAATGTCAACAGAAGCTCAGCACTCTTCAGCAGGCTAACAAAATAGTGGGATGGAAAGAGGGGGATAACCTTGAAATGCTTACATGGCGGTACCAGCATGAGAACGGAACATAGGTGCATGAAAGTCATGGTTCAGCTCCTGCTAGACTGGCCCGTCAGTCCGAAACCCTACCAACCCGGACATTTCAACCATACCCTCCTGCCTTGGAATGAGCCTTAGGCACACAGGCAGCTCCACAGTTCTCTTCTGAAATAAATCCCCTCTGAAACAAAACCTGGAAGGTGTTTATGGACTTGAATTTTGCCTGCACTTGCACCAAGTTGAGACCTTGCAATGACAGAGCTAAGACTCCAAATGCTCTGAAAATGTTTAATGAGATACTGCATGCAGTTGAAAGTGGATAATAATCAACATCTCCATAGTTGGTGTACATGCAAAAAATGGCAGAAACTTAATCCTGAGAGCATGTTAACAGCATCGCAAAGAGGGGGATATCAGCTCCAAGTCAGGAAGGCCAATAGATAGGGTGAGGTGTATGAGGTGGCACATAGCTCAAAAGGAGACATCAAAGGTAAGTCCTTAAGTCCTTTTTCAAGACAAGATAAGAACGGATGAACTGTTGATACTTTAGTGAGATTATACATATGTATGCAGTTGCTTGGCAGTTTAGACATCTCACTAACCTCACTGTCTCTGCTTTGCTAAGCTGCAAGGATGCCATCCCTCCAATACATTTCTTAGGAGTCAGCTTTCCACTTGGGCTTGGAAAAATGATTAATGAACATGCAAAGTTCAAAGGGCAAATCTCCAAAGTAAGAGCACGTGTTTAGTGTGCTGCTCTAAGGCCTTCCACGCTCCTGCCTTTGCCGATGCACTGTTTTGTATTAAAATAATTATCCAGGATATTTATGAACAAGTTTGGGAAAACTAAGATCTCTTCTGTTACCATATAAGGGAAATGAATACTGCTCAAGGTAGGTGGTAACAAAAATGCCTACCTGCCTCCTTGGTGTGGTCAACGACACACAAAACCCCAGAACCCAAAACTTGTCTAACCAAAATTTGAAGTTGAAACTTAAAACTGTAATGAAATAAAAATTAAACACCCAACACAATCACCAACAGCACTTTCTCTATGTAGGTTAATAAACTGTAGACACATGTGGGGAGCTCACGGTTTAAGCACTACATAAATGTCAGCCTATGTTCCTACATATTTTGCATTAAACGGGTATGAAGTCCTAGGGGAATATAATATCCCAGGTTCTTGCCATCAGATGTCATCTTGTCCCCTTCCCAAACTGTGTGCATCTCTATTTTTCTAGATATCAACAGTATCTCTGAAGTCCTACAATAATTTTAAAAAGAAAACCCCACAACAATGCAAATGTAACATTCACCCACATCAGGTCTACAAAGATCTAAGACATAGAGAATGCCTTAGGACAGCAAAGAGACAGCAGATTCCACCAACTGAACTCCTACCACAACAGAGGAAATCAAACCAAACCAAAGCAAAGACCTAGCTGCTTTTCCTATTTTTTTGAGGGCAGGGGAAGAGAAACAGGTAATGAAATGTGGAATGGCAGAAGGGGCAATCTCATAAGGAATGCCCATTAGGAATGGGCATTTTGTCCACAAGATAGTCCTAGAGGTGGGATTGAAAATAACCTGGTAACATCTATGCCTACATAATGTTAAATGCAGAGAACAAATGTTGCTATTTAGCAGCAAATTATGTGATGCAGAACAAAATGCTTGATACCACAGCTGCACGTATGATTACTTAGCATCTTGCTTTTAGAAGAGGAAACAAAACTGCATAGGTCTGTTTTGAGTATTGACTTTTAATAGCTCATTTCTCATAAGGGAACAGGGGATGTTTTCTGTTTTAGAAATACAGGTATCAGTTGATCTTTAAATACAGCCTGCTCCTGCCAACAGGTCATGTACATTATTTATTTGGCTTCAGCTTTTGTTTTTATGCATTAAGCAACTTTCAACCTTTTTTTGTAATACAATATATAGACAAATTTAAGTACAGTAATAGTGTAGGTATTTTACCGTCTTCACATTTTCTTGATATACTGGACAAAGCGATACACATCAGTCTGCCCTCAAGGCCCCGGTTTCATACAAAGCACGTTGAATACTGCTTTCAGTGGCACATTCAACTTGCTCTCCCATTTAATTTGCTAAATCTACAGAAACAGACCCTTTGGAATATCAGGAATTATTTCCAACTTTGTCCAGAGACATTCAAATGCTCAGGCAACTACTGGTAACTTTTATTTTATGGTTACTACAGATGTTGCACACTGACAGGAAAAAGAAAGTTTCAGAACTGGACAAGCTATAGTAATCTAGATTTTGGTAGAGAAATTACATACAAAAAGGGGGACTTTATATATATAGTTTTCAATCTGTAGTTTCACTTTTCAAAATAAAACCTGTATATATAAATGGATAATATTCAAGATCTGTATAACAGTTGCTTTCTGGCTAAAACAATTTAGACAGAATCTCACTTTCTGCTTTTCAGTTCAAATATACTAGCCAGTCCAGTCCTTTGGGAGAAAAAACTTCCATTTTTAAATCCTTTAGGATCCACCAGATTCATTATATGGTAATGACCTTAACTTATACAATATATTGTATTATGAGGTGAACTGAAGGGGTTTAGATGTTGGAAGTATTGGTCTGGGTGCAGTAAGCCAAACAGCAGTTTAAGCATGATACTCTAGCTGAAATAAGTCTCTGTCAGAATAAAAACTAACATTCATAAAAACAACAGCAGCCATCAATAACATTCACAACTGCAGGGATTTTTTCCTGTGTGTGATTTTGCATTGTAAGTAGAAGCCACAATAGTTTAAAACAGAATTTAAAAAAATATCACTATAGTCTTGAATTTAATAATGTGAATTGTCACTCTTATAGCTGTTTATAGAAGTGTACTAAAAAAATTTACTTAAACATATGAATTTAAGACTTTCACTTTATTCAGCAAATTGGTTTATTTACACAATGGGGAACGCTGGTTGAATGCTGTCAATGTAATAAAAACAAATCTAACAGAGACAATACTGAACTCTCTCTATGTATTCATAGCAGAAATGACAAACTATTTCCTTACCTGTATCAGGAACATCAAGCGCAACAACGGGACAGTATCATAGGACACTGATTTAACAATAAACCACAGAGGTCCAGCAATACTATGGCAATTTACTCATGTATTTACTGACTTTAAAATAAAAACATTAAAAGTCAGCAATACCCAGTACAAAGTTCTGTCAATTATCAGAGTCAAACTCTGATGAGTAGGTCAGTAAAACCTTATCAGACCATCAAGTGACATGAGTTGCTTCAGACCACCAATACAGAAACAAAATGGATGAAAACAGATTACCCTCTAAAAGGCAATGATGATCTGATAAGGGTTTAACTTAATGGAAGTTTAAAAAAAAAAATAAGAATTGCAGAGCACAGCCCCTATTAGAACAAGCTAACTTTCCAACTTTCAAAAAAGACAAAAAAAAAATTTGAGAGAAAGAAAAAAAAAAAACCGAAAACACTTCAACATGAAGCTACCATACAAAGTTTTTGTTTGTTTTCCTTTTTTTTTTTTTTTTTTTTTTTTTTTTTTTTGTTTGTTTGTTTGTTTCTTTTTTTCTTTTAAGAGTTCAGAGTTGAAATTTAATCCTGGCTTTTTAGGGAGAAGGACAGTTTTGGCCTAGACTTTCCTTTGCCCAGGATAATTTTTTGCTCTTCCTTTTGCTGACGCTGTCTCTCTTGTTCTAGTTTCATCCTCTCCTCATGAATCTTTCTTTGTTCTTCAACAATTTTCAATTGTTCTTCAGCCTATATAAGAAAATGGTAACATTTAGGCCAGCATATTTTGTAGCCATAAAAGCAATTTACAAGTCCATACTAACTTCCAAACAGGTCCAATCCTGCACAAGTATGTAAGCAGTTCTGCCGGAGCTAGGTGCCATACCTGGTTCCAGTGAAGCTATTTATAAAATGGTTATTTGAATTGAGTTTAGAAGAAACACCGACAACTTTCTACAGCTAATGTATCGAAATCTGGAGTGCTTACATGCCACGTTTTTCAGCATTGCTTTGCAAAGAACATATTACATTTTAATTAAGGAAGACATTAGATACATAGAGAAATCGTCCCAACACTTGTCACATGTAAGCTGAAGTAACATACACGCATAATGAAGTAACACACCTTCAGGCTGAGACCTCCCTGCTCCAAAACCCACCTAAAACCCCCTCCTAATCCAAAACCATCTTCACTTGATTTGCAACTGGTCAATCCTTACAATGACCTATGGTTCTTACAGCTTTCCCAGTGGTCTTCTAAAGGTGCTTATTTAGTTCATTACAGTCAATACTTTAAATTTTCCATTTGTCCTGTTTCCACCATAAGAGGTTGAGAAAAAGGTAAAAAAAAAATTAAAGCAGATGTAGTTCAATCAGAAAGATTTAAGAAGCCTCATTTTTATATTAAAGAGATGCAATTACTTGGGCAATTGAAACTGACAGAGTTCAATCAGGATTTAGAAGCAGCTTAGTTTGTCTTATCATCAATTGATTAGAATCGGCTAAATCATATTGAATGTTTTCATGTGGCAAGCACCTGATTAAAAGCGCTTGAAGACCAATATAAGTTAGACTTTACTAGCTTATACATCTTAAGCTTATGCTGAAAGTCCCTTTCAGCACTTCTACATCAACATTATACTAGAGTCAAATCTAGTTTGTACTTGTCCCCCTCAACAAAACAGAATTAGTCACACAAAGCTGAACATGTTTGCAAACTTACTTCAACCTTCCCCATGAGGTATAGTTAAAACATACTTTTTAAATTCTGAAGGCAGCCATTTCCCCTCTAAATTAACTGTATCCAAACTATTTTACCAGCCTAATGTTACTGCTAAGGATCTGGTCTTTTATGCTCAGGGGAAGGAAAGCAATGGTATTGATGGAACCAGCAATACCTAAGTTAAACTCTAGAAAGGAGCAATTTGTTTATATTAATTGTGTTGCAAATCTGGCAGAGACACCTGTATTTCCCTACAGAACAGTTAACTACACCTTCACATACCAGTTTAGCTTGTGCTTCTGCAATTTTTCGATTATTCTCTTCTAGTATTCGCTCTAGCTCCTCACGCTTTGCACGCTCTTCTTCCTAAAGGGGAGGACAGGGCAAGATGTTAGTAAAGTAAAATATTCATTTCTGCATGTTAGCTAATCTTTCTCAGAATTCTTTTGTGAACTGACTTAAAGTGGCAGCTTTACAGCTACCCATTTTGCCTCACAACGGTAAACTGTGCAGCCACTAAAACTGGTTTCTAATACTCAGTTTAAATCATCCCGCCCAGTCCAAACAGCAACCAACTAAACCCTCCCTAATCATAGAATCTTGACAATTTATTACTAGAATTTTAATATCACACAAATCAACAAGGACAACTACAAAAACTGGATAGTATTTACCAAATTAAAAAGTAATATAGAAAATATAAATAAAGTGAATAGTTTGTCTCACCAATTAAGTATACCTACGTATTCTTTACCTATACTCCTTTAATCAGCATTAAAAGTTGAATATTTACTGTCTTGTCCAGTGTCCTGCAGAGTGTGCTCCTCGGCTGCCATACGCGCCAGCTTCCTCTTTAAAATGATTTGTACTGTTAGCTTGGCAATACCTGCATCAGCAGCTCAACCATTTATAAAGAAACAACATACAAGGAAGGCTGAGCTGAGGAATGCAGATGTTTATGGTAAGAAGGAACAAAAATATGTAAATCATTCCTAAGGCAAACAATTAATAAGAAAAATACATTTACTGTTAGTGAAAAATACAAATGGTAATCCATACTTCATGGAGCTATGGGCTTCTTTCATGGGGAGAATGGACTTAACATTCAGTATTTTGACAATTTTACGACAGTTGAAACTGTCTGCAGTATGAACTTGGAATTCAGGAGTCCGGGGAAGGCAAGATCAGGAAATAAAGCCTTGTAATTGTTGTTTTCTTGGTGAATTTTATGGAACTCTGTTATGCAACTCAAATATGAAGACTGCGTGAAAAATTTTGAAGTGTTTCAGTTCACATAATATATATCCAAATTATTTTTATATTTGGAGGATTTAAAGTTAGCCAGAGGTTTGTGTCTGTGTAAGAAAAAAAAGTTAATACGAACAAAGCAAGCATATGAAAACTTCTTACTATGACTAGTAACCAGCTACTAGCTAGCACACTTCACTCCAGGCATGGAGGGTTATTCTGCATTACAAGGAACTGGGACTTCTCCACATGATGACGATACCAAAAATACTTAAAAAAAAAAAAAAAAGTCATCCATCTGATCAAATGAAAACCTCTAAATATGAAGAATTTGCTGACTATGAACATGTAAATTCAACTCAAACTCTTTGATATTAACGTGTGAATTTGAAAAAAAAGTATAATTTATTTATTGTTTTTAGTATTTACTGTAACAGCATTCCATTTGTTTCCATTTAATTTGATATTATGCGACTGACAAGTCACATCTAGTATGAAGGGAAAAGCTGCATTGCTACGGTCTCTCCTTTCATGAGCCAATCAAAATATTAATTTAAAATAAACTGTGTAGGACGTACAGAGTGAAAAAAGCATTTGACACTTATGACTATTTAGCACAAATTTCCTCTACAGTTTGAAGTTTGTCTTGAAATGTCTGGATCCTGGAATGATTGGTGCAGGCAGGCATCAAAGCCTTTAGTAGCAAATTACTGTCTCACAGAAAGACATTTTCAGCTTCTGCTCCGGCTGCTGATTAAAAAACAAAACAGAACAACAAAAAAGCCCCAAAAACCCAAGTCACACGTTCAGCTTGACTTCAGACAAGGGCAACCTGCTCTTTTATAACTTCTAGGGAGAAAAAAAGGAGTTGTTAGTAGTTATTAAAAATGGATATAATGATTTGGACAGAGATCCTTCGTGAAGACGTGGATGGGCTTATGCTCGAAGTCCCAGAATTAGTCCAATGTATGCTCAAGGAAAATGTTCATTTTAAATGAAGAATAAGAAACCTATTTGTTAAAGACAGGTACTGCAGATCACTGCTGGACCCTGCTTTTTGCCTGACTGAAGGCAAAAGCCTCTTACAGTCTAGGTAAATAAATGAAACAAATGAAGGATACATAATTACATATTTTTTAATACCCTTCCCCAAAATGAAAGACTGCTGATAAATCCTGCAGCCATGGCAAAAGTTTCAAACAATTCTGAAATATGTAGGTCAGTTCCATTATGAATCAAGTATCCTTGTTCAGGTTTTAAGAGAGTAACTGTTTAAATATCAGTGAGCTCCTCTGAATAGGCTAGAAATTAAGTTTCGCAGCAATGCAAGTTTATATGAGAAGGGAATTAGATTTGCTGTATTCCATCTCTTTCTGAACCGAACAGGAGGCACAAACCGACACTGAAAGTTTTGCCATGGACTGTCTCTACTTTCCAAACGACCGAGCGTTACCTCTCTGGCTTTTTGTGCTGCAAGTTCAGCTTGTCGCTGTCGCTCGAGTTCTTCGAGCAACTGTTTTTCCATGATGCGCTTAGCCTCCTCCACCCTGCGGAGAACCTCTCGCTCAATCTCATCCTTTCTTTTCTCCAACTCTTCTTCTACGCGTTTAGCTACAAGTTCTTCCACCCTTCGAGCAGTTTCTTCCTCTATGAGTTTCTCTTCAATTTCTTGTTGACGACTGCAAAATGCAAACATGAGGATTACATTTTTAATCAACAAGGTTGACACTGAAACAAACTCCTTCAGCACGCAGCATCAGCCTGAATAACATATACGCATAGATTATATATTTAAAGAACATTTTGCCCTACATTTAAAGAAAGTGAACATTCAGGCAATCAGTGTTCCTATCACATGGAATCCATTCAGACCATTCCATATTTAGCATCTTTCTATATACCAACAGACTAAATTGAAGACAACTTATCATACTACTTCTTGATCACAATTAGGCAGGGAAAAAAGAGAAAAAAACCTAACCCAAACCAAACCAACAACCACAACGCCATGCCCCCCTCCTCCAAAAAACACAAACCCCACCCACCTTTGACCATCACGCACCCTTCAGGAGTTTATATGGTCTCAATTTTAAGCCACATATAGCAATAATATCCTGTAAAATCTTGCCTTAAAGCCACCACCTTAGAGGCATCAAACTATCTCCAGTAACTTAAAATAGAAGACAGAAGCAATAAAATTTAATATTTCAATATTTTAGCTGGAATTCCAGGTGCTATACCTGTAGTCTAGTTATCCAATCATTAACCTTAACAAATTGCAATAACTTCAGCTCTTAACTTCTTTTATTGCAGGACTCTGTTTGTACCATAATGATCCAAAATAAATTGTATCAGTACCAAGCACTAAATAAATCCTTGCAAACTGCAGCTTTCCACGTTCTGAATTCTGGAAATATTTTCAAATGTCTTGTCTTTATTTTGGTTTAGCAGCAGTATTATCACTTAGCCTGATCGCTGTTTTAATTTTTCATAAAAAGGATATGAAAATACAAAGGTAATACTAGGTAAATTTGCAGGTTAATTACCAAAT
>WEKY01058293.1:75184-107985 GCA_013390045.1 Picathartes gymnocephalus
AAAATCCAGGTAGTAATCACAAGTACAACATGGCAATTAGATATCCAAGGATGAACGACAGTGAATGCTCTATAATTATATTTCATGTAGTATTATTTATCTGGAATTATTATGGGCTTTGGGGAGAAGACTATTGGTTTTAAACTTGATACTGAACTTTTGTTTTAAATAATCCATGAAGTATAGAACAATCTTATGCAACTTTTCTTCTGGCCTGTCAGCAACACAAATCCAGGATTTAAAAGAAAAACTACCGTTATAGTATCTTAATATCTTGTTATTTTCAGAATGCTTGCATTTTCCTATTTCATTTGGAAAATCTTTCCTAATCTACCTTATTTGGAAAACAACTAATTTTAAAAAAATTTACATAATTTACCAACTTTTAGACCCAAGCCACAACTTGCAAATATGCAACAGAAGATGATGAAGTATGGATTACTTATTTAGATAAACATGGGAAATACAAAGGTGAAAGGCTCCCAGTTTCCCCATGTCATGTGTCATCTTTTCAAAAGTGTACTGAATTAAGTGGATCTCCTTCAGTAGAAAGTTTTGGAATTCTCAGCACTATCATTTGGCCAAGAAGACCAATTTTAGTCTTACAATCCTCAAGAGATAGCAAATTTAGCTGGAGGCAGATTAGACCAGCATTCACTTTTCCAAAATGGACACAAAATATCTTGAGGTGATTCTTTTCAGAGAAAAAACCCCAAAGCAACATAAGGCAATCCAAAAACCTAGACCACTCCCAGAAAAATGCATCAACCCCACTCTGTTAGTCAATCTCTGCCAAGCTACCATACTTTGTGGACAAATGTTTAAACATCCTTTATATATTAAATATGATTTTATTTTAAAAGGTTTTCTTTGCCTCTTACAAGTATCTATTCAGCAGCGAGTACTCTCACCATCCTGTACCAACACAGCTTAGTATATTAAGAGGCTGTTCTAGAGAAATAAATTGTCATTAACTTCATATTCTCATGTTTTATTAAACTATCATAGGTTTAACATCAGGAAATCTAGAAAAAAAAGTTAGCTAACTGAATAAAGACAGTGCATAGTAACAAAAATACCATGACACTCATGTCTGAAATAGATCTTCAAATATCCTCAGCAACTGATGATGTACTCAATTAAGCACTGTGCCTGCACACATTTTATTCTTCTTACTCCAAGAAACTCCATTCAAATGCATTTTTAGACTTACAGGCAATGATAATATTACAAAGGCTTAGACCCTATCAAGAAAATAAAATTATAAACACAGATATAAATCTCAGTGATTTATTCTGTACTGTACCAACTTTTTTTTTTTTTTAATCACATGAACTTACAGTATTTTATCATTTTATCATCCAGGCCTACTGAGCTATGATTCCAGAGCAACAGGTAAGTCACTAATGTAAAAGAACTATTTTTAGTATGATCCATGTACTTCTTTTAAAGATTAATTGTATGAGATCTACAGAAAAGAAACCATTTATATTTCACCAAATTTCTGAGGGGAAAAAAGTCATACTTGCAAGGCAAGAAAATGAGCACTACAGGCAAGGGCTGATGTTAGGCTCTGTATTGAGATTTGAACAAGACATGACAAGGAGAAAGTCAATTCCCATCTATGAACTGTCCACTAATTTGTTCAGTCAGAAAGGAAGCACTTCTTTCCTTATCTAACATGAATCTACACTAACATATGTAACACAATTTACAGATGATTTACTAAAATAACATACTATTCTACTCCACTGTTTTATTGCTTTTCTATTTTAAAAGTTAAAGTTTATTACAGGAGTATCAAAATTTCATACCCAATCTTTCCCAATATTGATTCTTCCTCAAATATCTACTATTCTGTAGCAACTATTGCTGAAATATCATATTCCTGCTATACAGACTTCATGATCTTTTTTAAAATTTCAAAGCTAAGTTACATAGAAAATTTACTTACATATGAATCTAACCAGCTCCTAGAATAAACTAGTCATTCTATTCTCAAATTGTTGAGCACATTCCAGTTCTTCACTGGAGATATGCACAGAATATTTTTCTTAATTTAGGTACTAAATAAAATTCTAAACCACAAAACTAGGATCAGTACGTCAAAACATGTCAGTTTTTACATGTTTGTGTTACTGTGGAAGTTTCTGACAGAGTTTGTGAAAACTCTGAAGTTAGCAAAGGTGATTATCCTCAAACAAAAATGATGCCAAGCCCGACAACGACAACTAGTATTTTCTGAGAACGATATGGCAGAAGTAAAGCTCTACCTGAGAAGCACCACTTGGCTTCATATGTACAAACAAGTGCTTTTTCTGGATTAGGTAGTCCAATGAGCAAAGGTAGTGTTCAAAGAAAAAGAATCATCTGATTATAATTGTTCAAACCATTCTTCTCTCTGCTGCATAAAGGTCTGTTTTATAACTTTATATGTTGCTAAACGTATTAATGCACCTCCATCGTTTATTAAAACTGTATTTATATCTGCAGACTTAATAAATAACCACAGTCCCCATAACATAAACTGAAAAAAAGGCAAGGTTTCAAACGAAACAAGTCACCGGATCTCATCGTCCCATTTGTCAAGAAAGTAATCCCACAGTATTAATACAGCAGCTGCATAGTGTTTCTTGAAACCCTCAGTCGAGCAACTCCAGATGCCTCCGCTCGACGCGTAACAAGCGCCACGCCACGGAGGGGAGGGGCGGGAGTGTGGCAGTGCAGCACAAAGCCTCAGGAGCGCCGAGGCCTCCGCCGCAGAGGGAAGTTTAGGAGCAGCGCAGGAAGGAGAGACCAGCGACGGCGGATGGGAAACGGGCAGAGCCGGCCGAGAGGGAGAAGGCGTGCGGGGGGCTCGCACCCCGAGTGGGCGGCTCCTAGCGCACCTGAGGGAGCCGGGCTTTGAGACAGGGTGGATGGCGGGAAAACAGGCATTGGTCAGGCCTCAGGAGGGCCCAAACGCCTGCACCCAGCCGCAGGCAGCCCTGGCCCACAGGAAGAAGGCGCCGAGAGAGACGCATCAAGGCACCGAGCACTTCCCTTCCTCCCCCATCCCTCACCACCCCCCTTGTCCCAAGCGCAGGCCCGGGGCTCACATTTTCCGCTGCCGCTCGAACTCTGCTTTTTTCTCCTCCTCCTCCCGCTTCTGTTTCTCGTCCAGGCTGCTGCGCTTGCTCACCGTGCGCCCGAAGATGTCGATA
This sequence comes from Picathartes gymnocephalus, assembly GCA_013390045.1. NCBI lineage: Eukaryota > Metazoa > Chordata > Aves > Passeriformes > Picathartidae > Picathartes > Picathartes gymnocephalus. The sequence goes on from WEKY01058293.1 coordinate 78,388, forward strand.
CGGTCGGGGGGGGAGGAGGCGCGGTCGCGGTCTCGGTCCCGGTCGCGCCGGGAGGAGGGGGCCGTGTTAGAGCGCGAACGGGAGCGGGACTCCCGGCGTCGGTTCCGCTTGCTCTCCCGGGACTTGGAGCGCTTCCTTGCCCGCTCCTTTTCTCGGGAGCGGGACCGCGATCGGCTCCGGTTCTTCTTGTTGTGCTTGGAGCTCTTGGTGTGCTTGGAGCGCGACGAGCTCCGGCTGCGGGACCGACCCATCCCGGCAGAGGAGAGGCCGCGCCGGCGACCGCTCGACCACCCCCGCCCCCTTTGCTAGCGGCGCCCGGGAGAGGTGCGAGGAGGCTCTGCGCGCATCAGCACCGCCCAGGCGGGCCTTTCGTCTTCTCCCTTTCCACCGCTTTGCGCTGCGAGGAGAAGGAACAGGCCCCGGGAGCGGGAGCGAGTCCGGATGCAGCCAAGATGGCGGCCCTGGCTGAGCAGTGACTCTCCTCTCCCGCCCCACAATGCACCGCGCCTTGCTCGAGCCGTTCGCTCCCCTCCCCTCCGCCTCGGGAGGAGCACGAGGGCACTCGGCAATGTTCGGTAGCCAATGGCGAGCGCCGCTGCGAGAGGGCCCCTCGGCAGCGGTGGCGGAGAGCGCGCCAGGCGAGGGGTCGCCTCAGATAGAATTGCTGTGTTTCCTTTAATTCAAAGTTCTCTCAAACATTGATTATTTTCTTTTTATTTTGTTTTGATACGGGGAAGAGAGGGATTTATCAGTACAGATTATGGAAGTTGCGAAAAACAGAGCCCCCACGGAATTGTGAAAATGAGCTTTTGAGTCCTCTGTTGCACCACCGTGAAGACCCACCCTTAAAGGGAAAGAATCACCTGAGACTCGTAAACGCTCAGTAGTTGAAAGAAACGACAAAAGTCAGAGGGTCGCAAACATCCAGAAAGTTTAATCAGTGAATTACGTACTTGGCAAAGATACTAGTATGTTAGTCCCTGATCTGCTGTATAAGCACACGGCCAGTGGGTTTTGGATAAAGGGTGAAAGGGAATAGAGGAATTAAAGAGGGAAAGGTGAATTAAAGAAAGATGAAAAAGAGGTCATCAGTCCTGGTTCCAGCGTCGACCCAGCTGAGGAGATGTCAATCCAGCTCTGTCAGTCTGGCCGATGAGATGCCCAGGGTCCTGGGGTCTCTTTCCTTGTAGTTTGTCTCCAGCGTGGCACAGGGAAGGGCTGTCTTGGTCATGTTTAATTGTATTTACCTGTAGACCTGTATTAACCTGTTACTGTCCATTGTTAACAACAGGTGTGTAGGAATAGGAGAGTATGAACTCAGTGATATCTCGGTCAGGCAGAGAGTATGAACTCAGTGGTTCTGTAGGCATCTGTGTAGGATGTTTTTATCCCAGTTCTGCCATGTAATAGTTAGCTGTTTCTGCTATGACAAAATTTGGAACTGGTGTTATTCTTTATTTCAGTAAACTGGTGCAATCCATAGATCACAGAATCACAGAAAGACTGGGTTGGAAGAGATCTCTAAGATCATAAAGTCCAACCGATGCCCCAAGACCTCAATTAGACCATGTCACTGAGTGCCATGTTTACCTCATTCTTTACTTTGAGCTGAAATTTTAGCTCCTTGATATCTTTCGCAACTTGTGTGGGTTTTGTTGTTTGTTTTTGTTTTTTGTTTGTTTGTTTTTTGTTTTTTTTAATAGGTCTGCATTTTTTCTAAGTACTTTTACTAAGCTTGCAGAACATTCCTTTAGCCACTGGACAAAATCCAATCTCACTTAAAGGTTTTTTTGTTCTAATTCATTTGATTGACTTGTCTTCTTTTTCTTGAAGGAAGACTTTCTTATTTTGAAATGCAGTCTTAGCCTATTTAGTACCAAAAATAAATAAAATGGAAGCATCTTTCTGACAGGTCACTGTACAAGTAACAGCAGAGTAATGGACACAGTGAAACCTGCACAGCAGGAATTCCAGTGCAACAGGCCCTGGGCACACTTGTTTGTCCCTAGCCCTGGGGAAACTCATGCAACAGGGAACTAAGGAAGTTGATAATCAGACATGTTAGCCCCTAACCAGATAGGTGAGTTTCTAGCTGGCATCTTTCTTGCAGCAACTTGTCTACAAGTGTATACTGGAGCTTTTAAATTCACATGGTGTATCAGGTTCTGGCTAAAAAATGTATCATAATTTTTTTAGTACTACATATCATAGTGGATGTACCAAACCTGACCTGAAATGTAGTAGGGAGGAAGGGGCAGAATTAATTATTTTACAGTCACTTATAACTATTAATGAGTTTTTAAGATATTTATCATAAGCCAAGTTTTCTCCATGGTAAGTCATTATAACCTGGACCTATATTTATTGTTATTTTATTGCTATTTAGTAATATTTATTCATCAGAGCTATAAAATGTAGTATTTTGTGAGAACAATTAATTATGATAGATTGTGTAGAATTAAGGAATTATATAGATTAATGCAATAATTTTCCCCAATCCATTATTGCATTGTTCCATCTCATTTTTTTAAAGTTTTCAAAATAATAAGAACGCAAGATTTTTAATACCTGTAATAGCTTAAGGTCATTAGTCTATTTACTTTGTTATTTATGAGAACTAAATGCTAGTACTTCTGGAAAAAGCTCTTTGTTCTCTTAAAAAATACATGCCTAATATTCCTAATAGATGAAAAATTAGTAGAAGAACATTTCTATCTCTGATTTCTTTTTACTTTAAAGTGCGGTAGTTGTTGAGTGCCTTTTTTTTTGTTTTTGATTCTATCACCTTATATTTCCTAGTCTAATAGTAGTAAAATATTAATATTTAGGTGGCTTTTTTCCCCACCAGGATATAAGTACAATTGATATGGAATTACAGTACCAAAAGGAACTTTTTAGTAAATGTTAAATTTAAAAACTTTGTTTAATTACATAATTTAATTTCTTGTTTTCAGTTAATTAAAAAAGAAGATGGTAATTTCCCTTGTCAGTTTCCTTTCAAAATTTTCAATATTTGATTGAAGTGATGCAAGTTTTTTTAAAATTAAATAATATTAGAATTTTTGAGCTTTTAATCCCACTTAAGTATGTGTTTTATTCCCAATTTGCAAGACATACGAATTTCCATGCACTCTCGTGTTTTCTCTTTTTTTTTTTCCATTTTAATTTATCTTGGTATATTAAAATGCATAATTTGTTTCTTAGAACGGTTGCCTTGGAGTTGGAAAATACCTTATTTGACAGCCAAATGGTGGCATAATTAAAGCACCTCACCCTTCTTTACCTTGGCTACTGTCATCACATGAAATCTCTCAACCCATAGGCAATTTGGGGGTAGCTGCGTGGAGATAATGTATTCTTAAAATCTCCAGGTTTTACCTGCTCTCACTTACATCACCACTTCTGTTGTTAGCTGGGTCAAGAGGGATCTTGGGAGATTAAAGGGGGTTATTTTGGGTTGTGCTAGTGTGGCACAGCTGGATATGAGATCTTTGCAATAGGTCTAAAATAGAAGGGCAAGCAGGGGAAGAAAGCAAGAGCATAATAGGATAAGGTGTTTGGTATGTAATTTACTGTCATCTGGTGTAGTCTGCCTCACAATAGTAAGAGGGCAGAAGTAGCACAGAAGAGCTAAGGAAAAAAAAGGTGGTTTAAATGTGTATTGGTTCTTTCAAAGTAGCTGTTTCAGCCAGGGTTTATTACAAGATCAGAAACTATGAATACAGGTGGGGGATTTTCTTTTTTTTCTTTTTTTTTGTTTTTTAATATTCTGAGTCAGCGCTGGGATTCATGTTCTCCACAAGTACAGAACTTAACATCCAACACAAGCAGGGCAGACGACTGGGGATACAAGCATCATAGGACGCCCTAGGACACATGAGTATCACAGAAGCTGTACAGGAGTAGAAGTTGTGTCACTTACTCACTTTTTAACAATTCATTTTATACCTAGTGCTGGAGTTGCCTGTTGTGCTTATGCATTTTCTGCCAGGTGCTTTGTTTCTCTTTGACCAGCTCTGTAGAGTTCTGAGCTGCTAAGCTGCAGAGGTAGGGAGATGAAGCACCCAGGAGATTGGCAGAACAGCTGTGAGGAAGGCATGGCAGGAGCATGGAACGGTTAGTAGAAAGAGAAATATCCTTCCTAAAACTTGAGAGAATAAGTCACTAAAGCTCTGCTTCAAAGGACTGTTAAAAAGGGGAAGAACACTTTAATTGTAAGAGTATAGAGGAAGTGCTGTAAAATTAAAAATTAAGTAAATGGAATGAGTTTTCACATTGTACCTATAAAGGAAAGTTGAGTAGATTGTATACATAAGTATAGTTATTAGGTAAAATAACTATTTTCCTCTTTTCCATATGTTCAGATGATAACCATGTCCTTGGAAATGAGCAATACTGTACAGAATGCTGTTGAAAGTGTTTTGTAATTTGAATATGCAAAAAGGCACTGCTTGAGTAATCAGGACTAGTGTGTGGGTATATGAGATTCAAATTAATTTAAAATAATATCTGGTTTCTTTCCCATGTGGATTTAGTTTTAGAAAATAAATAAAATTGCCAAATTACAATCAATGTGGGAATTTAAAAATTGCGTTGTCAATGTCAGAGGACATTTTATGATTTTTGTTTTATGTAGGCCCACTAACCACTTTTTTTTAACATTTGGACTACTTTTTGCTGTCTACATGGAAGAAGGGAAGGGAATGTTCATTTGTATGCTTTGTTTGCAATGCCTAGTCTATTTAGGCCCTAAACAAAAGCTCTTGAATGCTATTAGAAGTGGTGAATATAAGTTTCGATCACAACTTCAGACACTGGTCTACAAACCATAGTGATTCATAGTAATGCACCTTTTTCTCAGGTTTTTGGTTTTTTTTTTTCAGTATCATTGATACCATGTGAAGTATGCACATTTAAGATCACATATAACTATTTATTTATGGACCTATGAATTGATCCATCAAAGATTGGCAATAATAAAAGTCCAACCAACCTTCCTGAGCAGCTGTATAATCATAGAGCTACTTTAACTCTGTAGGCATGCTCTTATTTATCTGAAGGATTTCTTAGTAATTATAGTATTGGTATGTGTGACTAGGGATTAAGCCAATCAAAAATGAGTTGGGGTGTCATCTAAGCCTCATGAGGGACTGATCCAATATGAATACTGGGATAAGGCTTTTAAACCCCCCCCCCCAAACCACGAACAAAACAAACCAGAGTAGCAACGAACACTGTTATTCAAAACCAGGTTGCTGATGATTCAGTGGTTAACATAGTGGTTAGACTAGTTGGACAAGCAAGAAAATGGATTCAGGTGTGTCCTCCTTCATATCAATGTTTCTTCCTTCCCATGACCATATGTTAATCACCAGGACAATGTCTAGGCTGAAGGAAGGTGAGAAGGGAGCTAGGGGCAAAGTTCCCTTCTATGTCCTCACAGATTTCACAGAATAGAAAATGAATATTCAGAGGCAGGAGGCAACACGCTGTAACCTAATGTCAGTGGTACCCTGGAAGTGGGGGAGCAAGTTACTCTGGATTTAAGTCTATTCAACAGACTAGTTTTGAATTTTGTTATATAATCATGAGAAAAGAGACAGAGCTAACCCTGAGAGCTGGAGCACAAAACTTGGCAGGTGCTGTAACTGCTTGGGTGTTGTAGAACATTTCCCCTCCCATGGCAGCTGTGTTTCAAAAGGATTGAGCCGTGTTCTGTTCTTCAAAGGCTACTGTAGGCACTGCCCTCAGGAGAGGACTCCCAGTTTTTGGCTCCTGAATAGATGAAGATGCCACCTTTGTGGTGCTGACTCAGACGCCTTGGTTTTAACAGGGCGACAGCCTGTTAAACTCTCCTTGTGCAGCACTTCCTCTTGGCTTGGTGACTCCTAGTTAGCATGTGTATTTGATGAGCTCCTAAATTATGTTTAATTCTGAAAAATGTATTTGGATTAAATACTGGATGAGGAAATTTTATATCCAGAATGTTTTGCATATTTTATCTGTAACCATGATTTTTTCTGGTTATTTTCCTGCTTATTTCTTTAAACACACTAATGTCTCTAATAGTACCACTTTTTCTGTATGAAAATGACTGTGAGTAACTACTTTTTTTTTTTTTAAGTAGTCAAGAAGCAACTTGTTTGTGATAAAAACAGGGTTGCAGGTATGGGAAAAGCATCCTACCTACACTTAAAAATTACATCAATGCTACCACAATTAGTGGGAATTGACCCTGAAGCATTATTTAATGTTAACAGCTATTCTGTTAAAATTTTATCAAAAAAAGGTCAGATGAAACCTTTTTCTTTTTTTTTTTTTTTCCTAATCACCATGCAACTTTAAAACTTCTACATATTAGAGTGGGCAGAAAATAGCAGTTATGCTTAGTTAAAAAATATAAGACATGAACAAGCCAGTTTAGCAGGAAGTCTTCTGAGTGCCAGTTTCTACCTCCTGTATTCACAAAGGTAGTGCTTTGTTTTGCAAGTTGATTTGTTAATTAATTTCCCTGACTTGTTAAGTTAAAGGAATAAAGTTTTTGGGCATGATGCAATTTTATTGTACAGTTTCATTTTAAAAGAAGTTTTACTTTTGAAACTTTTTGAGAAAAATCTCACTAGAATAGCAAAAGCTGAGAGCCTGTCCTTGAAAATGTCGTTCTTAGTGATCTGAAGAGTAATAAAATACTAAGGAAGAAATAGACATTTTGAAGTCTATTCTTCTGGGAGTTTTCATTTGAGTGTCTCTTCACTCTTTTTAGAAGACCGAAAATATTGTGGCATGCGTTATTTTCCTCTATTATTGTTCCTTATGTCTTTTATTCCTAAATTATATCAGTAGTAGTTGTCTGCAGATGATTTGATAATTTTTAAACTGCAATCATAGCAATTCTGCAGGTCAAACTGAATAGTATTTTCATGAGGGATCTGGCTGACGTCCCAGCTGATGATCTGCCACAGAGCTCAACCGTAACCTCAACAGTACTGGAACAGGGCTGTCTTGATGAATCGCAAAGCTCTGAACGCGGGGCATCCTCAGCATGTGTAGCATCCAGCCCTCTGCTTACGTACGTGGTGCCATGCTGCACACAGCTACACACTCTGTAGTGTCTCTGCACAGTCTGTTTCATCAGCCCATCCGGGCACGGATTTCACCATGCGTTTGGTTCATTTGGGTCTAAGATGATGCTGTGTTACAACAAAACCAGCTTCTAAATGCATGGAATATCTACTGCCTAGATGTACTAATCCAGAGATATACCTGACATCAATGTCTATGTGGTTTCTGGTCATTGACAGTGTTTTGTGTTGGAGTACAAGTTTGGTAAAGCTCTTTTCACGTTTCTATCACAGATGCTAATTGTGGCTTTAAGAAGTCTGGGATATAATCTCGGTAATGTGGAAAACAAAGTAAATGTGGAACGGAAGCCACATTCTTCTTTATCTCTTACCTGCATTATTACCAGCTTTTGAATGGATGAAACGTGCTTCAATTGTTTGAATGATTGCAATGTATAGTGTGGTGGTATATTTGCATTTGGACAGTTCTCTGTATTTTTCTTTGTGTCCTGTTTTTGGAGATGGGGAAGCAGCTAAGGGAAGAAGAAAAAGTTGCCCATACAGTGCTAAAACATTTGAAAAAATACTGTGTTACACACCACTTTTTAAAGGCAGGTACTGGTGATTGTGAATAAGAGTGGCAGAATGATGCATGCCTTGCTCGCCCGGAACAGCAGAGGCTGTGCCAAGAAGGAGTCTCCACCTTGCCTTCCACTGCCGGCCAAGCCTAGGAGGCCTCAGCTCACTGGCCCTTGATGGCTGTGCAGGCGATGTTTGCAGTGTAGGGAAGGTAAAAGAATGACGAGGAGGACCCTCAGATTTAGATGTACCAGACAACAGTTTATTGCCTGATGGGCTAAGCAGAGGGCCTAACCACAAAGGCTCTGACTCTCAAGAGAGTAGGACCTGAGTGGCCTCTGACTCTTAAGAGAGCAGGACCCGAGTGACTACTGAACAGTGGTGACAAGGGTTTAAATACAGAGAGGATCTCAGGGGTGGGGTTAGGTACATAACCAATAAGGGAGTCTCGGGGGTGGAGTTAGGGTAAGAGGGACGTTCGAAGTAACCAATAAGGGAGAAGGGAGGAGGGGATACATTTAAGTCCACCAATGAGCAACATTGTAACTGAGAACTGTCCAGATAAAGGGGTAAGGTCCGGGGAGCTTGACATAAGGGAGAGAGTGAGGGAAACAGCAACCGAGGGAGGAGCAACTTGTCATTCAATAGGGAGGTTCCAAGTGCATGGGGGAGCAACTGGGGCAAACCAAAACATGAACATGAACCTTAAAAACACACCACAACAGCAGAACATGGTTGTGTAGATGAAACAGTGAATAAGTCTACAATAACACTTAGCTAGAATGAAAATATTGTTTTGATGTTTTTGCTGTTGAAGCAGATTTCCCAAACATCAATTTGATTTTATTTGCAGTGGTCTCAAAGTGGATGGACTGGGTTATTTTTGGATAAGACTAAGTCTAAAAGAAAAACTGAAATATGATACGTTCTGTTTGAACATAAACGCTGTTTTTACTGTGAGGATGACCCAGCACATGTTGTCCCAGAAGGTTTTAGAGTATTCATACTTGGAGATATTCTGGGCATGGTCCTGGGCAACCAGCTCTAGGTGGCCCTCCTTGAACATGGCAGGTTGGACAAACTGACCTCCAAAGGTCCCTTTCAGCCTGAACTATTCTGTATTTCTGTGAAATCGGATAATGTGTTCTAGAACTCTCTGCTATTGGGGCTTTAGTCTGCAGGACTAGTCTAGAGCTAGTGGAAAGTAGACCTCTTAAAAAGCAGGTCACATGGGCATGCAGTTCTCAGCAACCACTGTCTTAGTTCACAGACTTTTTAGTGCAAAGTGCTACTTGCCAATGGGGTAACATTCCGTAGAGCTGAGTTAGCAAGTCCTTTGGTGTTGGTTTCTTTGCTCTGGAGCACATAGGGCAGAAAGGCCAAAAGTTGATACAATTACTTTGTATATTGGATCTGTACAGACATAGCCCCTTAAGACATTTTTTTGCAGGCTACAAGACTGTGGTATTTGGTTACCAGCACCTGATAGATAGGCACCAGGCCAATCTAAATGTGTATAGCATTGGAATATCTAGTTAATCTGAATGTGTAGACTTTCCTACTAGTTGCTTGATGACTCAGCACACCCTAGACTCTCTTCATTTAGCTCCATGTTGGACAATTATGTATTCTTTATGGCTTGCCAAAGGTAAGTAGAAGAAATGAGTAGGGGAAGATAATACTGAGGTTGAATGGCACAGTAGTCATGGGAAGAGATGATTGCACTAGATGGTGGGGGAGGATGTATGCAGCCTAGGGTTGGTATGATGAAGGTTCATCTGCACACTCAATTCTGGAGCTCCTGCTGTGTGTATTAGGCAATGAAATAATGCACCGACATGCTCTGACTGCTCAAAACAGGACTTCCAGGGCAAAATGCCATCCATGCTTACTCACCCGGCTGGATAGCATTGTCTGCAATTTTTCTCAGGCTGTTTCTACAGGTATTCAGTCTTGGTGGTGCAGAGAGACCTGGAATTCTCTAAGAAGCTGTACTTCAGGAAAAGGTGACTTTGCTGCATCTGTATAAAAGTGCTGCTGCAAATAGAAAATGTGAACCAAAGTCTGGAGCTTCCCTCAGGCTTGGAGCCAAGAGCAGGCGTGCAGCTGATTGTGAGACATCTGTCATCAGCAGGAGCTGCCAGTAGTGGAGCTGGGGGCTACAAATGAGTATGACAGAAGTACATGATGACCTAGTGAAAGAAAAGGATTTTCTAGGACAAAGTGTAGTAGTTCACGATAAGAAGGCAAAATAGACCACGTAGAGGATGATCAGGTGTGTGGTGGGGGGTGGAGGGGTAACTAAATCAGACAAAACCACACCAAGATATAGGCTGCGAGTGAGCAATACTGGGGACAGATAGTAAAATGCATGAATTGGTGAGAAAGGAAAGCATGGTGGGAGAACGAGTAGCATATTAAGTGCAAAAGAACCAAGAAATGAAGGCTACAAAATCCCAAAAAACACTCACTGCATTAAGGGAAGAAAACCTCACAAAAAAAAATATATACCTATACTTATATGTACACTACTTTTCTTTATGGTCTGTTGCTAGTGTTGTCAGAATGAATGTTAAACAGTTCAAATGGAATGGTGTCTGAGATTAATCCTCTTCAGTTGTACGTTTCCTAGGCAAATGTGTGAGAACTGCTGACCTGTTCATCTTGTTCAGATCACATGAATGTGAACACAGGAGAGATTTAACTTGGTGTTCCTCTCTACAAATATAGAGGGTGAAAAAAAAGGAAAGACAGAGCCTTGCCTGGGAAGAAAGGGAGGGATCCCATTATAAATGAGAGTCATACGACATCCCTTCTGGAGATGTGTTGAAATTTCCCATGGCAGGAAGAAGAATAAACAAAGATCAGTATTACTAATAAAAGAAAAATAGTTGGCAACCAAGGAAACAGTAATTATTTGACCACAGTGTCCTACAAAGCTAGCAACAGAAACAATACCTGTTAAAAACAACAGGCTGAATGCATCTTACTTGCAACCAACCCTACCTGTTGTTACACTAGGGTCATTTGCCTGTTGCTTGCATTACTGTTCTCAGAGCAGTGCTCCACCAGGAAAATAAATAGGTCCTGACTTTTCACCTTTGTTGCTTTACTCTTCTTATGACCACAGTGTTCCCGAGGGTTTATTGTTTTTGACTTCTCATAGCTATTGTGCAGCAAGCAAGGAGTAGCTATTATCTCTGCTTCACAAGGGGCAGAGCCTGCAGGAGAGCAGTGCTTGCAGCTGCCCAGCTTATGGCAGGCAAGGGACTTTGCAAATCACAGGCCACTAGCTTTCTTTGCTCACTTTCTGAGGTGACAGAATCAGTAGTAGAGTATTAGTACTGGGAGGGGAAGCATAATGGTTTTTCTTGAGCAGTCAAGTTTACCTACCAGGAACTAAATGAACAAAGATTGCTATTGAAAAAGAAAATTTAAAAAAATCCTGAAACCATAACTTCAGTAATTTCAGTAGGAGATCCATATAGCCTTGAAAAATACATTAATAATGAAATATCTGTTTGTGTTGCAGCAAGACCCTATTTAAAAGGGGTGCAGTTTCATTTTAAGTTCAAACTGGCAAAGCCTGTTAAGGCCAAATTGTAACAGCCATTGTTATTTATTAACAGAGAGGTGTGTGATGAGCTTGACAAAAGGAGGCTGTGTGGTGCTCTGGTCCTGTTTCCAGACTGCCTGACGATGTGGCCACAGTGCTTACTCTGCCCTTCCTCAGAGGTAACCTCACTGAATGGCACCATCTAGTTTAGCTTTGTCATGCTGCAAGCAGTTGTTCTTCATTCTCAGTGATCTTGTCTTTACTAGCAGCGTGTAGTGATTTGTGGGAAGGTTTGTTCCTCGATCACCGGGGCTTACATAAAAACAGCGTGCCGTGGCAAGTATCGCTTTCTCAAACCTGAGTGATGAATGCTGAAAGTGACTGAGAGGCAGTACCCCAGAAAGAGTCCAGGCTAATGCTGCTGGGCAGGGTTAGATTGTGTAACATAAACCCAGGCCTCTGGGCTGTAGAATGGATGGGTGTTGGATGTTCCCAACACACCAATTACTGTGCTTCTGTAGGGACTGTAGCGCACTGCTTCTCATCTGCAGGAAAACAAAGCCCTGTGGCTAGATCTTCTTTCCTGATTGTTTTTTTTTCTTGTTTTTTTGCAGTAACATCCATTTCATATGTTACTACATTAGGATATCTACAAGAGGTTCAGGGTCATCTTTGCTTTTTTTAACTGTATCTTAGATTTTTTTTCTTCTGTCTTCTTTGTGTTTGGAATCTCTGTTCCCCAAAAGGGTTCAGTCTCTTAGGATTGCTACTTCCTGTTAGTTACTTCAGGGAACAGAAGAGAAAGAAAAACATCACTTTGAATTGTCAAGCTTTTTTATTACAAAAACATAAATTGAATAGTGATTTTAAGCATAGTTATCTTTTAGAACTTGCTGCATAGGAACGAAACATACCATGCAAGTTGCTGTTTCTAATCATACTTTTTTTTAAAGTAGGCTTGAAGCCTTTTAGGTATGTTAAATATATTCTTCTTATTGAAAGAAATCCAAACCTGAAACTAGGCTGATAGCTGAAGACTGATAGTTGTTGAGTGGTCATTGTGCTGGGACCTTTTTATATGGCTGTGTATGAAACTGACTGTGCTTCATTCTGTAGTGTTCATTTATGACAGGAATTTATACTATAAGTGAAGGTAACTGTTCTGACATAACTCTGCAAAGTTACATATCAGCAATATTTTTCCAAGAGGTCATACATTTGTCTTTCATTAGACATTTGTGTGCTGCTATTTAAAAATGTCACACTCCTGAATTAATATGAAAGCAATCAGTTCATATATACAGCATGTATAATTGAGAGTTCCTGAAATACTTTATTTCCCTTTTCAGTAACAGCATTGCTTTTAAGAAATGAAATAGATTCATTTTAGTTTCCTCATTTGGATTCCCTCTGTGACAAATGGTGATAACAATGCATTTCAATCTCCTTGCAATTCTTTGAGATATTTGAAAGAAAAATGCAAACAAATAATTCAAATATTTTATAATAGTGCTTTATGTAGTTTATTTTCCTTTGTCTGAAGGATGCTTGAAAATGTATTTCCTTCTTGCCTGTTTCAAAATGGGATAAAGAATTCTCTGTATAGCTAGATACTTTGGTGAACACTCTTGAATTGGGAAAACCATTTTAAGAGCTCCGAATAGACTCCGTGGCGTTAGCAAAAGGGTTTGCACTCATGCTTGTACTGGGAAGTGGGCTAGTTGTGCGCATTAATGATAACCGACAATGAGGGTATAACTAGTGCGTGCTCCCGTTGCCAGTAGAGGGCACCCGAGAGCACATCCCCCACTCCTGCGGGTCCGGCATGCCGCTGGAGCGGCACATTCCTGCCGGAGCTGAAACTCCTGCCGTGGGGCTCCCAGTGAGCACACAGCCTCTGCCAGGCCCGCCCCTCACATGGGGCCTGGGCAACTTGTGCTTCAAAACTGCCGCCTTCTGAATTGTACATTCGTTTTTTTCTACTGAGGGCCACCAGTTTCTTTCTGGTTCTCAACACTTGTTTTGCTTGTGCGGTTTTGTTTTTTTTTTTTTTTTCAAAGCATAGAATATATTAAATGAATGCATCTATTAGAATACTGCAATGAGAAGAATTGGAATGGCACAATTAGAGGAACTTCCCATTTAGAACAAAAGTAGTGTTGAAAAAAATCTACAGGAGCAGGTCAAGTTTTGTTGAACAATATTCCATTTCCCATTTTATAGGCACTACAGGGCAGTCTCTTGCCTTTGATGGAAATAAACACAGTGTTTGTCAGTCCCAATGGAAGCAGAATCTTGAATAAGTCTAAAGTTCCCTTTTATAAGAAGGCAAGTAAGAACAATCCTTGGTGACTAGTCTGACGCCTATTATTACTGGTTTATCAAAGCCTCCACCCATTCCATGCGGATAATGGACTCACTCAGTTCTTAACATAATTATTAGTCTAGACTGGAGAACATGTCAGATTAATAGTTCCACAGAGAAGGGTTTTCCCCTTTAAAAGCAGGTGGGGGCTTGAATCATGGGGCTAAATCTGGAACATGCTCCTGAAGACTGCGATTTGGTCCCATTGGCAAAGATTACTATACTGGGAACCGCTCCCAGAAAAGGGAAAAACATGAATCGCAAATAAGCTGTTTGATTTCCTGTTGAAGGGAGCTAGTGAAAAAGTCTCAAGAGCAACATAGGCTAAAGGATTTTACATTAATGATGAGTTTCATTTCATGTTTGGCCTTGGCCTACTGCTGTACAGAAATTACTGTACCCAAATGTCTGAATCATTTCTGGAAGTGTCAGATACAGTGTCTTTTGCTAAACCATAATATAAACCGTGTTTGATTTGATTAGATTGCTATTTCCCCAGCTTGTATTGGATAGATAATCAGAAACGAATTCAATTTGCCCTGAAAAGAGAATATTAACTTTGCAAGTATATTTTGGCTTTGGTGACCTCTTCAAAGGATGGTCTTTTAACCACAAAAAGAAAAAAAAAAAGTGTCTAACAGTAATTTATGCTTTCAGACTGTTCTGGGAAGTCAGGAAATTTGGAAGATAGGAATTTCTGTTCTTATATCTGTACTGATCTGAAAAGCTGGGAAAGGTGGTTTTTAATTTTTGGTTATGGAAGAGGAGTTTATCATAGACAGCTTCAGATTTTTACAGAGTGTCTGACAGCATTTATATGTCTAGCTAGCAGGGGTGAAGTAAATAGTTGGTCAGCATTTCCATTATGAACCTTAATTTTCAATATTTTGTAGTAGTAGGAATCACTGTTTTTCTTTTTTCCAAGTGGAAACCTGGCAAGTAACTTCTCAGTGCAATTATTTTTGTATATTTTGAGACAAATCAGTTTGTCCATGATTAAGTTTTATGGGAGATCATAAATGTTTTTATGGCTTCAGGTGCCTTACTATATTTCTGTAACAGTGCAGAAATTAGTTAAAAAGGAGTTTTGCATTAAAAGCAAGGTTTTCAATATATATTATATATTTCAATATATGTTCTGTGTACCATAAACCTACTTGTAAGCAATACCTGCAGAGCATTAATGTTAGAGCAGAACCACCAGCAAGTTAACAATTCACAGAAATAAGTACGTTTCCCTTCATTGTCCCCACATTATAATCCACAATTCTCTGAAAAGCATATTAACTTCCTTGATGAAGAAATAACTTCATCACAGGTTTAAGGTAGTTTTCAATTTATAGAAACAAAGTGTATTTGTAATGTCAATTAAGTCTGTAGATGCAACAGCATATTTAAAATTGGCACTTTTTCCCTGATCAGAGTGTTTTCTTTGCCCATCCAATTTCTGTGTTTCATTTTACTAATGAGTGGTAATGGTAGCAGCAATGATAATGAAAATAATAATGGATCTTAATAAAAATACAATGCCTCGCTTCACAAAATCTTTGGAAAGCAATTGTATTCAGTGAACAAATGCAATCTGATACTCTGTTTTATATCACATGTGTTTTAAATACACCTGAATCCTCGTGAAACTGGGGAACTTCAACAAGCGATGGGTCTGAAGAGGGCAGATGAGATGGTTGGCTGTATATTTTTCTTTATAGGTGACATTAATAGACTCTACAGGTACAAATACCTATGGGAGCAGCATTTTGAATGCCCCTACTGAGCAGATTCGTGGAGAAAGCAAAGTGTACCAGCAATCCATGGTGATCCTGCTGTGGTCTAATGTCAGAAACATACAGTAAGTTTAATGATGATTCCAGCATTACTGTTTGAGATGCATTTGCCTCTTCCAAACGCATTATTACTATTAGGATTGTCATCATTACAAAGAGTTCAAAATCAGGCCTCAGACTGAGCAATCATGTACAGTTAGGGAATATGTTGCAGATGAATGTCTGTCTTATTCCATGGCTGAAGGCATCAATGTTTCTTCTTATGGTCCTCCAACCACCCTTTTATTTTCTTGTATATGTAATTAGGTTAAGCTGCCATAGTAGAAAATGAAGCCAACTGTCTTGGGATTAGGAAAGGCTGAGCTGTTTTCACTTATTCAGACCCAAAGAATATATTTTGTGTAGCAGCAGAAGGGGAATCTACTTGTCCTAGTACCCTAGAAATAGATCTTTTATAAAGCTTAGTAAAATTTTCATTTAAATGATGTGTTTGGGTTTGTAATACATTGTCTCAGTAGCACATTGTCTCAGTAGCATAATTATAATAGCATTTAAGCCCTAAATTAGCACGTTTAAGCAGGACCTCTTGTGGCTCAGTGCTAACTGCATTCCTGAACCCTCTCTTGGCCATCACAGCCTTTCTGCAAGTGAAAGAGTGAGAACATCTTCACTGTGATTGATATCAAGAAGGGATCATCTCCCCAGTGCAGTGACTGTGGCTGACTCACTGTCATCCTTTCCTGCTGGACTACAAATATGTATAATAATAGAGCTCTGTGAGGGGTGAGACTTTCTGGCAGTGTGTTATTTGTGTCAAGCCACAGGGATTTAAATCTTCTTGGGTAACCTTACAGTAGTTATCTCTGAACTGGCAAACCCTGGTGGAAAAGAATTATTCCAGTGAAACGACTCCCTCGTATGTAAAAACAAAAGTTAGAATAATACAATGTGACTGGAGATATTAAATATTTTATGTACTGATTTCCTTTAATAACAATCATAACATAAAGCATGTAACTTTTTAAAAAGCCTGTATTAGAGTCATGCTGGCTTCTTGTGATATGTAAAAACAGGAACATATGAAACATCAGAGAGTGGACAAGTTCATTACACAGAACTTGGTTCTCGGCAGTTGTCTCAATTTAGGGAATTTGTTGTTTCTGAGGCTGCCATTTCAGAGATGTTTATTGCCATATGATAACCTGCACAAGAAATTTAATCTTTCTGTGGTTTGGCTGTTGTAGCTACTATTGGACCACTGGTGGTGAAAAGATGATGTAGCATTTTGCCTGAAATCATTTTTCTTTTGTAGTAATAGAAAATTACATTGATTTCACAGCCCTGATTTAGTGTCATATATTAATTAGTTGATCTTTTTTATTGGGATATATTGTAATGCTTGTATCCTAATGAGTAATACATTAAAATAGAACTAAAAATGTCTCTTAGATTTCAAATATTCCTGAACTTCTTTCTTTTTTTGATATTAGTTAATCCATGTGTATCTTAGGAGATTTATCTAACTTTAGGGGTCAATCAAGTCCCCTAAATAGCTGATGAGAAGAGAAGGAGACCTGCTCAACTCCTATTTTAGCAAATATATGGCAGTGTAAGTGGGAACCCTTATCCCTGGCAGCTGCCTGTCTTTCTTTTGCCTGCAAGGGCTGTTATGGGGAATGCTGTCTACACAACTGCCTTGAGCAGCATCTTGAGCTGAGGTTTGAATCTCTTTCCAAATGTACAGAATCTGGTGACAAGTTTAAAAAGTGCAGATTTAAAAGAACAAACAAACAAATATTGCCTCGATTTTGCGGGGGGTTTTTTTAGTTGTTTTGGGTGCTTGTTTGTTTTTGTTTTGTTTTGTTTTCTCTGAATGCATGGAATTTAGTTTTTAAGTGTTTCTTAGAAGCTTCATGGGATAGAAACTTTGAAAAATTGAACTTGAGGGATGCAATATCATCACAAACCTTGGGACCACTCTTTCAAGAAAAAGATATTAAATATCCCATGAACCATGATGAAATTGTGAAGACTGTCCATACTGGTAGGCAGAGACAGCTTTTTGATTGAACATGTAACTGTGATCTGTTATTTTTTTCCTCATTGCTACCATACTTACTGATACTGGTGGCGTTGTCATTGCTAGTAGTAACGCATCATTGCAGACCTTACTAAGTTCAGGGGCAGCTGGACTTCTTTTTTTTGTGGCTGACTATGTAAGAAAAGATCTCTTGTGAAAACAGAAATGCCCTTTATATGATAAGATTTTTATTTGTTTCCGGGTTGATTTGGGATCTTTTTTTTCTTGATTAAGTCTTGTGTTAAGCCTGGAAACTATTTGTCTTGCAACCTTGAAAAGCTTAGTAGAGCTGTAATGTTACAAATTAACTTTATTTAAAGCTTTTGTCAGAACTGCTGTATAAAAAAATGTTATCCATACATAACAGAGCCTAAAGGGAATTAGGTAATAAATAAGTGCATTAAATACATTTGCAATGTAGTATTCAAAACAGTTAAACCAACTGATATGCAGCCTGAAGACCTGTCTGAAAAAATTACTGAGGGTATTTTTGGACTTCAAAACTGTTGTGAGGAGATATTCAGTACTACTGCTGAGAACTTTTATCACTGTTGCTGAACTATATTTTACAGAATTAATTTGTAATTTATGACATTATTTTAAGTGTATATCTTAGAAAAGCTAATTCTCTGAAAACAAAACAAAACAAACAAAAAAAAAGAAAAAGCAGTAAAATTCACATTCAGTGTTGTCACTGGAGCTGAAGGTCTAGTCTAGGTTAACTTCTACTCATAGGAAACGACCTGCAGGGCATAGAGCTTTATCTCGACCTCCTTACCGTAATGGCTTTTCCCCATTTCCTCTATTCTTGTGGAAAGCTGTGACACAAGCTACCTGGCTGTGTCAGTTTTGACTCTCAGTTATGATGGGAGCTGGTAGAGGAAATGTTTAGTGTCCTTGTTCTGGATCCAGGCAACTTCAGGCAACTTTGAATTTGTCATTGATTTCTTCTGTGGATGGTGCATATTGGAGCAACAACTGTCCAGGCTGGAAATGTGTGTGACGCGACTTCACTTGAGGAAGCCACCAATGTTCAAGCAGATGTGAGACTGCTCTGAGGAATTTTCCTCAAAATTACATATCTCCAGAGGCAAATCTTTGTAAGAAAATTTTCATGCAGGACCTAATAAACTTTGTCCCGTAGAAATTACAAGGGGAAAGGGCAATCTGAGTCCAAATGTATATCTCTGCCATTTTTTTCTTATAAAGTTAGTGCTTGATGGCTTGAACTATGAAAAGGGTGTTGGCAAGTGAAATAAATTCAAATAATGTCATGTGTCTGTAAAATAGAAATAAGAAACTGGGCCAAATGAATTTGTGTAGTTTCCCTTTCCTTAGGCAGAAAAATAGTTTTTGACAAGAAATTGGGAGGGAACAGAAGACTGGAAGGGACTTTTGTAATCCTTTTTTGCAGTTCTTTATATAAAGTGTGAAGAACTCATTTAGTAGTGGTCATGCTACACTAATTTTTATTTTTCTGAAGACAGCAAGACTGCTGATTTTTTTTTTTAGTACTGCTGTGGTTGTCTTTCTTCTTCTGCTAACCTTTAAATCTTTATTCCCTCATGGAACAGTATGTGGAACCTGAAATTAATGATTTAATATGCTTTCATATCCTCTTCTTGCCAAACTCAGAAACAAATAAAATTAAAGATTTTTATCCTGTAATATTTAATTTTCTAGAACATAGAAATTGTCACAATTTTGCAGAGGGTTTCTTTACTTCCAAGGCTGAAATTTGCTGTTCCCCTGAATGAAAATGAAATTGTTTGCAGAAAATAAAAAAAAAAAGAAAGAGGTGTTAAATATAAACACACACACACACTTTCCACTCTTAATAATTAACTCTAAGACATGAGTGTGGGGGCTCCTTTACATGATAATGGATTAAATTAAGAATTTGGCTGTGATATAGAAAAATTTCATCCCATTAGGTGTTTGTACAGTTGCTACAGCATTGTAAACAAGTGAAAAGGAAGTTAAAAAAAAAAAGACGCTTTTAAATTAATGATAGCCTGGTTTCATAGAGTGTAATTCTACTGAAAGATTTTAAAAAATAAAATTTGCAGTTGCAAGGAGTGAGCATCACAGCTGAGAAGCTACATAAATAGTTTCAACCCACTTTTTCTCTCTTATTGAGTGGAAATAAAGAAATTGTTCTCGGGAAACCCATTCCTTACGGAAAAGCTGCAGAATAAGGAGCTGCATGACCATAGTTCCACTATTGTGGTGCAATGGGCTGGCAGTGTCAGAAGCATTTCATACCACCACAGATCCTTGTGCAGTGAGGACCTGATTGTGAGCCAATCGGTCACATTTAGAGCATCTTTGCACCTGGATTTTTGTAGGAACGTGTTTGGTCTCGACCATTTGGAGTACTGCCATTGCTTCACTGGTGACAGCTCTCCAGCTGCTTGGTTTGCCGTGAGTAAAGATGCAAGTTAAGAAGTCCTTTTCCAGCAGAGGCTGGGAAATGTCAGCCCTCTGGCCAAGCTACTGTGGAATGTGCTCTGCTAGTGAACTCTGGTTATAGTAGTACAGTGGAGGCCAGAACTGCTTTTTCTTTTTTTGGTAGCGATGCTATGGAGAGTCACCAGTGCTTAGAAAATCAGCCCAAAACCATGGTCCAGTCTTACCACGAGATGGTCTTTTGAGCTGTGTTGCATTCTGAATTGGAAAGATGAATGCTACTAATGCCTTGCCTTCCCTGTGGCACAGAAATGAAATAAAATATATGTATTTATTAGCTTTTTTTGCTCTGTTTGTTTATGTTCAATATGTGCTTTTGTCCAAGTTGTAGCATAGCCTGATGTGTGATATTTAAGAAAAGCCTGCTTTGGGTTGCCATCTCTGTATTTTACTTAGGTAGAAACCCTCTTGGATTTCCAACTTCCCCCCACATCTCCCCAGCAGCATTTCAAACAGTGATGAACAATAGCTCTGATTACTCCACACAGACTGTGTTCCTTCAGAATGTATTATCTCAACAGGGACTTGAGTGAAAAGAAAGCTATTTCCTTGTTTTCTAATGGACTCTTAAGAGAACAAGCTTTGCCACAGATGCAATTCTTAGGCTATGAGCAAGCAGGAGATAAAAGAGATCAAAAGCTTCAAATTCTGGTAAGGGGGAAAAAGCTGCTGTTAGCAAGGGGCCAAAAGCTATAGCAACACAACCATTCTCTAAGAAGTGAAAACTTAAAAGGAACTTTAAAAATGTGTATCAAACAAAATCTGGTGTATGTCCTCTGTGGACAAAGGAGTATATGCAGGCTTGCCACTTTCTATCTCCCAGTGAAAGGTAAACAAAAATCTTGTTTGATTGGTCTCTTTTGTATTCGTCTGGTTACATAGAAGACAGTGGGGGAAGGAGCAGCTTAGGAGCTGGAAGGATTGTGCTCAGCAAAACTCTTTTTATTGTTCGGGGACCCGAGTTTTAACTGCTGGATGGAATTAGTGTATAAAATATAGCTTTGCAACTACTTAGCTTTTATTAGAGAGTTATATTTCATTTGATCACAGTCCTCATTTATGGGATTCACAACTTCTGCTGACATAAACAACAACTGAATCAGAAGGAGATGACTAAATTATCCCTGGTACCAAAGCAGCATTCAGGCTCTCATTTGAAGTATCTCATATTTCTTTCTTGCTGTATATAAAGGCATTTACTACAGAGGGCTTTGAGGTTTGTTACATTAACAAACACATTAAGTTCTGAAGATGAAATCTATCTTACTAAAAATGTAAAAGTAATTATGTAATTCATTTACATTTAGATATGTAATAATGTATAATTTGTGACTCGTTATAGTCTTCTGTGCCTTTTGTACAAAGCAAGTTACTGTTACCTGCATTCAGGAGATGCAGTTCTCATCACTGAAATATATGCTGTATTTCAGAGATACCACTTCTCACACTTTTCTTGTAGGCCACATTACAAATAAAATCTTTTAATGCAATTGACAATAAAGAACAATTATGTGGTGTGACATTCTGTTCTTCTGAATTTTAGTTACAGTCTTGTTTTCTTGGGGAGAAATGTTGTCTGGTCATTTTTGCATTCTGTACAAGTAGACAAGGAAGCTACTGTACCTCTGAGGTCCTAAATTTGGAGGGAAAATTCTTCTCAATTACTTATCTTTTCCCATTGGGGGAAAATGCTTCCCAATTAATTGCAGAGTTTATGGAATGGTTGCTGACAGTGGAAAAAGATTCAGTCTCCATATAAATATGTAAGAATATTATGAGAAGTTTCACAAGAGCTTCTGCTTGTTGTGCACAGAGTGGGAGAGATAACAAGCTGTAAAATATTATGAATCTTAACCCGTTACGCTTTTTTGTTTGTTTGTTTTCTCCATCTGAACTAGGTTTGGTCATGCTGCAATTTTTTGCATCCTTTTCCTAACTCGAAATATTTTAAAGTGATGCGTCATTTGAAACACTTGTAAGTCTATGCATGTTGAGATATGCAATTGTCTGAGTGAAATTTGGTAAATAGATGTAAACATTTTTTTCACCCTCACATATCTATATGTCTGCCTGAAACAGCTCACATTTTTATCAGATGACAAAATATTTTATTGACCAAAATTTCAGCATTAATAAAGTGGTAGAATGAGAATGACAAATCTCTGTGGGTTTTTGGTTTGGTTTTTTTTTGTTTGTTTGTTTTGTTTGTTTGTTTGTTTGGTTTTGTTTTTCTTTTTTTTTTCTTTTTTTCATTCCATTCTAATGGCACTAGACAAATTAGGCTGCTGCTTGTCCTTTTTGATTTTTCAGATTTAGCATGCTTCATGTTGTACTACAACAATCCTGAACAATTCCTTAATCCTTCAGAAACATAGCCAGACCTTTTACAAATCCTTAACAAAGACTTTCACATCATTATCAGGGAAAGTGATCTTTTTACCCTGTTCCAATATCTGTATGCCTTCTATAGCAGTAATCCTTTAATTTAATAAAGATAAAAATGCAATAGCTAGGTTAAGTAATACAGGATATAGAACAACATTCCTGGTTTATCTGTCTGTTTAGCCTTATTGATCTAATTACAGATTAATTATCCACCTGAGTGCACTGGTCTTCTGTACAGTATGTAGATTCATTTAAGTCTGCATTCCTCTAAACCTTTTATAAAAAAAAAAGCACTCATGAGTCAAATGTCTTACTAGCATTCATGGTCCAGGAATTCTTAAGTTTATTAATTACCTTGGCTCAGCATCCCATGTGGAGCAATTTCATTATGGTGATCAGCAAACAGTGCCCTGTATTAGTCCTGTGTTAGCCAAATGAACTAACTTGGGAATTGGAGTCTTAGACTTTCCAACCCTTATCCAAGGCTTTAGAGTGTGCAATATGCGAGATATAGATGTTGGACTTGCAACAGTTTCACATTACTTTAACATCATCTGTATATAAATATCCATTGTGGAGCCTTCCTTAGCTAGAAGTACAAGAGAAGGTCTGCTTTATTTTAATCCCTCTAATATTTGTTTCAATCTCTCTAGTACTTTGGCTCCTCCCACCATTAATAATACATTTGATCACAGCCCTGCATTTCTCTATAACATGTCCTTTTTATATGTCTCACAAAAAGATCTTAGTAGTAGAATTATGACACTTGGTTATTCCTTTAATTTTAGTCTGTTTCTTTTGCTTTAATAGGGAGAATATATATCCTGTGGTTTTCATTAGGATTTAAGATGATTTTATGTGGCATGCATCATTCAGCAGCACTTTCTTTAGAAACTCTTCAGCACCTACTAACTTCCTACTTACCTTCAATACCTAATCCCTCATTGTCAAATTGTCTTCAAATCAGAAGTTTTTCCTCCTCATGTTATTTTGAGTCAGTTTCTTCAAATTTGACTAAATGCTACTGTACAAAATTGTAATTTTGAAATGATGTTTGCTGTATTAATATTTCTTTGGTTTTGATGGCAAAAAGAACTTACTTGAATTCTGACATGCTTTTCTCTCAACTTTTCTGCCCCTATTTTGCTTTTGGTAGTGGTCACTGCAATAAGCTGGCATTATTTATGGATTTTGGGGTATGGTACTGGACATGGCTAGTTGGAGCAGCCCGAAACAGAGCCAGGGACTGGAATACAGTTAAGCAACAAGTCAAGTCTAATGCCTGGCCTCCCTCCTAGCTCATCTTTATTTAGCAGAATACTTCCATCCCTTGAAGGGTTTACAATATGATGGATGACCTTCTTGAATGTTTCCTGAAATTAGGAATTTGCTGAAAATATAGCTGTTAAAAAACTTTCATAATTTATGCATTAAATCAGTCAAATACATGGTGTGGTCCTTCCTACTTAGAGTGTGTGTGCATATGTGTAACGACTAAGTTGTCAGCAAAACATTCTCAATAATAAGGATACTTTATATTTCCCTCTGAAAAATTATGAATCTCCAGCTGGTCTGCTCTCTTTCACATAGCTATAGAATTAGTGTTCTGCCTGTGGGGTTATAAAATTGCATATGATTATCCTTGGCTTCTGTACACTTCTCCCGCTGGGCTGTGCTACCTCCTAGATACATTCAATTTTAACTTAACTGTTGTGGGGATATAGATTGCAGCTAAAGAAACAGGAATATTTGTCCTTTGTTTCCTCCAGTAGTTAAGTATTGCAGATGTTCTTCCTTTTCATGTTTTTTGTTCAAGTCTTCAATTCACTACTGTTTTCATCAGCTGTGTAGTTTGTTAGCCTATTCTGTGTCTTATCTTTAATGTCCAAAGGCATTGTTTAACTTTTAGTAGAGTTCCTGGGTTGTTACAATGCTACTGTTTGTATTTTCCAGGCTGTAGAGTTTCATATCTGTGGCTTAAATCGTGTAATGACTTATACATGCCTTTTATACAGTGGAAATTTTTGCAGTTTCAGTGGGAACAGTCACAGCGTACTAATTTTATGGAGTGACAAAACGTTGGTAAAAGTTTGCCACTAAGCAGTATTTTTTATAATGAGGCACTATATTTCTTGAGCACTGTAGCTTCAAATGCTAGAGGCACTTCTATCCTACTGTGTTTTTTTTCCTTTATCTGCAGTTGCATGTATTTTATCCAATACATGAGTACTCCTTTGAGTGGCTATTGGTTTGGAAACACTGCAGTGGGTTTTTGATGAGACAGACAGATAGTAAGCCTAGCCAGATGGAGAAGACTGTAGTTGTTCCACTGACTTGAGGGGGGCCAGGGCCAAGTCCCTGAACCTTAGTGTCTCACTGAAATGCTGCTGTGTGTTCCTGCCCTTTGCCATTTATCAATTGCACGTTCTCTAAAGCTCTTACCGTCTTGTGCTGTGAAGCGGGTGAGTACCCAGACTGTGGGTAAGTGGCTGATGTAGCTGTTGCCAAGAAAACTGGAAGTCCCAATCTTTTCTCCATATTCGTTTGTACCCCCTACTCTGATTTCTGGCCATATGGTTCCACCCCTTCCCCTGTGTCAGCTTTTGCAGTAAGACAAATTTGTCTTACTAGTCTGGCAGGAAGCTAGTCAGGTTTTCTTCTGCTGTATTTTTCTGCCAGATTAGTAAAATGCATTGGCTTGCAAAAGGATCTGATGACAGCTTACTTTCCATACTGACAACTGTCTGAGAAAAGAGCTCTGACAAACTATGCCATCTCTGAAGCAAGCTTCCCCACTGCCCACCTTCTCCCAGGAGCCCCTGGGTTCAATTTGAGTGAACACATGCTGGATGTAAGTAGAGGCCAACCACAAGTCTGCAGCTTTGAGAGTGCTATTTTCCCACTGGAATTCCCCTTGTGGAGCAAAATCACTTACTTGGGCAGTTGGATAATCAGAAAAAAAGGTCTCATTCATCTAGATTTATTTTGGGACATGTGTTGAGTCTTTAGTGTAGTTCTGTACTGCTTGGAACCAAGGGCTGTAGGTGCTACAACACCTTTAATTTACAGAATATCTTTGGAGAGTCTTTTAAGAAGAGGCTTTTTGTAATATTGCCAGACTTTCTAGTACAAAAGAACACAGGCCTGGCTCCAGATGGGCATTACTACAGAGTAGAGGTTGCTTAGAGGAAGAGCCTACTCTGTCTACTGGTACATGTTTTCAAGATGATTAAGGAGATTGAAGACATAGTTTGGGGGCTGGCAGTGAATGCGTGTTCCTCAGCAGTGACAAGACTAAGGAGATAATTATTATTATTATTATTTTGAAGGGAGTAACATTTCATTTTATACTTGTCTTCTAATAGAAACTCTTACAGAACTGGGATTCTCCACCATTAACTCAATTTTCTGCCCCCAGCATGCATACATATGGTACTATCCCTTATTCCCTCCAGAATAAAGAGCTGTGTTTCTGCCTGCTGCTTTTATCTGTTCAGACTGATCCAAAGGAGGGTTTTGACCTGGTATGGGGCACTTGTGTTCTTAGGCCCATGCATGACAAATTAGTAGAGAAGGCACACCATCCTCTTCAAGCTGTCTTTAGAAAAGATGAATTTGCTAATGGGAGAAGGCTGAGCCTGTAGGGTGACTTCTTGTGCCTGCTCCTGTGTTGGCACTTGGACAAATATGCCTTATGAGTAAGGAACCCACACCAGGGCTGAAGTTTCCTCCTTTTGTTGAGAAGTGCTGCCAGTTGCTGATATAAGTCAGGGAATTTTGTGTAAGCCATGGGTATGCCAGGTTGTTGGCACGCAGATGCAGGAGAGGGGATGGACCAGCCTGAGAAAATCTTGCTGGGCCAGGGTTAGTGGATAAGTGCTGTGCCTCAGGGTATACTGGCCTAGGTGTGCTCTGCCCACAGTGATCTGAAGACACTCTTAAGAGCCTGAAGTGGAAATAGTCTACTCCATTGTAGTGCTATAACTGAGATCTTATTCAGGAATAAATCTGCTGTGGAAACAGACAAAGAGAATGAAAAGTACATTCCTGAAATAAAAATTTTCTGGTTTTGAAGGAAATTATTTCTTAGCAACTTTTGTAGTACTCCGCAGACCATGTGGATTGAGTAAAGGTTAAAAAACTAAAGTTAAGAAGTTTGAGGCAACAAAATTCCAGAGTTTCAGAATATTTTTCCTGTCAGGTGACCAAACTTCCAGGTCAAGTTTGATTCCTGGGAAATTAGTCTTTTAATAGAAAAAAGCTATTTTGCCTATAGTGAGAAGAAGAAACTTTCCTAAATGCTTAACGTATTCTGGTTTCCTCATCTTGCTGGAATCAAATCCCTTTAGAATAGAACAAAGAGAGTTTTCATTTGAATATCATGCCATGAGTATCTTGAAACTTCAGATAAACATCTTACTTGTAACCCAAAAAGGTCACCAATTCTCATCAGAATGAGGTTGCCGTTTTTCTAATGTTAGGTGACATCAGCTTTTGGAACAGAATTAACTTATCCAGAAAAAAAAAAAAATTGATTTATTGTTTTACATCAATACTGCCTTTTTATTTTCTTTTGTAAATTCATCAGCAAAGCTCCCATTGTTTTTTTACTGATGATAAATTACACTTTTTTATGGAGTGCCGAGTCATAGTAATTTCCTTGTTCCAATTTCATTAACTTCCTGGTAGTATTGTCTGGAGCAACCAGATGCTGATGTGTAATCCAACTGTTTCCCTAGTATGTGGGAAGCAGTAAACTTCTTGTTTATCTCGTAAACAGTTCTGGCTATATATCTTTGGCTGTTTCTTTCCCATGGTTAGATGAAGACTGGCATAAACTCTATTCTTTTTGGCACCCCAGAGTGCCTAGAAACAGGGACAAAAACATCACAGACCTATGTCATTAGTCTGGTTCACAGAAGTTGAGTGGCTTTGTTTTGTTTTTAAATCTGTCTGGGTTATGTTATTTTTACATACAATCTATACATGAACAGTCTCTGAAAAGCTGGA
This sequence comes from Picathartes gymnocephalus, assembly GCA_013390045.1. Lineage (NCBI taxonomy): Eukaryota > Metazoa > Chordata > Aves > Passeriformes > Picathartidae > Picathartes > Picathartes gymnocephalus. Next base: position 105,677 of record WEKY01058293.1, read on the forward strand.
ACTTTACAGTTAATCATAAAATTAAATATAATTTTCTCGAACCTTACCTAAAATCCTTTGCAAAAGAGGAATCTCAACATTTAAAACCAGTGAAAAAATAATAAACAGTAGAGAAGAGAGAAATTTTCTCAATCCTCAAAAAACAGCAATTGCAAATCCCAAACTAATAAGATTTCTAAGTGTGGGTCATAAAAAATAGTCAATTTGGAACTATTACAATTATTTACCATAATAAAAGTGATTTTGCTAAGTATCAACCTGAATTTGAGTACATGTATGGATTTTGTATTAAAACTATAAAATACTTTTGAAGATGAATGCTTTTGGTTTTGGACATCTCTTTCAAAAAGTTTCATAAGTGGTTTTGGCCCGGTCTCAAAAAGTTTTGAAGTCTTGAGTTACTGTTTTTATTGATATAGCAATAATATCAAGGCCATAATTAATCACCTATGAATCATATTTGTAAATTGCTTTAATATTTTGGGATGAAATATCTTTGTTTTTGTTAAGATTAGTTCAAAATACATCAGCATCTGACATTCTTTCCAAGTAATTCTGTCAAAGTTGGATATTTTTAGAAACAGAAAATATAAGTATCAGCAGCTTTTGCAATAAGATGTGTTTTCATTTTTTAAGTGTTGAAAGGGTTACATGCAAAAGGGGAGGAGGGAGTGGGAATCAGTGCATCATTCCTGGTTTAGAATGTCTTTTCTTTGTACTTTGAGACCACACAGATGTTTGACAGTGTCACTTTCATGGAGATTGTCTTAAGCATTCTTGACCTGTTAAATTGAAATATTTATTCATAAATTTTTATACTTACTAATAATTATTTTTGGAACCTAAATCAGAACAATTTGAATTTAAACTCCTGAATTGTATTTGCAGGACTGGTTTTATCTTATTCTGTAACTGTAGAGTGCCCCTTTGCTTTATTTTAACTGGCTCAGAAATAGACACTCTAACCTTTGCTTACATGACCAGATTGAGATTGGCATCCAGGCTGATTACTTTTATAGAGTGTGGAACATTTATAGTATTTCTTTTAAATGTAATAAGATTGTGGAGTTGGCTGCAACTATATATATAACTTTATATATAATTTAACCACTTGCCAATGCAGGTCCACTACTGAGACTTAGGCACTGAAACTCTTCCCTTTTCAGGTACTAGAATTGGACACTTTGTATTCCTATACAATGTACAGGGAGATTCAAGTTCCTTAGGAAGATAACTGTGCTTATGCAGTAGGGTTTCCATCACTGGGAATGAGAAAAAAGGAAAAAGATGGAGGAGGGAGAATTGTCATCTACCTGAAAGACCACTTCGGAGAATGTAGGTGGACTTTGGTGCTTGGGAATTCTCAGTTTGGTTGTTTAAACATAGCCATTGAGAGAATGCATGGCTTTGCAGGGAGTTTGCAGAGCTGTAAATTGGAAAACAGTGAGTACAGTGATATATTTAAAAACCTTTATTCTCTATTGCCTTTTGCTGGGCTGTTGGTAAGCACTTCCGATATGAAAGTGGTATTTTGTACACAGACCTTTCCATTGGCCTATATTTTGCCTTACATTCCTTCATCCTCCCATGGTCCTCGCTCTTAGTTTTGTCTACACAGTGCAGTAAATTGTACCATAGAAATACTGGAACAGGTTCCTCTGAGAAGTAAGTTAGTCTGGCTGAAGTACATCCATAACACATTTATACTTTCTCTCCTGATTTGGATAGTTTATTTAGAATTAGCTGTCTTTAGGTGGAACTGAGCCATAAAGTTTATTCTGCTCTATCTAGTAATTTGGAGATTGTAAGAAGATGCAATTCTATCAGAACATCTATAACAGTGCCAAAATGTCTATTATTTTGCAAGTTCAAAAGTTATGCTTTCAAAGTAGTTATTAATGTAGTTCATAAAGCGTCTGCCAGAATGGGCATAGTCAATGGAAGTTTTTACTATTGTTTCTTTTTGTTCCAGCAATGAATAATAACCAAAGACATTGGATTTAAACTTTTAATAATGCTTTGGGTTGAATTTTTCATTTAAAACATCTATTTATAGGTAAAAAAGGCTTTTGTCTCTCATAAAAGTAGTAGTCATGAAAACCAGAGTTATATGAAGTGATGTTTCTATTCAGTTGCAGCTACTTATATCAGTTTATTTATACATTTATTTTCAGTGCATTTGGTAAAAAAATGTAAGGTATTGTTTTACAAGAAACAACAGGACATGGTGGTTCATGCTATGGTTTTGTTGTCATGGAGGTGTTCAGTCAAAGGTTGGACCAGATTATCTGGGAGGTCTTTTCCAACCT
>WEKY01058296.1:1087-29328 GCA_013390045.1 Picathartes gymnocephalus
TCCCGGTCGCGGTCGCGCGAGCGCAATGGCCCGAGGCGCCTGAGCCACCGGCGGAGCCGCAGCCGGTCCCGGAGCCCCGGTGCGCCGCGCTCCTCCGCGCACCTGGGGCACCACCACCACGGCAAATGGCCCGAGTACTACGAGAAGGAGAAGGAGGAGATCCTGCGGCAGAGGTGAGCGCCGGCGCGGGGTCGGGCCTGCCCTGCCGGGCCCCGCTCCGCGCGGAACGGACGGTGCTCCCGGGAGGGGCGGGCGGGGGCTTGCGTGTGCTGGGGGCGGGCGGGCCTGGGTCTGTACGGCCCCTTCCGGCACTGTCAGCCCCTTCCCGGGCTCTCTGTGTGTTCCCCGCGGGCAGGGCCGCCCGGAGGGGCCGAGCCGGGGCTCGGCTGGAAGGGGTTAACACCTGCTTCCGCCGATCCTCTGCAGTGTGCGGAGCTCTAATGCCAGACTCCCGGCCTGCGAGCTCGCTCCTTGTTCCGGGTTGTTTGTTATCCTTACTGTAGATGCTTTAGGCGATTAGAAACACTAACGTGTAGGACTTAAAATGTTTGTGCGCTGGGTGTTGCAAACTAGGCGTCAGTGACGGTGTTTTCCTTTACAGGAGACTCAATGAGAGGGAGAGAATTGGAGAACTAGGGGCACCTGAAGTCTGGGGGCTATCACCAAAATTTCCTGACCCTGAGTAAGACGTGTCTTTCTTCATGTTTTTTATAATATTGATTACATGTCACTTCAGTTTACAAAAATGCTTTATCCCTGCACTAGTCATGGTGCCACAATATTTATTGTATCCATTCCTTTCTGAAGCAACATAATAAGATTACTTTTTTTTTCCAGCAAATAATTTCAACATACCAATTATGCAATATGTGATTTATTGTAGATCAGGTGACTTTTGTGTTGTGGTTCTGACAGTAGTTCCCAGGCTAAGTTAGCTCTTTAGTATTTTACTTCTTTGCAAGGATTGATTCAAAATGTCTTTGGTCATGTGTGTACCTTTGATCTTGAGTACAACAAAACAGATTTAATAGCAAACTTTTATTTTTATTCAGTTCTGATGAGCACACACCAGTAGAAGATGAAGAGGCAAAATCTAAGAGTAGTTCTTCAGATTCCAGCTCAGAAGGTATTTTGTTTGGCTAACACAGCTCTTTTTGAAAATGGGAAGCTACTGTAGCCTAGAATCTGCTGCTGCTGCTTGCAGGAGGTTCCTTGGTTTAGATGAATGGAAATGAGTGGGGTGGGCTCCAGCTCAAAGGAGAGCATTGCTTTGGGAAGATCAGAGAATACATATAGAATTAGATGTTCTTTGTTCTCAAATGTTGCCTTTAAAAACATTCCAGAGGAAAAGAAGAAAAAGAAGAAGAAAAGAAAAAAGAAAAAACGTAAAGCATCCAAAAGAAAGCACAGGAAACATTCTGAGGACAGCAACAGTGACTCAGAATCTGAGCAGAGCTCCAGTGGTAAGACAAGAGGGTTTCAGCTTGCAGCCTGGCCTCACGAAATGGAATTTCTGAATTTAGCATCCCCTGGGCCTCTCATGCCAGAGATCTGTTTGATGTTCTCGTATTGACCAATACTGCAGGGAGCTTTCTACTAATGCTTTCCTAGTATAAACAAGTCCCATCTGTGTGTGTACTAGGGCATTCTGGTGGAGACAGTTAGTGATGGGAATAGGTTCAGGGTTAGGGAAGTAGTTAGGTTAATTGGTAGGGGTAGTGGTTAGTGTAGTTCTTAGCAGTAGGATTAGGGGAGTGCTTAGGCTTAGGCTTAGAGCTGAGAGAGTAAAAGAGCCTGTGGCTCCAGGAACACTGGGACTGGAAAAGGCATGCCAAGGCAATCCCAGCAAGTCCCCAACATTGCTGCTCCTTCATCTTTCTGACCTGGAAAAACCATAGTATTGAGTTTGGGTTAGTGCTAGGATTAGGATTAGGGTTAGGGTTGAGAGAGTGACAGAGCCTACAGCTCCAGGAACACTGGGGCTGGAAAAGGCATGCCGAGGTGATCCTGGCAAGGCCCCAACAGTGCTGCTCCTACATCTTTCCACCTCTGACCTCCACTCCTGGTAAGGGGGTTAGGCTTAGGGTTAGGGTTGAGAGAGTAACAGAGCCCACATCTCCATGAACACTGGGGTGTAAAAGGCATGCCATGTTATTCATAGTGCAGTAAACGACTTAGTTATAACTAATAATCTCTTTTAGATAATAGATAGGCTTTCTTTTTTCAGATGAAGATAAAAAGAAAAGCAAGAAGAGGAAAAAGAAGAGCAAAAAGTAAGTGTCACTGTTGCTGTGTGTCATTCTGGCTGCTGTTGGCTGGAGGGCAGCTCAGTTTTCTTTGCAGGCCCTGAGGGAGCCTGAGGACCTTGGGTAATTTACAAGAGCTCACAAATAATATTAATTTGATGGATTTTCTTTAGATACTCAATTGTGCAGCACAGACAACTCCCTGTAGAGCCACTTTCTAACACTCTATGAAAGTCAGCACATACATCTTGTCTTGGCTTTGCTGTAAAGTGTTTTGTATAAAACATAGCAGACAGCCAGTCTTCCTATAGGTGGAAGTTGCCTGAAGAAACTAATTACTTGAGTATGATTCCAAGCACCTTCTTTCATCTTAAATTTTGATAAATAGCATGTCTGGCTTTATCACAGGAAGAAGTATAAGAAAAAGAAAGCTAAGAAGAGCAGGAAGGAATCCAGTGATTCAAGTAGCGAAGATTCTGATGATGAAATGCATCAAGGAGATGATCTCTGGATTGAGAGATCAAGTAGGTTCACCTGACTTTAAACTTGGGTGGAAACTTCTTGATGTCCTCTTTGTGAATTCTTTGTTAGGTGTTGCTGACCTGTGTAACACTTCTGATAACAAAGAACAGTGGGCACAAGATTAATCTTCCTCATTATTTGATGGTTGCAGAAAATACTGAAGCTGATAGTTTGATTGGACCAGAGGCTCCCAAAACTCATGCATCTCAGGATGACAGGCCTTTGAAGTGAGTAGCCAGCTCTAATGGTATTTTGATCAAATCAAGTAAATCAAGTGTGAAAGTTACTGTTTAAAAGGGCTATTGCAACAATAAGGCATGCTGAGGGAGAAATGCTGTGTCACATTTCACTCATAGGCAGAAGTTCTAGTGGTGCTAGACTTTCCCCTGGTCTGAATTTGGGTAGAAAAGTCTGGTTTATGCTTTTAGCCTTGATTCCTAGAAAAATCAATCGTAAGTGCCTTTATTCTAATGATCTGCAGTATTGTGACTTCGTAGTGTCATCAGAATGAACTCAGCTGATAATTCAAGATGTTGTTGCTAGTGTTGCCGTAAGGAAGAAACAGGCCAATATGTGGGAGAGAATAAGAAAGTATTTAAAAATGCAGCTGTATATAGTAGTGAACAGGGAAGTTGGATGTTTAGCTCAGGCTTTCTATCTGCAACTGATTGAAATCTCCACTTTTGGTTTTTTAGCTATGGACATGCCCTCCTGCCCGGTGAAGGTGCAGCTATGGCAGAGTACGTAAAAGCAGGGAAACGCATTCCCCGCAGAGGTGAAATCGGCTTGACAAGTGAAGAGATCGCATCATTTGAGAGCTCTGGTTATGTCATGAGTGGCAGCAGGTATGGTTTTGATGATGGCAGTGGTTCAGTGGAATTTTCAAGAGCTGCTTTCTCTGCTGGCTGAACAGAAGACTGCTTCCAAGCTTTACTTGCAAGCATGGAAGAGAAGGTGCTCTGTGTGCTTGCAATAATCTACACTAAACTCCCTATTGCTAGAGATGGATAGTGAGTTTTTCAAGGACACTTTCTCCTCAAGAGCAAAAGTTCTTTACAGGCAATATTCTTCTAATTATTTCAAATGAGGAGGTGCTTGTGTCAAGTGGCTCAAAGGTCATCTGTTTGGACAGTCCTGGGGGTGTGCTGGCTCTTCAGCAGGGGACAAATCAATGTGTGAGAGGTTGGCTGCACATTTCTCTCTATGACCAACAGGAATCCCACTTAAATTTTGGTGAGCCAGCAGGTGCCACCCTTGGGGGTAGGGAAGCTTCTGGCTGACTGCCTAAGAGCAGACACACCCAGAAATCAGTTCCTTGCTCTGCCACACTCCTTCTTGAGAAAGTTAGTGTGCAGTTTGGATTATCTAGTTTAGGTATCTGTTTCGTCAGTTGGCAGGGTCAGCACAAAAGACACAGATAGCAACTTTAAGGAATAAGTATAATTTGCTACAGTGCAAAACTGCAAAGAATTACAAAGGATAAGCTAGGTAATGCACCTAATCAATACTGCAAAAGATTGCCTAGAGTGATTAAGGAAGATACATCACCAGTTACCCTAATACTTTACCATTATCCAGACCTGCACATCAGCTGGGGAGCCCCAGTCACAGCAAAGGATTGGAGAACTATTCCTGGGAATTCCTACGTGATGTGTCCACCTGTAGGCGAGGCCTCCGTCTTTGCTGTGAGAGGGCCCAGCTTTTAGACTGTAGAGTAAACAAGCTTACACAACTTCTAGTGGGGGAACATCTGGTTTCATCCTCCTCTTGGTTTCCACCCAAAGCCTGGCCAGGGCTCGAGGAGGAACCAAGGGAATTGGCTTTGATCATATACTTTCAAACAAGGCCAGATGTCTGATTTCTTGCCTTTGTCTGACTTCTAAATGCAGAAAGATAAATATATTCTTATCACGCTACGTATTTCACTAATGATCATGCATATTACGTTAATGAGTGGATACAAATACAGCATTTTGTTGGAAGGTTCATCTAGAGGTCAGTTTTGGCTCAGGGCCTGTTGTTCAGGCCTTAGTATTTCAGTACCTTTATTTAAAGCCCCAGAACACATTCAGGCCAGTTGGTGAGTGGAAGCTGTGACAGGGCACTGACACCCCAAGCTGACGTATCCCACGTTGTCCCCCACAGACATCGCCGCATGGAAGCCGTGCGTCTGCGCAAAGAGAACCAGATCTACAGCGCAGATGAAAAGAGAGCTCTGGCATCCTTCAACCAGGAGGAGAGGAGGAAACGAGAGAATAAGATCCTTGCAAGCTTTCGAGAGATGGTCTACAGAAAGACTAAAGGCAAAGAGGAAAAATAATGGTTTATTTGAGCTGTACACCATAGATTGCACCACGTGGCAGCTAACCCAGTCCTGCTGGGATTTGAAAACAAGCTGCAGGTGCCGCAGCACCTTTCACCCAACAGGGCCAAGCCTCAGGAGTGGATTACTTGTGTCAAGGAAACAGAGTTATTGTCATCAGATCTTCTTGGATGGTTTGTTTACCATCTACAAGGAATCCCTGGAAAGAGAAAGGCTGCAAGACAGGAACAGGCAGGGAAGATTAGAGATGTCAATGTTCTGCACTCGCTTTGAATCAGACAAGCCAAAGGATCCCATGGGAAGGCTTTGTTACCTAATGCCAATAAGTGTGATTTTTTTTTATTCCATTTATTTTTATTAATCATAGGATGATTTAGCTTGGAAAAGACCTTTAACAAGCTACTAGCACCAGTAGTAAAAATGAAGGAACTCCTGAGTTCCTGTTTTAAGATCCAGGACTGTCTACTTTGCTGTTTTTTCACAAGTCTTTTAGATTCAGGTTTTTCCTCAAACCAGTTGAGTTTGGTTTGTGATTCAAACCAGATGTGTAAATATTTTGTAAATGAATTTGTAATTTAATCCAGATGGGCTTCAGTTACTTTAGAGCAAGCAGATCGCAACTGAGGTGTAAAGTGACAGTAATAGGAGGGTCCCATCTTCCATCCACTGAAACACATGGTGAACTAAGTTGCTTGCTTCTTTTTCTCCTATGTTATACATAGGCATCAGTGCAGTGGGGTGCAGTGATTGGAACCCCTAGATGTGCACAGGTGGTAACAAGGATGTATCTTTCAATTTATTTGAAATGTTTTTGTTTATGGAAGTGTTCTAGATTAAACCCTTGTTTTAACTCCTGTAGTATTTTAGTTTGGTCTGTTGCAGCAGTATTACATGGCTTGCTTTAAACTCTGCGTGGAGGCTTTGCTCAGGCAGTGCTTATATGGTGGTTATCTTTGATTCAACTGCATATTTCCAAGCATATCTCCTGGAACATCTTTTTCTCAAATGTTTTTGAAAACCATAAAATGATTTTGAGGTTGTTTCTTTTTTGTTCTCCTAATTTTTTTTCTTTTGGTTCCTCTAGGTCTAGTAGCAGAGATGTCTTGTATATTTGTATCAAGAAAATAAAAGTCCTAAAGTCCTATAATGTTTTCCCAAACCTGAGTTCCACAGACCTGGCATTCACAAACAGCAAATCCTGCCCAGCTGCCTCTTTCCATTCACACTCTGGAACTTGGTTCCATCCTGCTCTCCCCACCCATACCTGCCAGGGACTGTCACATACAGTCAGCTGCCATGTCAGGGCATCACTGATTTTACACAGGTTCAATGCTTTTTATGTATCCACAAAATAGAAATGCTGCTAAGGACGACCCTTTCTTTCTTCATCGTGTTTATTTGGTTCTCCACGACAGAGTATTGGTGATAGTGAATTGGAGCTCTTCATCAGGAAGCAAGTCTTTCTGTGCACACTATTTTATTTTCAATTATGTCCTGTAGCCACTTTTCTCTAAACTGACATTGTTCTGGCCTGGAGAATGGAATAAAAAGAAGGTAAATTGTAAGCATAATACTGAATCCAAGTTTGGCCAGCTGAGAGCTGGCCTTTATTGGCCACCTAAGGCTATCTGCTTCAATAAAGACCCCCACCTAGACCCATGGAAAGCAGGACAAATTTCTCAAGAATGCAAGATGCCCACAGGGTGGCTATTCACACCTCTGGGGGTGAAGCTAGTGATAAGCAGGGTCATTTCACATAGCAAGATTTTAACAACTTCCACTTCTCTGCTATTACTGCGCTTATTTACATCGAGCTCCCTGTTTGGTTTTGGAATGGAACAGCTTGCTAAAACAGAAGAGTAATAACATTTACCTCCGAATCAGCCTGCTGGACTCCAGTCTGTAGAAGACCTCCACAGGTGCAGTCTGCAAGAGAGCAGAGACAGGGCAGAGGCCATGCACAGCCCCTCAAAAAGCAGACATTGTAATTGAGAGCTACTATTTATCTGGATATTTGGTTGGGGCAGAAGGGAAGATGCTGCTCAGGGACTGGCTTGGAATGGGTTGGCGAGTGGTCAATAATTCTTTTCATTAGCATCACTTGTCTTTCATTTTTTTCTCAGTTTGGTTGGTTTTTTTCCTGATTTGTTACTATTATTCTATTTATTTTTTAATATTATTACACTTTTTTTTCACTTTCAATTCTCTCCCTCATCCCATGGCGGTGGGGAAGGAGTGAGCAAGCAACTCTGCAATGCTTAGTTGTCAGCTGGGGTTAAACTACAGACTATTATTCAGGGATCCATAGCTGTTAAGTAGAAACACTAAGGTTCAGTATGACTTAAGCCTGGAGGTAAGAAGTCTACTCAGTGCAATTTATTTAATTTTTTTCTGTTGAGTTGCAGAAGTTTATTGTACAGGTGCAAACTTCAGGCTGATCAGGAAAGGGATTCTGAGAGCTTGAAGAGCAAAGTGTCACTACCTCTCTACTGACTCCTCATTCTGTAATTCACCCCTTCTAACAGCTGCCCAGAACAATTGTTTCTTGGAAGGGGAAGATGGTAAGAGCAGGAGGCCAGATTCTGTTTGTCAAGTTCTGTCAGTCAATGATTTGGGAACTAACCCAGCCTCCTGCCCTGCACCTTGCTCCCCTTGCCAACCAATGTCGTGTTTCTAAGGCCACGTCTAAATCTCCTGCCATTGCTCTGGCAATGTCCAGATATTGTCAGCTTGTCATCTTCACAAGAGCTGCTGGCTCCTCACCAGTCTCTCCACTGTCCTGGCATTTCCCTGCCTCAGGAATGTCACTGTACTCTTGTCCCTTAAAGGACTAGTCCATCCACACCATTTCTGAGTACTTACATCAGGTTTGAATTTGGAGATCACTATAACGAAGTAGACACTCGCTGTTGCTCGTGGGATGGGTTTTCTGCATGTTGGGATGCCCCAGCAAGCTCTGTAGTGGTACCTCTTGCTGTCCTTCAGTTCTTCTTCCTCAAGAAATTCTGAGTGGTGAAGCCAGCTTTCATGAATGTCCCATGTCTGTTGAATAAACATATCACACTAAGACTCCTTCTGTCTAGTAGAGCTGACTTAAGAGTGGTGCTAAAAAGAAACAGAGGTACTCTCCTTTAATTTTTCATACTTCTTAACAGTGAGAAGGTGTGGCCTTCCTGAGTGGATGGAATTGTGACTCACAGAAATTAGTTCTTCAATTTGCTGCCGTCCTGTCTCCACTGTGAAGTTCTTGGCTGCCGTCCACGGGATATTTTTGATTACATGCTTGGTTTCTAAAACAGATAAAATGCTGATAAATCCTCTTGGAAAAACCCCAGTACATTCTAGTAGATCAAACGCAATACCTTGCTCTTTTTCCTTGGCCTCTGGAAGACATTCCTCTGTACTACTTCTTTCATTTTCTGGGGGGATATGATGTTTTTCCTCACTGGCAGCTTTTTTCTCTTCCTTATCCATTGGCTTCACCTTTAGAGAGATACACGTACAAACACTGAGCACCGGTCTGACAGCTGCAGGCCGCGTCTGAGGAACATGGGGAGCAGCGGGCAGTCCCCTCACTGCCCCTGGTTCGTACCTCGGGCCCTGCTCACCCCGCTTGGCGCTCTCGGGGCGGCGGCTGCTTCTCCCCCGCTGCCCCGGCCAGGCCGGGGGTCCCGAGGGGCGGCGGGGGTCGCCCGGGGCACTCCGGTCGTGGGGGAGGTGTCCGGGCCCGGGGACCTGTGCCCGGGCCCGGCGCTGTCCCTGCCGCTGTCCGAGGCCCCGCGGGCACGAGCACCGTGCCGTCACCATGGCGAGGCCGCGCCGCTCCCGGCAGCGCCTCGGCATTCCCTGCCCGGCCCAGCCCCGCGGAAACGCCTCCCAGCAGCCGCAGCCTCCCGGAAAGGGATGATGGTACGAGCAAGAAAACAGCTGTGGGATCCAGGCAGATTCTCTGCTTGTCATATTTTTGCCATTCTGAACAATTCGGGAGCGAAAGCAGCGTCCAGTCTGCGCTGTGCCAGGCAGAGACTTTGTCCAGCCCGATACACTGAGGTCCTGCAGGCTCTGAACATCAGCGCTTGCAACACACAGACCTTCAGAGGGAAAGGATCATGGGTACTACACGAGAGAAGCCAGAAATGCTTTAGCAGATCACAGGGTACTGAATTCCCAGCAGGTGCTCTTCCAGGATGACAAGTGGCCTTGGAGCAGGGGTAGGAGGTACTCCACGTGCTGGATCAGAGATTCCCCTGCAGCCTGTGCTGCAAGACCATGGTGAGGCAGCTGTGCCCCTGCAGGTCCTTGATGCAGCAGAGACCCACCTGCACCCCAGGAATGACCCCATGCTGGTGCAGGTGGATGTACCCAGATTGTGACCCCATGGGAAGCTCATGCTGGAGCAGGCTCTGGCAGGACCTTTGTCCCCATGGAGAGAGGAGCCCACACTGGAGCAGGTTTGCTGGCAGGACCTGTGACCCTGCTGGAGCAGCTGGTTCCTGAAGGACTGTATGGGACCCATGCTGGAGCAGTTCATGAAGAACTGCAGCCTATGGGAAGCACTCACACTGGAGAAGTTAGTGATGGAGCCTCCCATGGGAGGGACCCCATGCTGGAGCAGGAGAAGAGTGTGAGGAGTTCTCCCCGGAGGAGGAAGGAGCAACAGAGGCATGGAATGACATTTACCACAGGCCCCATTCCCCATCACCCTGTGCAGCTCAGCAGGGAGGAGGTAGAGAATATCATGAGTGCAGCTGAACCCAAGAAGGGAGGAGTGGGGGGAAGGGGTTTTATGATTTAATTTCTCATTACACTGCTCTTATTTGTCAATATATTAATTTCTCAAAGTTGAGTATCATTTGGCTGTGACAATAACTGATGAACAGTCTCTCCCTGTCCTTGTCTCAACTCACGAGCCCTTCAATGTATTTTCTTTCCCCTGTGCAGCTGAGGACAGGAGTGACAGAGTGGCTTTGGTAGGCATCTGGTGTGCAGCAAGGGTCACCCCATCACAGCAACACAGATACAAGGGCTGAACATATGTATAGCTTTATTTAAGAGTTAAATCATTTTCTATAGATACATGGATTTTTCAAAGCGTTGCCACCTTAGTCTATGTTCTCCAGACCCTGAAAAAGAAAAAATAACAGCTATATTTGTGTCATTCTTGCCACTAATGTGCAACAGGGCATACATGAAAATGCAGATTTTCAAACTATATTTAATTACCTAGGTCCTAACTAGAACAAAATTATCCCCAGAAGCAGGCCAGCTGCAGGCAGTGAGATCTGACAGCCCCAAGAGCGACCAGTGTCCACCTCAGCAGCCGTCCCAGAGCTCGGGGATGGGGGAGCAGCGCCTGGGTCCCGCTTCCCCCTGGCGGTACCTGCCCAGCGCCCCCAAAACCTACCTTGGACACATAGTGTTTGTTGACACCCGACAGCCGCCGGTCCCTTTCCATCAGGGTCCAGTCGAAGGGATAGCGAGCGATCCTCTTCTCCTGCAGGCACAGAACAGCCTGGTAAAGCCTCGGTCAAGGGCTCCCGAGGGACGGCGGGGCGCGGGGTAAGGGGAGCCCCGGGAGAAAAGGGATCCCAGAAAGATGCAGGGGATTGAGGGATAAGGGCGGCTTCGGTGGGAAAGCGGAGCCTCAGGGTCCCGGATCTCGGAACCTGCCGCCCCGCCCCGCGCTGACCTTGCCGCCGTGGCACACGCGGTGCATGAAGATGGTGGCGATGCCGGGGACGGTGAGGCAGACGCCCATGATGGCCATGCCGGGCAGGATCTCGTACCACATCCCGCCGGTGCCGATGCTGGTGTCGGTGCCGCTCCCCCTGCGCCGAGTGCCGGGGCACTCCCGGCCTGCCCCGCGCCCTTCCCGGCCTGCCCCGCGCCCCCTCACAGCCGAGCGGGCCTGAGCGGGCAGCGGGAGCCACAGCACTGCCGGGGAACAGTCCCTTGGCAAGGAATGAGGCCGTGCCCGCGTCCCAGTTCGCCCGATACCGCTCTCGGTCCCGGTCCGGTCCCTGACCCCACCGGGATCGGCTGTGGCGAGCACGATGTACGCTGGGAGTCGTAGTCCGGCGGAGGCAGCGGCACCTTTAAGGCACAGTCTCGCGAGAGGCGGCCGTCAGTGGGTGCGCGCGGCGCTGCCCGGGCCCGGAATCAGGATCGGGATCGGGACCGGGATGAAGGAGGACAAGGAGAACGCCAGGCCCAAGGAGCGGCGCGGGGTCTCCGCCGGGCCAGGGGTTCTGCTGGCCGCGGGGCCAGGCACGGTCCCCGCCGCCGGCACGGACGGCAGAGCCGGCGCCGCCGAGCTCGATCGCCTGGAGCGGCCCAAGGACAAGAAGGAGACTCTCAGCAAGGTGGGGCCTGCGCGCCGCCGGGGACGGCCCCCTTCCCGGTAACGGGGCTCCCCCTCTGTAACGGGACCTTCCCCCGCTAACGGGCCGCTTGCGTGGGCCTCCTGGGACGGGACGTGTCGGGGGAAGCGCGGTAATGACTCGTCCCCGGCGCTGCCGCCTCCCTGAGCGCCGGTCCTGCCGTGCCGCAGGTGGTGATCCGCCGGCTGCCACCCAGCCTGACGAAGGAGCAGCTGGAGGAGCACCTGCAGCCTCTGCCCGAGCACGACTACTTCGAGTTTTTCGCGAACGACTCCAGGTATGGCTGCCGGCCCAGTCCGGGCCGGGCCCTCCCGCTACCGCCTGCCGGGCCCCAGTGGCGCCTCCGCCTCGTCAGCCCAGCGCTCTCGGTTTGTGTCTCTGTAGCTTGTACCCGCACATGTTCTCGAGAGCCTACATCAACTTCAAGAACCAGGAAGACATAGTCCTCTTCAGGGATCGCTTCGACGGCTACGTTTTTGTCGATCACAAAGGCAAGTGAACGGCCCTCGATGGATGTTGCTGCTTCCCTGCTGTCTGTGCCGTGTGCTGATTGAGTTTTGGAGAGATGGGCGTGAGCAGCCACATCTGACTTGTTTGCGTTTAGAGCCTCAACTAACAGTTCCAATAGATCCAGAAATACATACATTTATAGTTCCAATAACATCTAAGTCCTTTAAATGAGCTGGTGTGTAGTGTAACAGCACACTGTGTTTGCCATACCCAACTGGATTTGTGCAGCCATAAATGTAGTGTTCCTGTCAGAAGATAAAGCTTTAAAGCCTGCTTGTAATGTGTTGCATTCTACTGTATTTTGTCAAAAATTGAGATTTGCCTCAGTTGTGTTAACTTATAATAGTCTTTCTTGCAAAATGAATACAGAGTCTGTAAGATGAGGCCATTACCTGGTGTGTTGCCACTGAGGTGGCTGAACTGACAGCCATGGGCAGTCCTAAATCTAGTATGTCCTTCTTGTCAGTTTGTGAATTTACTGATTTGGTAGTATAGTGAGAGTGTTAAGGTAATGAATTCTGCTGTCTGTAAAGTGGGTTATTTTAATTAAATGGGCTTCCAAATACAATATTTTTTTTTATGCTGTATAAGTAGTCTCTTCTAGTATTGCGTATTTCTTGTGAGACTTACCTTTCTGCTTTAGATGGGGACAATATAATCTATTTTATATCCATTTCATCATTATTTTAATGTGTTTTTTCCTCTCAACAGGTCAGGAATATGCTGCCATAGTTGAGTTTGCACCATTCCAAAAAGCTGCAAAAAAGAAGAGTAAGAAAAAGGATGCCAAAACTGGAACTATTGAAGATGGTATAACAGCAAGCTAGTTTGTTTTGCATGTGTAGACTTGCAACTCTTAGCAGTAATTTGAATGTAATGTTTTTGGTGTAACACTATAGTTCTACCAATAGGATGTTTATTTAATTATATGTGAAGTTTATGAGCACAGCTTTGTCAGCTAGAAATCTATTAAATATGATTGTCCCAGACAAACATAATACAGCAGCTCATTTGAGAGCTGCTAACTTATGAAAAGGTGGCATATAAACAACACAATTTAAGTAAATGTAACCCAGCAGTGCACAATGCAAATACTTTTCATGCTATAGTACCTCTTCTTTCCCCCCCCCCCTTTTTTTTTCCTTCTCTTCTGTGTAGATCCAGAATACAAGAAGTTTTTGGAAAGTTACAGTGCAGATGATGAAAAATTAACCTCCACTCCTGAAACTTTGTTGGAGGAAATAGAGGCAAGAAACAAAGAGCTAATAGGTATGGAGATCTGTGTACTATAGTTACATTTTCCTAGATCACACAGAAACAAATGTGTTTTGTAATTTGAAGATCAACCTCAGTTCTTTGGTGTGCCTGCTTCGTATTTGTTACACATTTAGGCTAATATTATTCAGTGTGTTTTGTTTTGTTCCCATGCTCTAAATTCTTCTTTAGGTATAAATTTTAGATGACAAAGTTCCTTCCGGTTGCAGATGTTTGTTAGCCAGACCAGGCTGTGGAGTGGCTGCATTTCAGTGAGATGCAGTGATGTTTAATGCACAGTGCTGTCATCAGTGATGTTCCATGCAGACACAAGCTAAGAGATAGTGTGGTTGAGTAAAATACCACCAAGAAATGACTAGGTTATTCTTTTTAAGTATGTTTCAGGGATCTCTTTAAAAATGAGTCTGGGAAAAGCCTAATGCAGACTGAATGTAGAGATAGGTGTAATGGATATCCTATTAGTATCCTAAAGAAGTTTATAGAATCCTAATAGTTGCCGCTGTTTGGAGATAGGTTTGGAATACTTGTTTCACTGCTGTATTGCTGTATGTGAGAGGAGACAGGCAGGGGAATGTGTAAGGCTGCCTCACTTCATATAGAGTTTTGTTGTAGGTATTGCAGTATTGGATAAGGCAAAATATTTACATTTGTTTTATCTATTCTGCAGCTAAAAAGATGACTCCTTTATTGAACTTCTTGAAAAATAAACAAGTAAGACTTATCTCCAGAATTTTCTTGTTATTTGCAAGTACAGTTTGCTCATTGTATGTTGATAGATTTCTGCCCTTCCTTTTGAAGAAGGAGCTCTTGTCAACTTCTGTTCATATATTTTTAAAGGACGTGGGTGTTGGAATGGTGGTGCTTTCTGTACGTTCTGGTTACAGCAAAACACCTCTTGTTGCACTGGCAAAACAGATTCCATTTTAGTGCTTCCATTTATAGTGCAGTATGGCTGTGGTCCTTGTAGATGATCTTTCTCGTAGCACATAATGTTATTTTAACTTCTAGCAATGGAGATAATCAAAGGTGGGGCAGATTTAATTAAACTTCAAATGATAAAGGCTGAGGCCAGTGATGTATTTGTGTTTTTTAAGACAGTACAAATTAAGGCTTATGAGTAAAAACAATACTGCTGCAACATGTTCAGGTTCATGACAGCTACAGAGATGACAGGACTGTTTTTTTTATTTTATAATAGAGGCAGCTTCGAGGCGAGTTGTTTGATGGCTTAAAGAGATGTTTTCAGGTGTGGAGAGACACTATTTCTCTTTGCTTTTACATACACAGAGACTGAGAGAAGAAAAAAGAGAGGAGAGAAGGAGGAGAGAATTAGAAAGAAAAAGACAAAGAGAAGAAGAAAGAAGAAAATGGAAAGAGGAGGAGAGAAGGAAGAGAAAAGAAGCAGAAAAATTGAAGAAAGTAGACAGATGCCCAGAAAAAGAAAGAGACAGATCAAAAGAAGAACCAAAGATTAAGGTCTAGAACAGTTCTTTATTATAAACTGTTACACTCCCTTTCCCCTATTATTTGTATATCAGTCTCAAAATGTACTTTGGGTATTGTGTGAAGAATCACATGAGTTTGGTGTTAGTAAATGACCAATTTTTTGTAATATTCAGTAGTAGGCATTGTAAAGGTTTATATGCTGTAATGTTTCATGGTAATATTTAAAGTTTTTGTCATGTGACTGTTGTACATGCTGCGGTAAACAGGATTGTGAATCTGCTATGGAATGGAGACTATTTTTAAGCTTTCTAAAACAGCCTGGTTTAGGAGAAAAATCCTAGTCTGCTGTGTGAATAATGCTTACTCATACACTCCAGCTTTTAGAAGTACTGTGTTTTGCAGTAATATTTCTTTAATGTTTACTTCTTACTGGACTGTGGTTCCTTTGATGCAGTATCCGTGTTGTGCCAGACAATATGTATTAGAGTGAGCTTTTTAGTTGAGACTTCTGTTTTCTTTGTAGCTACTTAAGAAGCCTGAAAAAGATGAAAAAGACTTGGAGAGAAAAGAAAAATCCAAGAAACTGGAAAAAGAGACTCTGAGGGAGGAAAAAAATGCGAGTAGTGCATCTGCCAAACGATCTGATGGGGAGACAAAAGAAGAGAAGGCAAAAAAGTATTCTAGTACTTGCTATAAATATATATGTATCTATAACTTGTTTCCTGATTGTACTGAGGCATAGGCTGCTCTGCCATGACCATGTTTTGAAATTCCTTTCAAATGTTTTTTCTGATATTAGGCATGAGCTGTGTTCCTGTGCCAGTGCACAGCCCCATGATTACAGAAAGCTCTGTGAATTACCTGGAAATTCTTCATTAGTGGACAGATTTTAATACTTTTACAACTCATTATGGGAACTCCACTAAAGAAGCCCATATGTAGGTGACTGCAGCAGGCTATGAGCGCTGTCTTTGCAATGAGATAATTATTATAAGCATGGCAAGAGGAGAGGTGTTACCCAGTTACCAGTCCCTCTAGGTCTTGTAAAAAGTCAAAGTGGAAAATGTAATTCTCAACAGCTCCGTGATCTCTTTGAGGTTCAGTTCTGCCATGAGAGAAATACAGATAAGACAGACAAATTCAGATGTTTTGTCAAAGCCAGAAGAGACTCAGCCAGCTATGCAAGTAGGAGGCTGGGAAACTCTAGTGGTCAGTGTCCTCTCTGGCTATCATGCATGACTTGGGCTATCACAGCCTCCCAAAAGCTCCCTAGTACCTGCCAGTGTGTCATCTTCCTATTGCACATTTGCACCACTATTACATTGATCTCCCAGCTGTGTTTGATGAATCTTTTGAGCTTAATTTTCAGTTTTGTTTTCATACAGATCAGAAGATGAGTGTGTAAAGGACTACAGGGACCGAGATAGAGATTTTGACAGAGACAGAGAATATGAGAGAGCACAGAGAGAGAAACTGAGACGCCAAGAAGAGGAGCGTCGGAGGCAGAAAGAGCGCTATGAGAAAGAGAAAGTCTTTAGAAGAAAAGAGGAAGAGGTGAAAAAGGAGAGAGACTTACTCAGAGAAAAGGGAAAGAAAAGTGATCTTACAGACTTTACCAGCAGCATGGACAAATCTGAGAAAGTAACCAAAGACGATAAAAAAGAGGATACAATTAAGAGGGATCGTATCAGAAACAAGGTGCTGATTTCTTTAAATTCGTGTGTTTATTCATAGGGATCAGTTTGTGGTTTTTAGGATAAAAGCACTTCAAGGAAAGTACCATGTGGTTTCTCTGTTGAAACTTCTCCCTGTTCTGCAACAAACTCTGCCATTGCTAGAAATGTCCGCTAAACTTTGCTTAACAGTGGTATTTCTTGTCACTGTGTAAGAACTAAGCCAAGAAAACATGAGTTAAATTGTAAGACACTCATCCCTTTTTATTTGCTGCCTTATGCCATAGGCTGTCTCTTTAAAGTGTTGGTAGAGTATCAGTAACCTGTCTGTGTCTCCTGATGTTATAGGTGCCTGAAAATGCATCTCAGAGTGGGAGTGTGATTGAACAGGTTCCTTAAAACAGGAAACTGCGACTTGCAAAATATGACACGTCCTGTTAGGCTCAAGAAATAATGTCTTGAGTGTAGTTCTATGTACTCTACAAAAACTGTTTTTGCAGCATCAGTGTGCTTGTTTTCTGTATCACTTAAAACGTTGTCAGGTACAAATGAAACTCAGGGTTTTGAAACTTTGAAGTTGGCCTCTCTTCTGAGAGAGCCTGAGCTGAATTCAACAGGAAACTCGTTACACATAATCTCAACTATGAGCAGTGTTGTTTGTGGCTTGAACAGGGATGTTGCTTTACAGTAGAGACAACCTTGATTTGGGACAATTGAAGTTACACTGCCACCACTGTGGAATAATTAAACTTAGCCTGAAAAGTTTGAATTTGAGCCATTTCTAATACCATAGAAATGATGCCAAATAACCCTGAGAGCAGGGAGCTATGAAAGAGTCTAAATAGTTTTGATTTATTTCAGGATCGCCCAGCAATGCAGCTGTACCAGCCCGGAGCCCGAAGCCGGAGCAGATTGTGTCAGTATGAAGACAGTGCTGCAAAGCCCCCAGATCAGGGAGTGGATAAGAAACAAGAGGGTGAGACCAGTCACACAAAGGAGGAGGAGTGACTGATGAGCAAGCCTCATGTGTTCTGACTGTCTGTGCAGCCAAAGAGCATGTACTACGCAATCCAGAAGTGCCTTTGGAGCGAAGAAGGAACAAAGGAAGAAAAGGGGGCATTGTGCTGTTGGATGTTTCTGGTTAAAGAACCTCAGTTGTAGATTCGGAATTTGAAATGTGTTCTCATTGTAATATTTTCAGTTATTTGAATTTATTTTCCCAGCATCTAACTACAACTGAGAAGAGAATCTTTGTGAAATAGAAAGACTTTATAGCCTTAAGTTTGATAATAAATGAGTTGTGCTCAGGAGGGGATGACACCTGGATCAAAACCCAGAGCTCTACTGTAAGGCAATTGGAGCCAGTGTTGGATGCACTTAAGCAGAGCAAGCTTGGAGTTGCCTGGAGTTAACACAGATGTTGCTGTGTTGTGTGGTGTTCCTACCTGAGGCAGTGAAAGCTGAAGTGTGTCAGTCTAGCACTGGGACACCTACTCAGGCTGGGGTTGTTGAGGTACCAGTGGATAGGAGCCTTTTGGCACATGAGGAGCAGAACATCTGGCGGTGCATGTTAGGGAGGGAGAGACCGTCCTCTTCAGTGGTTCTCTGGATAAAGTAACTTAAGTTGGAGTGTATGAATAAGCTGGCTTAATAGTTGAATATGTCTTGATAAATTCTCATGTAAAGTCTCCCTCCATCGAAATGCTTATTTTTAATCAAATGTAGCTGGTTTGGGCATCCTGTTCTTTTCCAGCATCTTCCCTTCTCTCAAGTCTGAAACACTTCCGAACTCCTGCCCTCTTGGAACTGCTTCCTCTTCCCTCATAATCTGAAGTATTGTTTTACAGCCCAGAACGAGACTTCGCCAGTAGCAGCTCCTCCCAAGCTAGCGAATCTTAGCCATAGCTGTTTTTTGTATTAAACCCAAATAAACTCGCACAAACTCCCTCAGCCGCCGCCGTCCCTCACTGCGTGCGAGACCGCCGGGCCGGCAGGGGGCGCTGCGTCCGCTCCGCCATCGCCGCTCCGCCCTTTCCCTTCCGCCTCTTCGGACGTCGCCATCGCCGGGACCCCGCGCCGCTCCGCGCCATGGTGAGACATCCGCGGCCATCCGCGCTCTCCCGCCGCGCCCCGAGCCCTTTCCCCGAGGCCGCCGTGCTTGGGGGTCCCGGCGGGGGGGCCGCGGGGGCGGCAGGGCGAGGCGACCGCGAGGGAGCGGGAGGGAGCCAAGTAGAGCATTCCCGGCTCGCCGAGGCCTGGCGGGGCCGGGGCTGTGCGAGGGACTGACTGCTGCGCTCTCTTGCAGTCGTCGCACAAGACGTTCAAGATCAAACGCTTCCTCGCCAAGAAGCAGAAGCAGAACCGGCCCATCCCGCAGTGGATTCGCATGAAAACCGGCAATAAGATCAGGTAACGAGCTCGGCTGGTGCTTTCTGCGGAGCTGCGGCCGCGCCGGCTCAGTCAGGCGGCCTGGGCGGTATGGGCCGAAGGCGGGAGCTGGTGGCGTTTATGTCAGCAAAAGCGCAGTTTTGTGGCCGTGCGGGCCATGCAGAGATGGTAGGGCAGGTGAGGTCTCTTGAGGCAGCGTGGGGCTTCCATGCCATTTTCTGTAGTGGTTTTGCACCAGCGCTCTGCAAGTGTCCACAGACGTTCAGTGACGGTACGTGTTAAGTGAAAACCTGGACTGTACGTGTAGATGATTTGTTCCAGATTTTGTACCCCTGTAGCTTCTCTGTTCCTGACGTTGCCCTTCCCAGTACCTCTCTTCTCTGAGCTGCTCTTCTGGGCTCGTGCATTTCCAAGGAACAGTTCCTGAGCATGGGTGCTCCGAGGTTCAGGGGATGGTGTGTAATGGAGCAAAGGACTTGTTGGATGTATGTGAAATCCGATTGATAGTGTGAGATGCTTGGTACCTGCCTGTAGAATTAATTTGCCATAGTTCCTTGCTTTCTTATTGTGTTTGTTCTCGAGCATTGTGCTTAGGGAAATGCTGAGTGCTGTGACACACTGGGTGCACATGGGGCATGCACAGGATGGTGCCTGTCTAAGCCCTCTGGCTGAAAGCTGTAGCATAGATTTTTATCTGATACACTCCTTAATCTGGGCTTTTTAAGGCAACAGATTTCCCTCCTCTCTTTCTCTCTTTGTCCTAAGCAGTGAGGAGAGCAACAGCAGCACTGACTGGCTCAGGCAGTGACACAGCACAACATTGCTAAGTTCTGCTCCTGTAACTGCTCCCAGCTTCTTTTAGGCAGGATCAGTGGTGCGTGCACTTAGATGGATCCTTATCTTCCACATGCCAGGTTACAACTGGGTTCTGTTTTAGCTAAATTGCAGTGCTTTGAAATACTTGACCATAGGGCAAAGTCATGGATTTTTGTATCCTGGCACTTGAGTAGCTGGGCCATTGGTTCTGTCCAAGCTTTGTGTTAAAGCAGGCTGCAATTGCAGTGCTCCCTGCTGTGGGGGTGCTGCCATTTTCCTGCTGAGAGCAACACTGTTAACACTGTGGTTTCACCCACACTGTGGTGAAAGCATTTGTTTTTAACATGGACAAGTATATGCTCACAAATTAACGTGCTTTCCTGGAAGAGACTTTCTCCATGTGCTGTTCTGCTTTCATGTTTAACAAATGTGTGTGTGCACTTTGCTAATTCACTCTGCTTTTGTCTTAGGTACAACTCCAAAAGGAGACACTGGAGGAGGACCAAACTGGGCTTGTAAGAGAGGCTGTCCCGGGAGCTCTAATGAACACTGGTCTTTCTGTGTCAGATTGATAAGACCCTCAAGTCATTCTTTCCGTGGTGCTGGACTGCAGTCCCCAGTGTGGGGTTTTTATAAGCTGGTCTGGGATGTTGATGTTAACTGGGAAAACCTTTGTATCTGAAACATGGAGACTGTGTTCTATTAGTGTTCTTTCAGGCATCACCATGAGCATTGACAGTGCACAGGCTTACTAATAAATACGGACCTGAATGACTTTGTTGAAATTATTTCATATGTATGTGGTGGGATTGTAACAGTAAAATTCACAGTAATGTTAGTTATATTCTCACTTAGTATGAGGAACCTTGGCAGCTCTTTTCAGGTAGAACAGGCTGTGTTTTCCTTTTCACTGACTGTAAACCCTCAGGAGTAAAGCACTAATTGAAAAAAAAAGGAATATTCAGACGTGAAGAAAATCTCTTACAAAATGCAATACTGTAGAGTGTAGCACATAATGTCTCTGTGCTCCCTAGAATATTAAATAACCTGAGTTTTGTTTGGGAGTCTGTGTTGGTTTGATAAGTCAGTGCCAACCACAGGTGCAGCTTAGTATAAAACATTCTCAGCAGACAGGTAGAAATTTAAGATGGCGCTCAAAGGGAGAGTTTGCATCTACTTAAAAAAGGGGAAAAGAAAAAGGGGATTAAAGGTCTCTGGGTAGTTGGCACTGCAGCTCCCCTGTGCTGGTATTCTTTGCTGGAGCCTGTGAAACCAATTTACTCCAGGGAAGTGGAGGAGGATGCTGTGGCTCTGCACCCAGTCCTTTCCATTCCACAGTGCTGAGCTGGCAAAGCTGCTCTGGTCAGCAGGAAATCCCTGTTGGTGTCAGCCTGTTTCCAGCTGTGGCAAAGCCCATCCTGACACAGGGCTGCCAAGGTGCTGGTTCATTCCTGGGTTCAGCCTGTTGCAGTAGGTCTGTTCCTGAGAGGCAGCTTCCTGAGGCAGCTTCAGGCGGCCATACCTTCTGTGTTGCTGCTTTTCACATTGAAGGTAAATAGATTTATCTCCTTTGTATTGCAGCTTGGAGCAAATAACGCTGGGCACAGCATGTGCCAAACATGCTAAGAAATACACATTTCACTCAGGGGTCATGAGGTCTCTCCCTCCTAAGGTGCTGCAGGGTTCTGTGGGGTGAGCAAGGCTGGGATTTTTAGCAACTTCAGGATACTTTCAGAGGTATCCTCTAGCTTCTTATCCTGTCTGGTAAGAGTCTGGACTCTAGCTCATCATCACGGGGAAGCAATAAGTCACTGCAACAGGAAAGCAGCAAACAGCTTTGCCAGAGATGCTTCAACAGAGGCTCACGTGCTGCAGCCACTGACCACAATGATTTTTAAATCTCTTCTGCACTCTTCGAAGCAAGCGTTCAGGAAATAACAGCACTGCTGATGATTGGAGTTCTGCCTTGGAGCCCAGCGAACTTCCTCCAGCCTCTCCACATCACTGCTGGCAGGCAGAGCTGCTCATAGAGTTTCTCTGTAATTGTGTCTGTGGGGATCTGGCTGAGGAGGAAAACGGTGATTTTATGGACTTGAGAATGGAAGTCGTTTTTTCCTTGGCATTTGTGGGAAAACTTCCCTGAGCAATAGATTGAACAATTTGTTACTCTTCATTAGAAAGTCTCCCTATTGCTATCATGACTGATATTTTTATTAGATGGAAGTAGCTTCTACTGAGGAACTGTTTTGGAAAATAACCCATTGTATTATTTTCCGTTTGCCTGAATCTGCTTTTCAAACTGGACATTAGGGGATAACACAAATTTAGTGCAAATTAAATTTGGGTTAAACTCAATCTTCTGCAGAACCTTAACCGAACAAATATCTCTGGGTTTGAATGGTTTCTGTTGTCTGTGGCAGCTCTCTTTGCCCTCTCCTTCCTGTGAGAGGGGATCAGGAATCTCTGCAGAACTGAGCTAACACAGGATGACTGAGACATCAATAGAAGCTTTAAAGAAAAAATATTTGGATATTCTAGTCCATTGGTTTTAGTGAATATGTTTTGTTTTCTGAGTGAAAAGCAAAGTTAGAGCTGATTCTATACTTGAGGAATATTTTTTTTAAACATGTTTCTGTATCCAAATCAACTGCCTTCCTGTAGGTATGAAAATTACCTGAGTGAGACAAAGGGGTAAAGGGGTGGGTCACTGGAGGATTTTTTTTTTTTTTTGCTCAGTGGAAAGGGACCCAGCTAGAGCAGGAGGTTGCATGCTGAGTATGTTGTAACACATTTAGAGAAGCAGAGTTCTGGTCCTGCTGTTTCTGAAGTCCCTGCCTACTTCTCAGCACAGAATACAGGGTCATACCCACGACCAAAAGATGGGGGGGAAAAGCTGTCCTTACAGGGTTTTGGTTATCTGTCAAGGGCAGGCAATTACTGAAAATCATTTTGTCATATTTAGGTTTAGCATTTGTCAGCACAATTTTACTTTCAAATGGAACATTTAAGTCCATGTTTCCAGGTGGAGCATGACTGAGCCACAGGTACTATTGCCAAGGAAATGGCTCCTTCAAGGAAATTCTCATTAATTCCACTGTTTACTCTGTGCCTTACTCAGTGGAGGATGTAAGAGCCATCCTGTGCCCCTTCCCTGACAGCTGCAAAAGGGTGACAGAAGATTAATAGGTCAAAAAATATTCCTATCTGTCTTATCAACAGCAGTTTGGTTACCAGAACTTGACACCAGTGCTGTTGATGGGAGTTTGTGCTGGCATGAGCAGACTTGTGAGAAGCCAGCCTGCTCTCCCATGGACGTGGCCACAGCAGTTCCAGAAGGAGCTGTATTGCCAACATCTTCAATCTACTAGAGCTAAAACATGACAAAACTGTTGTAAATCAGGCATTAAATCTAGTCCTAGTGTTTTGTATGTATCTGCTGCTGACCTCAGGGATTAAAAAGATGTCCAGACCCATATATATATGTCCACCCAGGCAGCTGGACTGGGCATTATCCAGTCACTGGATCCCTGTTCACTCATGTGGAGGCTGCTCTTCCACATATCGTGACTGCAGACTGGGTTATTTTGGTGTCCAAGCAGCATTTCAAAATCCAGTCTGAATATAAGTGAAGTTTGCTCAGGATCTGTGAAACCCCCAGGCTCTAGTTCCCCAGAGGAAGTTACCTGTGTGTCTTTGTGTATCTTTCTGCATCAAGATGCAAATGCACATGTGTAGCCAGGCCAGATCACCTTGGGTCCCTCAGTCACCCCTGCAGGCCCCCTGAAAGGCAGCTGGAAAGAAACCACAACTGCCCTCCTAAAGGAGGTGTCCCTGCAAGGGCTGCCCTGGGGAACAGAAACTCCCCAGTTCCTGTCTGAGAAGCACTTCTCAAATGGGACTGCTATTTAAGGGTGTAGGAATAGTCTCATGCTGATGAAAAAGAGGAAGGGACTGTTGTTTTTCTGAATATATTTTGAAGCAGTCCTGGCCTTTGAGAATGTAAAAAGCAAGTTGAAATCATCAGGGCAGAGCTCTGCTTGATGAACAAAACACAAATAGGCGAGCAGAGGCTTTGGCTTTTTAATGCAGTGACTGAGACATACATGTGCTGTTATGCTGCTGCAGCAGTGTTCATCAGAATTTCATTTTTGAGCATGATTCAGTAGCAATAAAGATAATCTCACAGCCTTCACATACCTTTTCCACAGTTTCTGAGAATGAATCATCTTTCCGGAGCCATTCCTGAACTCTAATCCCTACAGGAGCCACTACGTGCTGCCCCACTTGTGTCCTTCCTGCCTCCTTTGCTCTGGCTCCCATTACTAATGAGGTTGAGCATTTCAGGCTTCTTGGGATGGGGATCTCCAGGGAAGGGCTGCCAGTGTGAGTTGTTTTGCACTTTGAAAGGTTTCTCTTGGCCTGGACTCTTCTGACAAGCAGGGCCCTTAGCTCTTACTCTACTGAGAATCAGCTTTATAATCAGCTGTCATAAACAAACATCAACCCAGAGAAGGTGCATATGGCAGAGATCAGGGGATCTCACAGGGAGCTGGAAAGTGTTTGCAGCATGGGATCCACACATGGTGGGTCAGCATCCTCCTGTGGGCACGCGGGGGGTTGGAGAAGCAGCTCCCCGCAGCAGAGCTGACATGAGCCCCTACCATGGGGATCTGCTGGGATGCAGCAAGGAGTCCCCATCCATGGGGGCACAGGGCAAAACCCCCTGTGCAGACAGGCAGTTTTTTGGAAGGGCTGTCCCAAGGTACTGGTCCCAATGGCCACGGTGCTCCACGCACATGCCAGAACAGCCCCAAAAGACCATGAGACCCGGGTGGCCATAGTGCCATGGTTTAACCCTCACTTGGCCAGGATTTTGAGCACCCAAGTTCCCAGCTCCCTGCAGGCTTTTCCAGCTGCTATCCAGCATGGGTTTACAGGTGAATGGAGCCAGGAGAGCTTCAGCGCTCCTGGAAGAAAGCAAATGCCTGTCTAACAAAGCCTCGGAGGGTCGACAGGCTCCAGGAGTGCTGGGCTTTTCCCTCAGCCCTGGAGTCCACAGAGTCCTGCCCTGCCCTAGCCTCTCTGGATGACTTACAGTTGTTGTTGGTGTTGTGAGAGTGCAGCTGGACCAAGTCCTCCTCCAAGGCTCCTGCCAGCTCCTTCAGGTCCCTGGAGGTGTCTGCCGGCAGGTACTGCCAAGCCTTGCGCCCGTTGTGGTCCCTGCAGGTGGTGTCTGCCCCATAAGCTCCCACCAGCACCTTGATGAGCACCTCGTGTCCCTGCAAGGCAGCCAGGTGCAAGGGGGTAAGCCCACCACTGGCTGTGGGGATGTTCATGTTGACAGGGTAGCCTTTCTTCTGAGCATGGGAGACGACCTGGATGAAGCTCTCGTGGTGGCCATGTTTGGCAAGCCAGTGGAGAGCGGTGAAGCCTGTCACAAAGTCTCTCCTGGTCAAGAGGCTGGGATCCAGGTCCAGCAGCTTGGTGATGCTGTCCGCATCACCCTCAGCCACTGTCAGCAGCCATGCATGCTCCAGGGGATCGAGGACAAGGGGCAGCAGATCAGGGCTCCGCTCAGGCTTCTGCTCTTGGTGCAGACCTTCAGAAAGACTGCTGTTGCTGGATGTCTTCTGAGCAGTGGCAAACCACATGGTGCTGCCCGGGCTGTTGCTCTGCAGGAGGATTTCCTTCAGCTCCTTCCTCCGGGTACTGCTAGGGCTAATGGAGAACCTGCCTGAAGTCCTACCCCAGCTCCCCAGGCTGTGCCTGCCCCAGTTGATGCTTTTGTTGGTGTCCATCTTCTGCAGCGTATGGAAATGCTCCTTGCTCCCCAGGGTGGCTGGCCAGAGCTGGGAGCTGCAGGCCAGGCTGCCCGCTCGGGGCTGAGAGGCATCCCGGAAGGAGAACCTCCGGGAGATGCCAGCTACCTTCTGCTCTGGCACGCTCTTCTCCCGCTCCTGCCGGGCCATGGCGGTTCCTCTCGCAGGGCTGTCCCCAGCAGGGCACAGCTCACTCTCCTCAGCACTCACCCTGCGCTTCCCCTCCCGGCGTTAGGCGAACGAGGAACCGATTCCGCACGGCGGGAGGGCATGGCGGCGGAGCCGCGGCGCTGCCGGGGCGGTGCAGGTGACCTTTGGTCACGCTGTGTCCATGGCTGCCGCCGGTGCCGGGCACGGCCTCAGACACGGGCCGGCTCTGCCCCCCCGGCCCCACTAGCCTGCGGCGTCACAGAGGGAGCGCGGCCGGGCGTGCGGGAATACAGGAGCGTGCGGGCGTACGGGAAACGTGTGGGAATGCAGGGAATGTATGGGAATACAGGGAGCGTGCAGAACCACGGGATCGGAGGGAGGCACGGGGGTCCTGGGCAGCTCAGCGGTGATGCTACAGCACAAATTGATGAACTCCATTCTCCTGCCTGAATAGTCTCGTTTAGCACTGCTGGCTCAGCATTAGCACCTGAAGTAGCCAAAGTCTTAGGCTGTAAGAGTTGACCAAACATAAACTTTTGATAAAATGATGCTGTTAACAAAGTACTCTTTGAATTCTGCAGATGTGAGCAGAATGGAGATTATAAGGACCAAGGAGACAATCCCAGGAGAATAAAGTAACATCAGAAGGCAGCCAGCCCAGCTCCAGTGAAACCCAGGGAGAAATCAAGATACTGCCAACCAGAATTTAGTGATTGACTTGGACTGGGTGATGAGTGTCAGGGGTATAACTGAGAGGTGTGAACTGGGGTAGGGGTTCCTCTCTGGAAGCACCAGCTTGGTTCTTTGCAACCAAACAACTAACAAAAGACTAATTGGAAACATGCACTGGAACCCAGCATTCTTAGCAGGGTCCCAGGGTCAGACCCTGTTACATTGTCTGGCGTGTGTAAATCCATGACACTGGTCCCCAGGACACTTCCTCTGATCCCAGCAGCACCCCAAGGTCATCTTACTGAGGCAATTGCCTTACAGCCCCCTGAAATAGCCCCCTACAACTGCAATGCTTCTCCTTGATGCTGTGCTCAGGAAGGCTCAGGTTACTGCCCCAAAAGGCCATGTTCCCAGTGGCTGGTGGGTCTCTCTGATGTAAAGGAGACCCAGCCTGGGACAGTGTTTGGGTCCTTGTCACCCCATGTGTCATCCCATGGGGAATTTGGCCTTCCTCTCTTGCTGGGATTCCTTTTGTAGCACAGTCCATGCCTGGCGTTGGGGGCAGCTGCAGCCACCAATAGTCTGTACCGTAATTTTGTTAGAAATCAGAATGAATTCTTCTGCCCCAGAAGCTCCCAGTCCTCTTTCTCTCCAGAGGTTTCTTATCCATGACTGCTCTGACACCCGTGGCTGAACTGTCACCAGGTGGTTTTGCAGCTGGTCAGGCAGCTAAAAGCCACACCAGTCCCTTGAACATTTTTCTTTGCCTTCCCTAAATTTTAGCCCTGCTCTGATTTGCCCTGAGTCGGTCATCAGCCCTTGAGGACCTTTGCCTTTTTCCAACCACTTGGACCAGTTTTTCTGGGATGTGTGGGGAGTTGGTGTAATCTCAAACCCCAAACAACTGGTGGTGAAAGCATAATTGTCCCCTTGCTCCGTTTCTGGAGCTGCCTGGTTTTGTCACTGGGTTTTGGTGGCTTCTGTGGGCTCAGGGAGGGAGAGAACTTGAGCCACACAGCTATGGGATCCTGGTGAACAGTTGAAAACGCTTGGGCAGCATCTGGGAAAAACAAGGAGGGAAATAAGGAGCTGCTCTTGGGGAATGAAGGCACTAATGGTGTAAAGCAAACATTCCATTTAGGGCCACCATGGTCATGCCTGCATTAGGGACTGGACACACTCGTGAGCTCTGACCGTGATAAAACCAGGGCGACAACCTTGGGGACTTTAGTCGGGAGTTCAGGGGCCGGGAAAGTTACTTTGGGTAAGAACTGAGTTTCCTCTCTCTGACTTGTTTGGTACTTGTGCTGCCATCAAATGAAGGGAAACCCAAGCGCCACCACCTACACCCTCGAAGCTGCAGCTGTGCTCATGACAGGCCAGGAGTTGAGGCTGCACCGCCGGGACGAGCGGGGCCGGGAAGGAGCTGTGGTGCCACAAGGAGAGAATTTGGCACAGCCGCACCCGGCCGGGTTACCGGGCAGGCCTGAACCCTCCAGCGGACCTGGGACATTGCAAGTGCGCGAACTGCACGGACATTCCGCTTGAAATAGCAACTTATCTGCTGAGGCTGGAGGACCTGAACGGACCCAAAGCGCGAACCCCAGCCCAGCCTCGGGGCTGCACGGCTCCGCTCCGGCCCCGCCCGTGTTACCGGAGGGGCTGCAGGGCATCGGGACGGGTCCCCCTGCGCCTTCCCGAGGAGTCGGCACGGGGAACCCTTCCCCGCGCTGGGAGCGAGCAGGGGCCGGGGGGCCACAGAGGCAGTCGGGCAGCCCGCGGGGCTGAGGACGCCCTGGCCGGACCTCCGCGCTCCCCCTCTAGCCGCCGCCCCAAACCTCCGCTTGTCCCGCCCGCAGCCCGGGCTGCACCATCGCGGGTTGCCGCGGGGAGGGACCGGCGGCGCCGCACCTCACAGAACGTGGCGGCGGCGGCGGCGGAACCGGCGGGACCGGTGGGGCCGAGCAGGGCGGCGGGGTGGCGGGGCGGGGCCGGTAGCGCGGGCAGGCGGGTTCGGGGGC
>WEKY01058296.1:29555-56200 GCA_013390045.1 Picathartes gymnocephalus
CCCGCGGGTTCCGAGACTCGGTTCGGAGCGGCGGTGGCTCCCGGAGGGTTGGGCTTTTGGGGGCGACCCGATGGGAGCTGAAGTTACCTGGGGCAGAGGATGTTGGGGTCCCCCCCGCTGCAACCCGGCCTGGCGACCTTGG
Organism: Picathartes gymnocephalus; assembly: GCA_013390045.1. Classification (NCBI taxonomy): domain Eukaryota; kingdom Metazoa; phylum Chordata; class Aves; order Passeriformes; family Picathartidae; genus Picathartes; species Picathartes gymnocephalus. The sequence continues at coordinate 29,698 of WEKY01058296.1, forward strand.
GCTACCCGCACCGGGGCGGGCTGGGGGTCCTGCCCTGCCGGTGCCCCCGGGCCCGGCCACGGCCACGGCTGTACCTGCCGCGCTGCCCGGAGCTGGCTGGGCTGCAGCGCTGGGGAGGCCTGGCCATGCATCCCTTACCCAGGTCTGGGGGGCCCTCGCCGGGTCAGGGCACGGCAGTGGCATCCCTGTCTCTCCGGGGTTGCTGCTCTCCTCCCAGAGAAACCATCAGCCCGTGTTCGGCTGCGCTTTGTCACCGAGGGTCCCCGGTGGTGTCCCCGGGTGCCACCGGCCGGCGCCGTGCTGGCCCGCCTGCCTAGCGCGGCACAGCATCCCTGTGTGTCTGCGGAGAATTATCCAGAAGAGGAACAGAGGGAGTTGAGCCACCTCTGCGTTTGTTAGAGAAATTCTATAAAGAGGCATCTGTAACGCGTTTGCATGTGGAAAGGTTTTGTGTGTGGTTTGATGGGCTTCCAACTTTCATGTCCATGTGTTAATACAGAAGTAATACTTGAGGTGAATGCTTTCCTATTTCGTCTTCAAAACAGTATGTTTTAGCATGGACCCAGTCTTGCTGAACGGGTAGATGTAGCCGTTCCTTGCCAGTTTGTGATGTTATTTCCTCCTGGACATACCCATTGCCTTGTATGTGACTGCCAAAATACATGAAGTGACTCAGTTGCTCCCCTGTCTTTTAAAGAAATTGAGCGCTATGCTTTCCTAAGATACTGTACAGGAGTTTGAGACATCTGCTTGTGGCCTGGAATGAATTTATGATACTGCACAGCCTCGTTTTAGAGGCAAAAGGGAAAGCTGGCTATGAGACAGACTTGAAATTACTGTGCTGCAGATTGAAAATGGCCTTTTATGAACAGATGACTTGTCAGCCAAAGTCTTGGGTGTCTGGTCGTATCTGTGGTTCGTGGAGCAGTCAGCTGTAATGTCCTGATGGTGCAGAGGGTTCTGTGTGTGCCAACGAACAGAGGGTTAAAGGTGTGAGAGCTGGGGCTGGGTTTGTGGAGGAGTTGGGGTTCCCACCTTGCCGTTGTCCCAGAGAATGCTTGATCAAGCTCACACTTACTGCAGGGATGGTGAAACCCAGGGTCCTTTTGGTTCAGGGTGAAACGCCCTTCTCCCCAGGGGGGCAGGGTGGCTTTGTCACCACCAAGCTGAACCACTTGTCCTGTGCTCTGCCAGCAGGGAGGATGGGTGCAGAGGACTGGCTTGCCAGGCGCTGTCCAACTCTCAGTCTCTAGCAGAAGTCAGAAAAAACATTGTGACAGCTGATAGTGATATGTATCTTTTAATTGCTGGAGGAGACTTCTCCTGGGAATGTATCCAAAGTGCATGGCACTTCTGCAGCCTTTTGTCAGGGGCATAAAGAAGTGTAATCTTAAGAGCTGTCAGAATTTGAGATTTTGGAAGCACTTGACTGTTTGTGAATGGTGAATGGCCGAGTGATGCAGTGCATCTGCAGAGGGTGGTTGATGGTCAGGACTTTGGATGAGACACTTCTTATTTTCCATGGGGCCTGATTAAAAGTTATTTCAGTTCCACTTTTCTGGTGTTTTTCTTTTATATTCTTGTTTATCCTTTATCAGCTGAGCAAGGAAAAATAATACAAAGTCTTTATCTAGACTTTACAATCCTGATTTACATTTATCTTGTGGAAGTTGTTGTCTGCTGGATAATTCTTTCATTACATAGGAGAATTACATACTTGTACAAGTGAGAAATAATTGGTACAAATGTTGCTCTAATTTGCTGTTTAATCAGAGCCAAATGCAGTCTGGGGAAGTGAATGCCATAATGCCAAGGTCACGAGAAAGGATCTGATGTTCTGTCTTAAAGATGTGAAAAACTGTGATGTGGAAACTTGAGTTCACGTTCTGCCTTGCTTTGCCATTTGCCATTTGACTTCTTGTGCAAGGTTTGTCTCAAGTTTGGGGGTTAAGTCCCCAGGTCTCAGCACTAAGGGCAGCAGAAGAGCAGGAGGAGGCTGCTGTGAGCACTGGTAGCAGTGGTGGAGGTTTGTGAGGTTTGCTTGATTTGGTTTTGTTGCAGGATGGTGCTGTTATGTTTGTTGTGGCTGTTTGGAAATCTTCCTAAGGGAGTCTCCAAGGCCTCAGGGTTTGAAGTGATTCTCATTTGGGAAGAGGTGAGAAGTTGTGTCAGAAGTACTGAGTGTCAGCTGTCAGTGTCCTGAACAGAAGCACTCAACTAGATGAAGTATTGTACTGCAGCCTCTGAGAGCAGTTTTGTGCTGCGTGGGCCTCATTTGGACATTGGGTCCCTTGGGTTCAGAGGTGTAACATTCTTTATTTGCTTTGCTGTGCTCTGCCTGAATATCACCAAGTGGAGGCTTTGCCTTTGCCATGGTATCGTTTCTCATCATTCCTTTAGCACTGGCCACAGAAAGAGTCCCGAACATGCAGTGTTGACATTTGCAATGAGCAGCACCATTGCATGTGTTCTGCTTTATCTCCACAAAGAGGCAATGGCCTCTCAGGGCTCTGAGGACATCGGGAGGTGACAGGCTGTACCTGCTTGTGATGCTAAGTAGATCAGGGCACAGACGTGCATTCAGCAAGATTTTCCTCTAATCGTTTTTTCATCCCAAGGACCCTGGAGTGATTCAAACACCTGAAGACTAAATCTTGCCCCTTTATATAAACTAATAGTTAATGTATGGTGCTTTCAGGCTTGGGGTTGTTCATTATAACATCTTTGTATTTCCCATGATTCGGATAGTTTTCTGTAAGAGTTAGAGTAGGTGGTGGTGGCTTTTGTGGCATGGAGAAGCCCTTACAAAAGGCTATGTAAATCCTTCTAAGAAAGGAAGAAGTAAAACAGCTTCTCCAAGTAGCTGCTCCTTACTTTCACTCTGCAATAGCCCTGCCTGATAATACAGCAAGAGAGTGTGTTGCTCTTTTTGTTCTTTTAATCTTGTTTGTGACAAACATGCTTCACTTCCCCCCAAGCAACAACAGCCCATTCTGTCTAGGCAGGGGGTCACTCTGTGTATGTGGGGAAAAAAAAGGCATCTGGTATCTTGGTGTGGTGCCAGTGTTCACACTGGCTTTCCAGAGATTCCATCTTTGTCTTCGTTCCAAGAAGATGTAACCTTAAAATAGAGAGGACAAAGGACTCAGCCATGCAGCGCTCACTGCTGCTCCTGGAAAAAGCTTTCATGCATACAGTAGTTAAACTTTTCTTACCTTGTTGGTACCTCTTTATGTTTTAAATTTGATCTGGTTTGGAAGATGAATAATGGAAGACAGTCTTGAACACCTTATCAGCAAAAGGCTTATATGCTTAACATATTCTCCTTCAGTGTTGAATAAGGGGATCCAAACTTACATTTAATATACACCCAGGATGACTAATCAGTATGTTCATATGTTGTTTATGATGGTGCTGTTTATATATAGCAGTGCTCTGGTACAGAGACATCACTTGGTGCCGGAAGACTGGTGACTTGCACTGTTTTTTGGTGGATCATACAGAAAATGTTTCTTTTCTCTCCACTGGTTTGATAATTGGCGTCAACTTTCTGATGTGTGTCAAAACCAGCCTGATCTTAAAACATTATTTCTTTTTTTTTTCCACTGCATCCAATCTCTTGATGCCTTGGCCAAGGAGGCTGTAGATTTTTAGGCAGAGTAGCACAATATACCTTCTTGCTGGGTACTTAACATGGAGGCTTAGCTGCTGTGACTGGAAATCACATTTTGCGGTAGTCGTTTCCTGGCCTGTACCAGATGTGAAGTATGGTTGAACTGTATTGTAATACCACAGGTGACTAGAAAAAAAACCTACAGGAAATGACTTGCAGGCTGAATTCTGTATGACAGTAAATGCCTCCTCTTAGCTGAGAGCAGCTTAACTTCTACCATTTATTTTGTTCCATCTGGATCACACTTATATTTAGGGATGAGGGGATGATTTGTTCTTAATGAGAGCCCACACTCCTGCCCACGCTTCCTGGGGAGAGTAGTGTTCAAGCAGTCTTCCAGTGGTGTGGTTTTAAGGCTGAGTATTAAAAATGCACTTGATATTTCTCCTTGCCCAGGAGCCGTCTGCCAGTGGTTCTCTCTCGCGCCTTCATGGGCTCTGTCCCCCACACCTGTTCTTCACCAGGATCATGGGGTTGTTGCTGCAGATCCAGCACTACCATGAGATCCCCCAGTGCCGGGCTTTTGTTTTGGTCAATGCAGTTTAGGAGAGTTTGAGTGTGTTGTCACAAAATCTATGTGTCTGATGGCCTCACTTTCTTCTGCTTTAGCTGATTCTGTGTTGCTGGACCTCACAGATGCATTGTCAGTAGGCAAAACCAGAATCTGCTGGGAAGCCTAAGTGCCTTCCTCATGAGCATGTCATTAGGAGGGAAGCTGCTCAGGAAATAATGAAGCGCCATATTTGGTGAACATCTTGTCAGGAAGAGTCAGACTAATACACAAAATATGGCTAAGAGGAAACATATTTATACATCACAGACTGGTAAATATGGTTAATGATTGAAGTGTATTTGGAGCCTCATATCTTAAAAAAAAACCCCAAACCCACAACAGCAAAACAGTAACAAGGCAAGAAATCATACTGACAGGCTACTGTAGTAAATGGACTCCTTGGGGATGTTTTCCTAGCCTAAAATACCAGTGCCATTAGCAGAAGAGGGAAAACCAATATGCTTGTCCCTATAAACAGGCTTTCAAGATATGTGAAAGCATGATTCTGAAAGAATAAATTCAAAATCACACCCTATAAAGTACTGCCTTTTGGCTGTAGTATTTTTTGCCAACTGATGGAAAGCTAGAGGGGAATTTTCTTATTTTCACACTAAAATACATTTTTAAGAAAAGCCTTTGCTTCGTAGAGGGAAATACCTTTTTGGGGCTGCAGGAGGACAACTTTCCAGTACACACCAATACAGGGGTGGAGCACTGACTCTTCATTTTGCCTGGTGGCACCTCTGAGGCTGAGCCTCCACATGTTGTGTTTTACTGTCAGCTGGGCAGCGTTGGGACCCAGGGTGCCTTGGCACAGACTGGCCAGGCAGACATTTCTGACTCGCCTCCCGAAGCTCATGGCTGTTCTGGGCACAGATCACCACATGTTCCGCTTGGCTGGGGAGACCAGATTAATGGTGTTGAGCACAGGAGAGAGCAGGGTGCAGGAACAGCTTCTCAGGAAGTCCTTTGGGTGGCTGGGCAGGAGCAGCCCTTGCCTCTCAGCAGGAGATTTGGGTACCTCCACTCCCAAACCCTCGTGGCAGGCTCCTTCAAGCCTGTGGGGTTATGAGCAGCTCAGTTCTAGACACTTTTTCTCCACTTTGTTTTCCTGTAGGTACAGTTTTCCTTACTGTTTCTAGCTAGTTTCTATAATTGCAGCTGTGAATGGGAATTACATGTGAGTTCCAATTCACATAAAGTGAATGGTAATAGGCTTGTAGGAGGAGGTGTCATTAATACATTGCTCTGCACAGAGGATTCTTTTTGTTTTCAGCATGAGGTGAGACTTCAGTTTCTGCATATTTTCTCAAGAACCAAGTGTTTTTCACCTCTTCATTTCAGCAGCTGTGTTTGTGTACATGTTTTGCACATTTTAGTATTATTCTGTCAGGGCTACCTTCAAATGTGTGGCAAATGAAGTGCTCTATTTGTGCCTTCTGGACTTGTTTTGGAGAAGAGTGAAGCATGCTGACATGATTGACAGATCTGTGCAAATCTCTGCTTGGACTGTGCAGTTGATTCCACTTGGGAGGTCTTAAGGGTTTATACAGAGAAGTGTATTTTGCTTGAAAATGACACAACTATTTGATTGTATTTCAGGGTGAAGGCTGTCGTACTGTCCCACTTTCCGGACACGTAGGATTTGATAGTTTGCCTGACCAACTGGTTAATAAGTCAGTTAATCATGGGTTTTGTTTCAACATCCTGTGTGTGGGTGAGTATTTCCATTTTGGGAAGTTCTCTTGCTGAAAAGTTTTTTGCAGCTGGATGTAACTCGTAGGTTACAGCACTAACAAGGTAGCTTTGATTTAAATTTCCCCAACTGTTCTGTTTTCAGTAACAAGATTTACTGGTGCTCTGGGAAACCCCCACTGGGGTTCTGCAGTGTGGCTTTTTACCAAGCAGTGAAATAAAATGCCTAAAATCACAGGCTGTTATTATGATCTTTCTTTTCCTCATATGTTTGAATCTCACATTTTTAAAAGAAAATAGGTACTCATGCCAGAGTACTTTGTTATGAGGTCTTGTTTGGTTAAGTATTGAATTATTATTATAATTATTGTAATTATTTTAACAAAATAGTAGTCATGTGCCTCTTAAATCACTAAAAGCTGTTTTTTTCTCCTGCCTGCTGTGCATACTTGAATTAAGACAGTGTCTGGCCAAGCCTTAACTCTTCTGACAATTATCCAAGCTGCCATGTGGTGTGGATCAGAGCTGGGGCCTGGCACTGTAGCAGGACTTGGTGTCTGTCCCTGCAGTCCATCTCAGAGGTCTTCCCCAGGGTTAGGATCACAAATAATCCCTTCTCTTAGAAGTAAAACCCTGTATGGCTTTGGTACCATAGTTTGGTAAGGTGAATTAGGAAATTAAAACAGAGAATTAATAATTGTCTGCTGGGTTTGCTGCTGCCAGTGCCTTGCCTCTGGGAGCAGAAGGTTATTGCATGGCTGTGGCTGCTCAGACGAAGCCCTGTCTGCAGGTGATCCCAGCAGTGCCTGGTGTGGCAGAGGGAGAGCAGCAGCTGTGGATTCCTTCTGGGGACTCAGCTGGTGGTCAGGTCTGCATCCACACAGAGGTTTTCTGTCCCCTCCCATGAGAGATGCAGCTCACGGTATGGACCTGGTGTTTGCCCAGAACAGGGTTAAGTCTGAAACGAGAGTAGTAGAGCAAGGAGAGGAGAGCTGAGCCCTGTTAAATGGAGCTGAGAAGACAATCTTCCTTACAACCGCATTCCTGTGAGATGATAAACTTTGCTGACAAGTGGAGGTCACTGTCAGGCTGAGTCTCTAGGTGATTTCCAGAGTACATGAATGTGATATGACCTAAGGACACTCCTGTCCCCACAACTGAAGTCTAAAAGCGTTTCCTTTTCCACTTACTGAGCTGCAGTGTTTTTTTTACAAGTTCTAGGTGTAGCAGTGCGTGCCTCCTGTAGTTATATCTTCACCTTGATAAAGAGTGTGGAGAGGAGCTGAATGCATGTGCTTTCCTCTTTGCAGGGCAGAAATGGAATGCATTGATCACTTGTTGATGTAAATAACAAGGACTCACCAAGATCAATGTACATTAGTTACTAATGTCAGTTTTTTAGTAATAACACAATCTTGAAATAAAGAAACTTCATAGAAAAATACCATAAACTTCATTAGAAAAAGATTCACAAATCTTTGCCCCCACTCTTAAGCTCTGAAGAAAGAAAACAAAAATTCCCAGAGTCATCTTTCATTTATTCCGTTGGATTTCACTTGTACAGCAGGTTTTGGGATGAAAAATTGAAAGAACGTGGGAGCAAATGAGAATTGGATGATGATCCCACAGATAGCCCACTAAGCATGATGGAAAGACACTTCATTGCCCCCCATTTTTCAGCTGTGTGTGGCATCTGTTGGAGGAAAAATCCAGTGATAATTCTACTCTGCGTCATACTGGATCTGAGCCACCGATTCCTCCAGCTCTTGCTGGAGAAGCCAGGGAAAGATTCAGAAATGACTCTCAGCAGCATGTCCAGAGTGGAGCAGTTTTTAGCTCTTCTCATGCTGAAAGCTGTCTCCCCCGTGAGACTAGAGCCAAAGCTAGAATAAATGAGAATACCTCTCATTAGAAGGTTGGGGCTGCAGATGGTTTCTCTGATCTTTTATTTCTCAGCACAACCATTTTCTTCCTAAACCTTCTGTGATAAATTTTTAGTTGCCTCTTAGTTCAGTGCAAAGGCTGGAGAAGTTTAATGGCAGAGACCTTCTGTGCTGACTGTATTTCTCAGTGAGATAGGGGAAAAAGAGGAGGAACAGGCTGCTGGTTTTTGATGTAAACTTTCTCAGTTTTTGCCAGGGTAGATTGTAGTTGCATTAGACTAGTATCCCAATTTAAGCAGGATTTACCCCCTTCCTCTCTCCCAGGATCTGCAGGAAGTTTGTTTTAACTGGCCTATTCAGTGCAATGAGAAAGGCTGTTTTGTGGGAGAAATACTTCACTTTCCTCCGGGACTATACCAAGACTGTTTGAGGTCTCTCACTCCAAAGGAGTGAGCCTGTGTGTGCAGGAGCTCTCACCTTGGGGGAGGGAGGGATGTGCACAGGATTCCTGGTGCCCTCCAGCAGGCAGCTCTCTGGGGTGATGAGCTGTACAGCCTGGAAGTTGCCCAGTGGTGGTTTCTGTGGTTACTGGTGGAGCCAGCTGAGGAGAGAACAGTTGCTCTAATCAAAAAGCTGTCTGTCTCCTCAGCCTTCTCCTGCCCTGCGCCGCTGGTCCCCTAGGGTGGACACTGGGAGCTGGGTGCTCCTCTGAGGGAGTGTTTCAGTGTCTTTTGTGAGCCCTCGTTGCCCTCCTTGCCTCTGCAGCAGCCCAGCCTTTGCCTGGCAGTGGGGAATTCTGTGGTGTCTCCACATGCCTGTCAGATGAAACAAACTATTCTCCCCTCTCTCCTTGAGAGATGGCCTTATCAGTGTGAGTTGCCTCAGGGTCTGTCTCAACAAACCTGCTACATTGGATTAGCTCCCATTTCTACACATGAAGAAGCTGTGCATGCATATACATTTTCTTTAAAATTGAATTATTTGATCTCTGGAGCCACGGTTGTTAATCTTGTGAAGGACAGGTGCTGCTCTCTCATGAAAGGACGCTCTTGTGAAAGCTGCTCCCTGCCTTTGAACAGGCAAATACTCCAAGGACTCGTCTGTCCTCCCACAGAGTCAACTGATGATGATATGATTGAGGCCTCTTAAATCCTGAGTGTTGTGGGAAAGGGGGGCAGTGAGCAGTTGCTTGTTTCACTTAGCACATGCTAGGGAAAAGCAAATGAAATTTTCAGGCACAAGAAGAGGATGTACAGCTTTTGTGGTGTATAATTCAGCTCACTGCTGCAGGTGCTTAGGATGCTAAAAGTTCTGTGAAAAGAAGCAATGGAAGTTCATTCAGCATGAAGATGCCTGTCTTGGTTTGGGAAGTTAGGAGCTTGTCCCAGCTGTTGTTTTGCAAGTGGTGCTACCACTGTTCCATCAATGTGAGATTTGATGAAGCGTTTCCATAGAGCAGTGAAGATACCATGTGCAATTGGAGCAGGAAACATGTCTCAGGAGAATGAAAGGACAAGTGGGGAGCCCAGAACAGCCAGGCTGTTGGGCATTAAAACTAGATGGTGCTTTCTGAGCACTGATGTAGGACTGCTGCATGTCCAGAACCTGCTCTGGTGGCTCTTGCCTTTTTTTTTTTTTTTAATATCCTTGAAAATTGTCAGACTTAACAGCAAAACTCCATCCCATGATGAAAGGTACAACACTCAAGCTTTTCCATTGCTGTCACAGCTTCCTGGTGCAGAACACTACTGGTAAAGGTCACTCTCTCTGCCCTGTCCTCCCCACAGAGCTTCATCAGCCCTGTTTCGGGACAGCAGACCACTGTTGAGTTGCATAATCCCTAAGTACGGTTTTAGAGATCAAATCACATGTGTCCGTAAGCCTGACATCAGGAAATAATCTCCCTGCCAGGGATGCCTCTCACTCAGTTTGTGTACACTGCTGCTTTTTTCAAAGTAATTCTGCCTCTTTTAATCTCCGTTCATAATTTCTGTTTTTTGGGGACAATTCCAGTGCCATTGGCTGGAACAAGCACAGACCACTTGTCCTTTTTATCAGACTATCTGTTCCATCTGGACTCCTGTCCTTACAAGAAGCAGTTGGCACCACTCATATCTTCCAGCCAGCAAAAAGTTGCCTCTATGTGAGGCAGAAACTCCCAGAAGATTCAGAAATTCTTCCTTCTGTGGTTTTGGCCTTCAAAATAGCACTGCTCCCTATCTCTGCTCATATTTAACACGGCAAAACACTTTATTAGTGTCTTCAGTCTTTTACCATTTCATGTCACTCTGTCAGTGTTAACATTCTTTCAGCTGAGACAGTCTTTCTTCTCCATCTTCCCTGGCAGGCTTTAATTCTGTGTAAAGTCAGTGGGGTTATACAGTGCAGGGATAGGGGTATCTACTGGCTCAATGTAAATTTGAGAGTGCAGACTTCATACCAGATGCCATTTTAGTGCCTGGATGTTTTAATCATGAAGGTATTTGGATGGTCAACTCCCACCTGTGGAAAAATGCCAGAGTTCTGATCTTCCCCTTCCAAAAGGAAAAACTCAGTGTTTGAGTTCCAAGTTGCCTTTGCTGGTCCTACGTAGCTGGTATGAGGTGGAGTGTAAAAGCATGTTCTGCATCTCTTAAACAATTCTCCTAGCCCCTCTGACAGTTAAAGTCACTCCTGCTGGAAAAAACACTTTAGATGGATTTAAAGTAGTCAATGATTAACAGGTTCAGGATGTGCTTAAACAATAGTCTTGGCCTCATATGAACATCTTTCACCCAAAAGAAGGAGGGAGGCAGAAATGAGAGGTGACTTACAGGATGCTGTCTGCCTGGAAGCCAGTGTAGTTTACAGATGACCTTGTGTATCCACTGCAGAGAGCAGCTCCTTGCCCTGGTCACCGCTGCTGCTCCCCTGGCACCCTGTCCTGTAACTTTGAAGCTGCTCCAGGGCCTGCCAGGCTGTGGGGCAGGAGGGGGCTTTGCTGGATTGTGTGTGAGTGATGCTCCTGCACCCCAGGGCTGAGGAACTCCCCTATCCTGAGATGTCCCGTCAGGGTTCCTGGCATTCACAGGCAAGCAGCCAGCTCGCTGCTCTGTCCCACCCATCCCTTGGCAGGGGCTTTGGAAATGCTACAGCCTTCTCAGGCTGTTTAGATTTTTGTCTTTTTTTTACACTGCTGTTTTCCTGGAATCCCTGAGAACAGCCTGGGAGGTCATACAGGCTGTTTGCTGTTAACTCTCAAAATCCCTGTCCAAACGATGGCAATGCTCTGGTCTGATTTGTGCACCTGCTCCATTTTGAGGGCAAATGGTCCCTGACAAGTCCAGACAGTGGGATTCCAAGTCAATGAAGGGCTTGTTGGACCAACTTATTCTTCCAGTGACAGAGGTAAGATTGTGCTTTGCTGGGTCCCCCTCCCTTGCTCTGGCCGGTGCTGTTTTAGGTCCAACTGATGCATTGAGGTAGCGCAAGGAACTGCAGCCACGCCAGTTCCTGGTGCTGACTCCTCCCCTTTGGATTGAAAACCAGATTGATGCAAAGAGCAGCTGCACTGGTGACTGTTCTGGCTGTAGTTGGTGTTGGTTGGTGATGGAGCACAAGCTCTCAGCTGGCTCCCAGGCATTTCTACAGTTCAAGGTGTACATTGACTTTGAAATGTTAATGGATCTTGCTGCCTCTGGAAAGATACTGGATATGCGATCCCGGCAATCAGGGACTGCTCAGTTCCCAGAGCCGGGGTTTGAGGCTTGGAACTAGACTATCTTTAAGGTCCCTTCCAACCCAAACCATTCTATGATTTTATGATTCTGTGTTTGCCTTGCTCTGCCATGTACTTCAGCACTGAGTGAGGAAAATCCCTTCTGAGGCTGAAAGAGAAATTTGCCTGCTTACAGGGGTGAGACTTCGAGATTAGGATATTTGGACAGGGGAGGATGGAGAGGAATTTCCCCTTCTTGAATTGGGCATTTCATGCAAGTTTGGATCTGCTACAGAGCTCTGAACCTACAAAAATAAGAAGCTCTTTTATTCTGAGCAAAGTGGGAAAATGGTGAAATTGTTTTGGTTGGGAGCTGAGGGCTGGGGGAAGGAGGGGAGTCCTCTTGAAGCCAGACACAGTCTCCATGTGGTCCCACAGCAGGCTGGAGGAGCAACCTTCACAGAGGGTGGGGTTCAGCTGCTCCTGAAGTTTCTCCAAAAGCCAGCTGGGCAGCTCAGAAATTTCTGTTTCCCTAAAACACAGCAGCCCTCACAAGGCAACAGACCAGACTGCGTAGGAAGTCAGATCTTGTGAGCTTGGAGAGCTGGCTCTGTTGTCAGAGCCTGGTAAGGGAGGCTGCCCTGTGGAATGTGTGCACAGAAGGATTTGTTTTATTCTTCCTGGGATGTATCTAAAACAAATTCAAGACTGGTCTCTGGGATTTGTCTCTTCCAGACAAGGAAATAGTTGCCCATTGATAAATGGAATCCAAATAGCAGTTCAGTACTGATAGAATACTAGCAGAATCCTGACAATACTAGCAGAACTTTTGGAAGCAGATTTTGCAATATTGTACAGCTTGTGTAGCCCCTGAGGTACGAAACCAGATATTACAGAAAATGCCCCCCTCCCAAGGTAGAAGGCTGATTCTCCAACTTGTTATGAGAAACCAACTGCACAGCTTGCTGTCAGACTTGGACCAGCTCTCAGGGTTTCTGCACGGAAGGAAGCTATTTCTGTGGCTGCTTATTAGAGACATTGATCTGGAGCAGCTTTTTTTGGAAATGGCAGTGAGCCCCATTTTCTCTCCCACTTTTTAATGAAAACAGCTTCTTCTGTAGTGTAGTTGTGGGTTTAAGCAGGATCTGAACGATGCTTTCCCCTTTGCCTTTTCATCTCTTTCTTTTCATGTCTATTTTCTAATGACATTAATGGCCATTAGACTGTGAAATGTAATTTGCCCAGAATACAGACCTCTCATTGTTCATGGCTTTCTGTTTACCAGACGCTCCCTTGGGAGCATGAGATCTGCTTTCATCTGCTACAATTTCACCCCTGTTAACATGTTTGGAAGCTGTAAGGCCAACCCTTATTAATATTCAACAGAACATTTCAACTCTTTTTCTCCAACAGGGGAAACTGGCCTTGGTAAGTCCACCCTCATGGATACCCTTTTCAACACAAAGTTTGAAGGTGACCCAGCATCTCACTCACAGCCTGGGGTCCAGCTGAAATCCAGTACCTATGACCTGCAGGAGAGCAATGTCAACCTCAAGCTGACTATTGTGAGCACAGTGGGATTTGGGGATCAGATCAACAAAGAGGACAGGTGAGTGTGGAGGAGAGAGGCTATACAGTGACCTGGCTTTTCATTTTCCCTGTGCCCTAGTTGGGCCTGGCTGCACTGCAGTTTTCCTGCTTGCTTCTTAGGAGTTGTCCTTGTCACTTCTTCGGGATGGGACAGGTAGAAGAGAGGACAGAGGCTCTGGAGTGTCAGCACTGCTTCAGCTATAAAGCAGCTTTTCTCATGCTGTCAGAGCAATTTCTGCCCTGCTGGCAACCTTCTGCCCAAATTCATCTGGTGGGGAGACTGAAATGCACCAGGCTTCTGGGTTTATTTTGGTTTGTGCTGACCTCAAGCTGCTGACCAAACCACTAGTGTGGTTTAATGTCTGCTTGGCTTAATATCCACTTCTGGGAGGGCTCTTCCATGGGAAGAGCCAAAGGAAGCACAATAAACGTGCAGTGAGATACCCTGGGGAAGTGTCTCTGGCAGCTCACATCCCTGAGTGGCTGGAGTGTGTTGGTTAAGGGATGTGCAGTTACACCAGACAATCTCCAAGGTGCATCTCTGCAGAGACATTGCTGATAGGATTTCCTTTTTTTTGGGTCTATTAGATATTTTTTTAAGTTTGTTTAAAATGCACTGATGTCCTTTACATTATGAGTCTGGCAGGCTCTGTATTTCAGAAGGCCTTGCAAGGGAGTTACAGGAATTTCCTGCCCCAGAGCACTGGGCAAAGGTAGTACTGAATGAAGCTGTGTCTTCCACCAGCAGCACTTGGGGCTGTCAGAGCAGCAAGCCATTCACTCCCTGAGTGCAAGCAAGGATTACACACTGCTGCAAAGGAATCTACATTAGCCTTGCTTCAGAAAGTCTCTCACTTTCACATTTCAAAATATGAGGGTCTGCTTTCCCTGGAGAGGATGGTGTATCTGCTATCCTCTGCTGAATCCCAGTACTGTGTTTTGACAAACAGGCTGCTAGAGTCTGATGTAGGACCATGTCTCCTTGTCAGCAGTGCAACTTTAAAATTTCTTACAGGTAGGGAACAGGGGAGGTGGAGAGAATTGGTCTCAGAAAGTGAAATCTATCAACAGCTTGTTTCTTAAAGCAAGCAATGGAACATTGTCTTATTTGTTTAGCTCTCTGACTGTGAGATGTATAGCTTTTTTTTCCCTTTCGCCAAAGCTATAAGCCCATCGTGGAGTTCATTGATGCTCAGTTTGAAGCCTACTTGCAAGAAGAACTGAAGATAAAAAGGGTCTTGCACAACTACCATGACACCCGGATCCACGCTTGCTTGTACTTCATTGCTCCGACGGGCCATTCCCTGAAATCCCTGGACTTGGTAACAATGAAGAAGCTTGACAGCAAGGTTGGCATGTTTAACTCTTGCTGGGCTGTTTGCATAGTGGAAGGGCTGCTGCTTTTCCAGAGGATCTCCCCACCTTGAATAGCCCTTTTAGTAGAAATGACTGAGTTGGCAGATAATTCTGTAGATTTATTGAGCTTGTTTTTGAAGGTTGTATTGCAGACTTAGAGAAACTCCCAGGAGCAAAGCTGATTACTTCATACCCTGTTTTTTTCTAGGTGAACATAATTCCCATCATTGCCAAATCTGATGCCATTTCCAAGAGTGAGCTGACCAAGTTTAAAATTAAAATCACAAGTGAACTGGTCAGTAATGGAGTGCAGATCTACCAGTTCCCAACGGACGATGAATCAGTGGCGGAGATAAATGGGACAATGAATGTAAGTGACTCGGTTCTTCCTCCTCTCCCAGAACAGCACTGTCAGTGTAGGGGTTGGTGGTCCATATTGGGATGTTTCTTAAATCTACTTTCCCTTTTATTTTGTGTCTTAAAAACAGAGGATTTCACAACAATCTCATCCTTGTAGTGTCATCCTTGGCTAGGAGAGCTTCGTGTTAGACTACTGCCTCTTTGGTGGGCTTTTCTAGTAAGAAAACAGACTTTTAATACCCTCCTTGTCCTTGCGCATTTATGTCGAGGGATGTATAGGAAATCAGGGTTTAACCCTTTTCAGCTCAAGGGTTTGTCATTATTTTTGTCCTATGCATCACCTGATGGCCTCCCACCATTAAACTTCCAGGATCCTGTGGCAAGGAATTACACAGCAAGGTGTGAAAAACAACTTGGGCCAGACATGCCTCGAGGTGCCCGCAGGTGCCTATTCTGACTCTGCTCAGCATTGTGAGTGCCTGTCTGTGGCTCCTTGCAGATGAAGCAAGCTGTCCCTTGGCCCTTCTTGCAGCACATCCTGACCATGGTCCCATTTTCCAGAAGGCTTTTCACAGGAAATCGAGTAGGGGAAGTTGATTGCTTCACTGCTGTGGATGTAGTAGAGGTCTAGCTGATGTGCACCTCTTGATCTAGTATTAATAGTTGTAGAGTGTTCTGGAGAGGCCTGAAAGAAACATGAAGTTTGTCCTGACGTAGGAACTATTGATGATGGTTTCCTAGTCAGAGCAGTTCAGTGTTAGCCCTTCTGAGGGTGGAAGTGAACTTCTGCTTGTCTTTCCTTTCAGCCATTTACTTGTCTCCGGGGAGGGAATTGCTGTCTCGGGTTGCAGACGTTCTGGGCTCTGTCAGTCACTGCACAGACAAATCATCTCTTCAATCCTCTATTACAGTCAGAATTACCAGGTTTATGGGAACTAAGCAGGCCAGAATTTGACCAAGGCAGTTTTTCAGGTCTGGAAAACTTGTATCCGAATACTGATATTAGAAACATAAGACAAATATTACTCTTACTCTGTGTGTGTCAGATGTGGGATCTGGGGGCCAAGGAATACAGGGGAAGAGCCCATCTCTGTGAGTGCTTGCTGGCAGTTTTGCTTTGTTTGCAGTTTGACTGTATGAGCCACACTCTGAAACATGATCTCTGAAATCTTTTGCTTGTACCGGTTGTCATGAACTTGTCCAAGTTTTTGGATAACCTGTGGAATTCACTACCTGCTCTTGAGAGCAATCCATGGTCACTGATCTTCCATGTAGTTGGCTTCCTGAGGCCCCTTCAATTGTCCATAATTTGGTGCACTTTAAAAGCTTTCCCTAACAAATGTCACTTCACAAAACTCAGCAGAAGGGGTTGGTGCAAGGAGCTGGGAACTAAAAGTGCTGAAACTTTGCGCTTGACTTCCTTGCAGCTTGGCAGTATGCAGTTTAGTTCCCAGGAGTAAGTGGAGGTGGGGAGAAACCTCACTTGCAGAAAAATGCAGCAAAGTATGATGGCAGTATCTGGGGGGTTTGCTTGGCTGCCTGAGTCTTGGAAATGAGGGGACTATAAGGTGAGATCTTCAGCACCTAGATAGGTGTTGGGAGGGTTTCAGTTGCAATTTTGCTGAGCTTGCATTGGGCAAGTCTCTTCTTGCCTTCTGCAGAGAGATCATCTTTACTATATCTGTGACTGTATCTGATTTCTGAGTTTCTGAAAAGCAAATCTGACTTGTTCTTAGTCAGCCTTTGTGTCATGTGGAGTGCGTATCTCAGCTTGAAGAGTGTGACCTTGGGTCACACCAGACCCACTGGCTGGGGACATGTTCAGCCCTTCCTCCCCAGGGCAGAAGCAAGCAGGGAGGAAGGAGCTGTTACTCTGGGGGTGAAGGATGGACTTCCATCTCATGATCTGATGGAGCAAGGTGTCTTGTGCTCCAGCATGAGCTGAAGGAGTGGTGGGGGGATAAAATCAAGAAGGCTCCAAGACCTCTTACTGCTTCTGTGCTTGTGCAGATGTTCTCCTCAGGCACGGCAAGCCCTGGGACAGCACCGCAGTCCGAGCCGCAGCACTCTGTTCCAGCTGTCACTCTGATGCCAGTCTTGCACTGGCTCATCTCATCTGAGACTCTGTGGCTGGGAGGATCAGCCAGGTAGAGGATATAGAGTGGTAGCACTAACAAGGTTTCCAAAAAGGACCCACCCTGCTACCCCTTGGCTTGGACTAGTGGCCAGTGACTAGACTCCCTGACATTAGCGTGTGCATAATGACTGTCTTGCTCAGTGGCTCTGCTCATCTCTGTGTGCTGGTGGGTCAGCCAGGTCTGCGAGGGACTAACGTGGACATCATTAAATGTGTTCCAGGCCCACTTGCCATTTGCAGTGATCGGGAGTATGGAGGAGCTGAAAATAGGAAACAAAATGATGAAAGCTCGTCAGTACCCTTGGGGCACAGTGCAGGGTGAGTTGAACCCTGGGATTTTCATGGCATGAATGGTGACACTTACGCAAGGAGGCAGTAGGCTTTCATAAAAGGAGCAATGGCCTGCTGGACTTGACTATCCATGGGGAATTATCCTTTGTTAAATCCTTGTGTCAGGCCTATAGTGCCAGTTTTCTCTGCTTGGAAGGACTGTTAAACCTGTTGGAGGAGTAGACAAGTGGGGAATGTGGGATGAGATCTTAGTTTCTGTCCCAATTTTCCTCCTTACCATGTCCTCTTACAGTGGAGAATGAAGCTCACTGCGACTTTGTGAAGCTGCGGGAGATGCTGATCCGTGTGAACATGGAAGACCTTCGTGAGCAGACCCACACACGCCATTATGAGCTCTACAGGCGATGTAAACTGGAAGAGATGGGTTTCAAGGACACTGATCCAGACAGCAAGCCCTTCAGGTGAGATCCCTGGAGGAGACAGGAGAGCTTGAGAGAGGCATTGCTGGATGCGCTGTGTGCTTGTGTGCATGTCCTTGGGGGAGGACAGAAAGAACCAGTGCACCAAGAAAAACTGCCAGGTCAGATAAATCCAGACTTCAGCAAAGGTCTGACTGAGAGAAGGCTGAAATACAGGAAGGTGTGCAGGGCTGACTGTGCATTTGCAAGTATGGGAGTGGAAATGTCTGTGCTGCAGACAGACAGCAGTGTTCCTCTGAACACTAGGGTTTGTTCCCAGCTGGTCTCTTTGAATTGCCCAACACTCAACATACAGAAAAGTGCCAAAAATCACTGGATAAAGAAGACCATGGGCACACGTGGATGAGTAAGTAGCAAATGCATTGTGTGCAAAGTAATAGTCATGGTGAGGGCCTGATTTCAGAGAGTCAGGGAAAGCAGTTTGTCCCAAGTCTTATCACTGGACTTTCCTTCCTTTTCAGCTTACAAGAAACTTATGAAGCCAAAAGAAATGAGTTTCTGGGAGAACTGCAGAAAAAGGAGGAGGCAATGAGACAGATGTTTGTCCAGAGGGTCAAGGAAAAAGAAGCAGAGCTGAAGGAGGCTGAAAAAGAGGTAAAGACTGCAGTACTTGTGTCTTCATGGTTGTGAGCGATAGGTTCACTCCCAAGTAGTTGCTGCCAAAGCACTTTCTGCAGAGTGTGGTTTAGGACTTTCTTACTAAGAAGTCTAAGGTTTAACTTGGATGGGGATGTTAAGGTGTTCAGTCTGTAGGACAAAACTGAATCACAGTGCTTGTTGCGTACGACTTAGTGCACCAGGAAAGGGCCATAGTCTTAATTCTGATGGAGAGGTGCAGTGTGGTAAAAGTCAAGGAGAGAAGTAGCCCTTGAGATGGACTTGTTTTACAAAAAATAAACCCATACAACTTCCTTAGCATTGTGAAAAATCCATTAATTTACTGACCTTTGAAGAGGAATAAGGCAGAGACTCCTGGAGATGGATTAGGGGTTTTTTTACACTTACACTCTCCCAATCCTCTGTTCTTAGTCTGCACAATGATGCATTACTAGAACACTGCCTGTAAGTTGTTGTGGAAGGAGGCTGTTCCCTGCCCTTTGTCTGGGCACTGGCGGCTCAAGAGCTAGGAATGATGTGGAGACCAGTGGAGACTCACAGGTTCAGATCTCAAGGGATCCTTCAATCTTCCTCTTTTCCTGTGAACAGAATATCTGGTAATGCCACGTCCTGCTCACCTCTCTCCTTTCCCTTTAGCTGCATGAAAAGTTTGATCGCCTGAAGAAATTGCATCAGGATGAAAAGAAGAAGCTAGAGGATAAGAAGAAGTCTCTGGATGATGAAGTAAATGCATTTAAACAAAGGAAGACAGCAGCTGAATTGCTTCAGTCACAGGCTCAGCAGGCTGGAGGATCGCAAACTCTTAAAAGGGATAAGGAAAGGAAAAAGTAAGTTGCTAACCCAGAGGTATTTGCTTTTTGGTAATGGTTTTCCTTCACTACTTTTCTGGGTATTCATATCTCCCAGCCAACATAGCCAGTCCTTATCAGGGGAAGGTTTGCAGCCAGATTTAATCCCTAGTAAGGCTGAGCAGTATCTGGAAGATTGTAATATTTGCTGTCATCCTGAAGAGCAGGGAGCAGTACCAACCTTCCTCTTTACCTTCTGACAGCATGAGAGAGGTTGAACTTGGTTTTATTCCCCAAGATTCCCTGCTCATCCCTTGGTCTCTTAGTGCTTGCAAAGAAATGGAACCATACTAGCTGCCAAGGCTAGGGTATGGGTAGCTGGGATGTCCCATTACCCTCAGAGAGGAGCATGTTCTCGCTCAGGTTCTTGTTTAGTTTGAGAAGATTGTGGAAATTATTCAGGGAGGCTAACAGTCTTGAATTCTGGAATCTGCAGAATGTGAGACTGCAAAATGAGGGGACAGGGCATAGCACCTTGTTAGCACTAGTACTCTTCTCCCATCCTAAATCAGTTTTTTGCCCCCCGCAGAAACAGTGGGAGATACTGCATGGCTGTAGCAGGGGTTTCCCATGCAAGGGACTGGTGTGACAGGATCCAGCCCCTCATCAGGGTCTGCAGTGCCTGTGCCAGGCTCCTGAAGCTCTGCAGTTGCTCAAGAGCAACCAGCTGTACAGTGAAACAGATCTCCCAGTTCTCCCAGCACTGAGCAGTTCCCTTCCTTCTCACTGCGGTACATTTCCCGAGTGCTGTGCCACCTGTGCGGGTGTGCAGACAAACAGGGGTCTGGTTTTGTACCACTGCCATAATCCCCACTCTGCACGGCCCTGGGGCGGTCCTTGCCTGCACTGTGCAGTCTTAAGTACATGAAGAAGTGCTGTTAAATTGGACAATGTGGGGGCGTGCCCAAGGTGCTGACAACACCGTTTGTCAGGGGAAAAGCCTGTGATTGTTAAGTTTGGGATCAAATGAGAGAGAGGAGGAAAGACCCAATTACAAGAATGAGATCCTGGTTTAGTCTTTTAGTTTAGAGCTGAAGCTGCTTCAACGTGAACATTCTTTTGCAATGCGCAATTAGTGCTGCCCTTTTCTCACTTGCCCATTCCTTTTTCCATCACCTATTTTGATTTATTAATTTGAATCACCTTCAGGGGGTTTTAATATCTTTTCATACTGAGGAGTCTGAGACTGACTGGGGACAGACTTCTCTCCCCAGCCTGGACTGTGTGAGGAATACCCAACTGAGTTCTTTAGTGCTTAGAGCCCTTAGACATCTGCTCACTCAGGACTGCAGCCTTCAGCCTTGAGATCAGTCAGGGTCAGGAGTGCAGAAAAGGGAGGCAACAGCCCAACAGTATCAACAATTAGTTGCTGTGGCCCAAGTCACACTCTTGGTCCTTGAAGTGGTTCTCATCTCAGAACATCTCCTTGACACCAAGCATGTTGGTATGGAAAAGCTTTGGTACTGTCCTTGTCAGTTAAGGGACAGAAAACTCCATGACAGAGATAGGTCAGTGCTTCACTAAGGCTTGGGAAGATAATAGGAAGCCTCTTTCATCTCCGGGAAAATTGCTGTGCCAGAAATGGTGCTGCTTTGTTTGCTCTGTAACTTCTCCAATTGTCCTCAACAATGGATTTCAGTATTTAGATCATAACATTTTCTTAACAATCCATTAATTTTGCAAGCTGGAGCTTAACTGTAGCTTGTTTACTACTGGCTGGCAGTACAATAGCCTTTTTCTTTCACAGGTGACTTGTTTAAACCCAAGCTCTGTAATTTGCACTAATCATGACTCAGTTGATTTTTTGTTGTTGTTGATACATCATTATCATCATTATTAGCTCTTACATGTGTGCTGTTTTACAGTTAGCTGCTGTTTGGCTGCATGGTGCATGAGGCACATTGTCCTGGTAAGCGTCATTAACTAATAGAGCCTCACAGTGGAATCAGTTACCTTTCCTAAAACAGCAGACTGTGTGCAAGTCCTGAAGCTTATAAGTATTATCTGTGTCTTCCTCTGCTTTCACCCCCACTACATGTGCTCTGCCAGTCTCTCGCTACATGTGCAGTTGTAGAAAAACTATGTAATTTTCTTTAAAGATTCTGCAAAGTTAAATTCAGTGACTCAGTATTTGGATATGGAACATAGGAAAATAAGGATATCTTCCTCTTCCTTTTAAATTGTCCCAGCACTTCATTGGCTTTGTTCTCTTTATTCCATCTCTCTTAAAAATAAATTATATTCTTTAATCACACAGGCCACGTTGATACAGTGGCAACAATTGCTATGGAGATGTGGTGCTAATGATACAGCCCAGCTAGCCATGAAAATGTCTCTCTCCCTCCCACTCCTCCAAGTTGCAATGTTAACTTGTGGGTACAGTGAAAGGTGAAGGTAGATACAAGACTAGTTTCTGTCATCCTCATTAGGGTTATTAGTTAAACTGCTAATGACAGTAGTCTATTTACAGCTAGGTTGAGTGGGTTTAATTGAGTGTTTTTAATTTGCTGATGATTCTCTGGTGAGAGGAAGAAGAAACCTCTCACAGGAATGTCTTGCTTCTTGAAAGAGCAGCAATACTGATTATCCAAGGCAAGTGTGACAGTGCCCCAGGCTGAGGTGCACAGGCCTCTCAGAGAAGGGACCTGTTGGAAATGAAATAAACTATAAAACACCCTAAAAACTCATTCTCAAGTCCACCCTTCCCTGCAGACAAATCTGAGACTTACATTCTCTCCTGGATAATCCAAACTAAATTATAGTCTACCCTTAAACTGGTAGAAGCTGATTTCAGGATTCCTTCCCTCTTACTTCCACCAAGGGAAATGGAAAAGCAAGTAAACATTATGCTGTCAGTGAGAGGCATTTGAATGTAATTTCAATGGGACATTCCACTTAACAGAAGAGCTTCAGAAGGGTCTTGCACTGACTCGAACTGGCGCTTGCAGTGGTCTTGAGCTGTTCAGTTGAATGAATGTCTCTGCTGCCAACAGTAACTGTAGAACAATGAAAAGAACAATTCTCTGCTTATCAGGCTCTGAATGCGGAAAAATAAGCTCAAAGAGTTAACAGTGTTCATTCTGGTGCCGAGTACAAAGGCACAGCTAAAGTGCAGTTAGAGTGAACATTACTGATTTTTGTTGGTTTTGGATTGCTTTTGGCAGTCCTCATAACTGTACGCTGTTGTGTGCTGGGCTTTGAATCAAATGGAGTTCTTTGTTCCCACTACACAAATGCAGACAGTGCCTTTTTTAATGGGCATTTGTCATTGCTAAATTAAATATGTATATGTGGTACTTTTCCAGGATTTAGAAAAACACTCTCCATATTGATCCATAAAGTATTGCAGGGCTTCACTGTTTTACAAGGATACAAACAAGTCACAGTTGATGAGTCCTGTAGCTTGCATAACTGTGAAAGGATTGTTTTAGAAAATAAATTTGGTTCATCCCACTGCTGAGTGTGTGTGTGTGCATCTGCATAAAGCATGTTTTGTAGTCAGATTAAACCTTATTAACACTTAGCAACATTTTCTTTTTTGTGTGTATGTGTGCATTGGGAAAATTTGTATTTTGGTTTTGTTTTTTGTCATTAATCCATAAAACTATTAACCTGCCTTTTTCTTTCATTTTCAGTTCGGGTTTCCTGTAGAACTTTTCCCTTGGCACCAGAGTCCAATGCCCCACCCTCGGCTGTGCCATTGTGCCTGTTTGCTCACCTTTGCCATTGCTCCCCTCCCGCGCTCGCCACTCGGGTTAAACCAGAGCTCTTGGCTGCTGGGGTTGTTCTTGTGAGGGACCCTGCTGGCCACAGGGGCTCGTGCCAGGTTCCTCCTGCCCCTTGGGCAGCAGCAGAATGCCCCTTGCTCCTGGGCAAGTGTCCCCTCTCCCATTGCTCAGCTTTTCCCCCACTCCATGCTGTCAGAGCTGCTTGGGGGTGCATTTAGCTCCTGCTGTGGGTGCCGCCTGGTGCTGCCTGGGGTGGGATGAGCTGTCTCCAGAGACTGGCTGCCCTTTCCCCATGTTAATTTGCTGTTCCTAAGTCCTCTTTACCCCCTGTGCTGCCATGTGTGACTCAAATAACTTCCAAGGACTTTTTGCAAAACTTGACATCCTCACAGGCATGGACCTGAGTCCACACTTCTAGTTCCCAGGCTTGAGGAAATCTCAAATTTGGATCCATGGTTTGCAACTAAGTGTTCTCTGAATGCTGCAGGGGTCATGAAGGATCTCTTGCCTGGTCTCCCTCTCAGTGTGCTGACCTGGATGCACATCCTGGATCCAATCTCAGGGAAAGCTGGTCACCTTGCTGTACATATCAGTGTTTCTGAAGAAAGATGATTCTGTTTTGTTGACTTTCTTCTCAGTGATTACAACAATTTCTGGTTTTAATGCAAAAAAATACTACCTTTTTTTTTTTTAATCTGGCATCTCTTTAGACCTGTACAGATGTTGACAGGTTTCTTCTCATATTTTCTATTCAGCAAAAACCTTGTTTTTACTGCAAGATTTGCACTAAAAAGGAGGGTGTTTTGCTCACTGGGCCAGGACTTCACTCTGGCCAAGTACAACTGTGGTTTGCCTGGAAGTGTCTTCTCTTTGTATTTCTGGCTGAGTTTTGTTTTTAAATAAAGAGTTCATCAGACAGTGAATTCTGGTTAACATTTACTTCTTTTGTTTTTTGTTTTCTTTGCCCTTCTTTTACAGTAACCCATGGCTCTGTACTGAGTAATTACCCCTGAATACAATGGCCTGGAATGGACCTTCATTTACTTGTTAAATCGGAGGGTCTAATAAAACATGACAGCATTTCAGCTGTGACCTTTCCAGGGTGTTATCCTTGCTCTGTCCTATGTCCTCGTTGTGATTCTGTCTTTACTATGTACTGGTGGTTACTGCTTTTATTAAACAATGTAAAATTAGTTTTAACAAGGTTCTGGATGCTACAACTTTAAATCCTGCCATATTTTTTTTCCCCTACAATTAATGGATTCCCCTTTTTCCTGGTCTCATTCCACCCAGCTAAATAAGGGATATGGAAATAAGTTCTGTGAGTTTTTGCTGGCAAAATAACAATACAGTTTAAATATATTTATTGATGACATTAAAATGACAACACCATCTTAGTTTAATTATCATGTAGTTTAGAGATAAACCACTCTTTTCTCATTATATTTGGTGTCATTATCATGACATCATCTGCCTTCTTTCATTTGCTTTTATTGTTTTCTTTTGCTAATTCATGCTGTCTGAAGACTAGCATGTATATCCTTGTTTCCATTTCAGACTTGCTTGTTGTGGCCCCGATCCTTCAGTCGTGCTGTGGGCGGGCTCAGTGCTCTGTTTGTGGTGAATCCACACGTCCTGCCCCTGCAGAAAGATGAGGTGTTTGCTGCCAGACAGCCTCCACAAAACCCCTCCAGATGCCGGGGTTTTAGGAGACAAGCACACCTCTGCCTAGCCGTGATAGGTGATGCTGTTTAGTGGCAGGTGCTGCTGGGAGTTTACCTGAGCAGTGCTCTGGGTGATGCCCCAGGCTCAGGAACAGATTCAGCACAGGGTCAGCCTGGCTCCTGCTCACAGCAGCAGCCCCAGCTCAAACCATGGCCCAGCCTCCGTTCCCAGCAGTCAGGGCAGTCCAAACTCTTGATTGCAATGTATTTTCTCAGGTATTCTGTTTCACCATAAATGCAATTTCATTTCCCACAGAACTCTTTGGTTGCTTTGTGGTTTGCTTGGGATTTTTTTAGCAAGTTAAAATTGAATATTTTCTTCGTCCTCTACCTTTGTATGTTACCCTGCTCCCAAAACCAGTCAATATTAATCTGTCAATGATTTCTAGATTATCTGCTAAAAGGACAATTGAATGTGGCTTTTTTTACCATACTGCAGGTCACTGTCTGTTCTTCCTGACCATTTGCCTTATTAGAATGTTATTTAAAGTTATGTGAAATCTTTTTAAAGACTTTAAAGAAATTTTTACTTGTGTGATTTCCCTGAAGTACCTGAGGTACCACAGGGAGGTTCCATCTCTCCTCTGTCAGCTGTTTCCATGTTGCATCTCTTTTTCTTGCTTTTTGAATGTCTTTCTCTTTTTTGCTAATCTTCTGTTTTTTCTCTTTTTTTCCCCTTTTCTCCCTCTGTAGCTTTTTTTAATCTGTCTTCGCCAGCTGCACTGTGTCTGAGGGAGAAGACTGCCACTTCTAGAAGAGTTTAAGGGTCTTATGTCTGGGGAGGGGGGAACAAATCTTCAGTGTTAGTGTCTTGGAAAGAAGCTCTTTTACTGACTTGCATGATACCTAAAGTTGAAGTGTCTTGTAATTTGTGTGACAAGACAGGGTGATGTGGGGGAAACTGACTACCAGGAATTTTGAAGAAGGACAGAAATGTGATGTTGGGACTAATGATGTAGCGAATACATTTTCAAACGTTGTTATGGCCATATGTTTTTTCTAATGTTGTCTTTAATAATATAAATGTCACAGAGCTTCCCTGAGGTGTGAAGCCTGAGGAATATTTTGAATATGCTGTTGTTTGATTGGTTTTGGAAACCGTGCATTCAGAGTCAAAGGAAATGCAAACATGGTGCAACTTGCTCTGTTGGCAGCCACAAAATATTTAATTTTATCAAAGAAATAAAGTAAGAACTATGTGTTCTCACTGGTGTCCTCCTGTGTCTCACCACCCTGTTAAAAGAACCCCACTGGCTGGTGGACGTGAGTCAAGTGGTACTTATTTTTTTCCTAACTCCACCTCCTCTTGTTCTTTTAAGTCAGGAGAAGCTGGCAGTGCGAGGGAGGGGCGCTGCCCGCCGTGACGGGGTGCAGGGTCCCGGCGGTGCTGGAGCCGCCCGGGCCCCGCGCGCCCCGCCGTGCTGCCCTGCCCGCGCCCCGCATGCTCCCCGAGCCAGCGCCCCTTGCCCGCCTCGCTTCCTTTTTACAAATACAAGTGCGTGAAAGCAGCACCGCGTTCTGTATTTACTCGGCAAACACTGAGGAACCAGCACTGTTCCGCCTGTTACCTTCCTAATTTTCATGTAAATTTGAAATAAAAAATACGAAAGACAGCGCGGCTGCTGTGGTGTGTGTGTGTGTGTGTACTGCTCGCGGGGCCGGCGGCGCTGGGCCCGGCGCTCCGGACGGTCACGGGGAGGCCGAAGCCCGGTGAGGACGGCGGTTCCCGGCCGCGGGCACCGCATCCCCGCGGGCAGGGCCGCCCTTGCGGCAGCCCCGGCTGTTCGGCAAGGCCGAGGCGGGGGCGGGAGGAGAGCGGCACCGTCGGGACCGCTTCGGCCACGCCCCCTTCCGGTCAGGCCCCGCCCCTG
>WEKY01058296.1:56205-76746 GCA_013390045.1 Picathartes gymnocephalus
GCGCCGTTCGGCCCCGCGCGAGTGACGGGAGCGGAACCGGGAGCGGAACCGGCACTGCCACGGCACCTGCGGGGCGGGGCCGCCAGGGAGCGGGGCCGGGGGTGGAGCAGGTGACGGGGGAGCTGAGGCTGGGCCCGCCCGTGGCTTCCCGCTGGCCCGCAGCGAGTCGCGGCCTGGTCCACACGTGGGGCCTGGTCCCGCCGTACGCGCCCGGGCCCGGTGGGTCCGCGCCCCCGGCGGGGTTCGGCCCCGCGGCCTTTGCCCACCATGCCGCCGCCGGCAGAGCCGCAGCCGGAGGCGGTGCCCGAGCCGGTGGTGGAGCAGTGGCGGCAGTACAACGAGACCGACCGGCAATGGGCGGTGCGCCGCCTCTTCATCCTCCGCCACCTCCCCGCGTACCCCGGCGCCGCCATCGACCAGCTGCTGGCGCTCTCCGTGCTCTGGACCAACCACGTCTTCATGGGCTGCAGGTGAGGCCCGGGGGACACACGGGGCCGGGGGCGGTCTCTGGGCTCGCCGGGCCCGGCGCTCACTGTCGGCTGGGGGTACCCCGCAGGACGGCGGGGGCCGGGGGGGCTCCGTAGGACGACCCGTGCTGCGGGCAGGAGTCAGGGTGGAAATTGGAGCCCCCACGGGGAGAAGGGACGCGAGCTCCCGTCGTGGCCAAATGTCAGCCCCAGATGCGTTTTAGAAAGTAGCCGCAGTAGAGCTGGGATGAAGGGGGCTGATGTAAGAGAACTTCTGTCCCTGGTCAGTTTTGTTTGCTCGAATATACTCGTGTTTGTATGTGGAGGGGAGCAAGCCACTGGAAAAGTTTATGTGTGTTTTGAAAGTAGTTCTTGATGTCCCGCCCCCAGGACTCGTTAAGCTCGTGCTGCTGTGCTATTTAAGTGAGGAGAGAGTTTCCCTCTGAGCACAAAGCAGCCCGTACAGTCCCCTGAACGCTCAGCTTTTTTGGGAGAAAGAGACGTGGAGAATGGAAGGGGTATCCTTTCATCCAGCCATACTGTCCATAGCCAGGTTGTGGAGATCTGCAGGAATGTCACCCACTTTCCACCGACACCTTTGATGATGCTGCCGGACGGAAGGACGGAAGCAGTTGCTTAACGACCAGGCAGACTGTGCAGTGACAGAGGAGCTTGTGAGCAGCGATGGCACTTTTAATAATGTTCCTTTCCGGAGCCTTGTGGGGGAATACTTTTTGTCATCTCTACGGAGCAAAACCACTATCTTGAAATACAGATCTGCCTGTTTCCTTTTTTTTCCCCCTGGATCAAGTACTAAACTGCTCTGCTCTGCAAGCACCAAAATTTAACATAGATTTAAAACAGTTTCAAATTCCAGAGCTTGAGCAATATGTTAAAATTCAGAATGTCTTCTTCATATACTGTCTATGTGGTCCGTCTTAATGTGTTTGTGTGCTGTCTTAATGGGGGACCTTCTTTGTGCAAGGGCTTTTGGGAATGGTGCAATACACAGTTACAGGGTGCTGGTAATAGAAGTGAACAACTGTGTGGGAAGGTTCCAAATCCCAAAAACTGATGCAGTTTAAGCCTGTCAGTGCAATACTTTCTGTGATGGACTCCTTCACCTGCAGCTCTCAGGGGAGATGAGATTTGGGCAGGATGCAGTCTGGAGTCATTATTAGTGAGGATGTTTCTCCAGAGCTGGTGTGCTTGGCTTGGAGCACTGCATGGGAACATACTGTACTGTTAAAACTATTCTAGTTTTACTTACACTTGCCTAGGGAAGGAAGGGACCTGCAGCATTCCCTGAAGCTGCCTTTTGCTTTTTGGGAAGAGCTGTTGTTGATTTATCAAGTAAATAGCTTCAAAGTTTGAGGGATATTTGTTTTTTTTCTCTGAAGTTTGTTGGTTGGTGTTTGATTTGGGGTTTTGTTTTGTTTTCCAGCTGAAGACAACCTGTTTGTCAGAGTAGCTCAGCTGGTTAGAGCAGGGTGCTGATAGTAAGTGTTGTGGGTCCAGTCCCCATATGGGCCATTCACTCAAGACTTGGACTCGATAATCCTTGTGGGTCCCTTCCAACTCAGACTATTCTGTGGTTCTGTGAAGAACAGGTCAGAGTCTTTGCTATGGAATCTGAGTGAGTGTTCTGCTGGGAGATGATGTGGAGAGTGTCCAAAAGGCTTAGAAAACATGGTCTGTGAGGAAGGGGTTAAGTAAAAGGTTTCAAGTAGTTTAGGCATGGATGAGAGAAGGTGCTCCTATTCCCAGATATGTTAAAGGTGGCTGAGAATGGGGGCAGTGGTGCAGGAAAGCATTATTTTCCAGAGCTTCAGGGATCAGGGTGAGGTATAACCTATTAAAGTTACACCAGGGAGACTTCAGTTAGGTACTGGAGGCACTGGGTTCCTCTGGCCAGATTAGACAAAAAGATGTTGGGACTGGTTGACCTCCTTCCTGCCCCCAGCAGAAATATGAGCCCCAAAGGTCTTCACCCTTTGTGAAGAATGGCAGGTGTCATCAAATCTGACACTGTTCTTGCACGTTGCTGGAAAGGGACATTGTTCATCACAGGTAATGTCATCTTGTCTCTGTAAGCCAGAGAGAGAAACAGATTCCTGCTCCTCTCCCCTTTGGCTGCAAGAGTATGAGGGTATGTCTTGGTTTGAAAGACAGGTGTCTGCCAAGGAAGGCAGGAACCTCCCTTGGAATGGAAAAATATGACCCCCTTCCCTCTGAATTATTGTAACTTTGAAATTAAGGGGCTTTCAGGCAAAGGTATGGGAAGAGGCTGTGTTTGTAGGCTCTCCTTGGACAGAGAGGTTTGGGTTTTTTTCCTGTTCAGCCTCAGCGTGCAAATGGCTCAAAATCATGTGACAGATCCCCAGAGCAGTGGAAAACTGAGCTGGTGGGGGTGTACGGCCGAGAGGGATGGGATAGGGCTGTGCTGTGCACATCCTGCCTGTGTAGAACTGTGGGTGCTGCAGCAGGGTCAGGGTTTGCTCAGAGCTTGTAACAGGCACCTCACCTCTGTTGTGGTCCAGGAACCTAAAACATTTCAGCTAGAACATTCAGCTAGAATTTAGTTTGGCTTTTTAAAGAGTGGTCGATGAAGGCTGAGTAGTGCCTTTGTCATCTGACATGGCAGTTGCGGTGTTGGTGACGTGCAGGCTCTGGCTGCTGCTCCACACGGGACTCCAGTGCCAGTCTGAGCTCCTGCATTTGATTCACTGAAGCTGCTGCTCCTCCTTCACACCCCAGTGTTCATTAGTGCTCCTGGCAGCTCTGCCAAGTACTGTATTTTGTTAGATAATGTATTTAAATTTCAGTTTAGAACACTGTCAGTGTGGTGGCTGCATGGTTTAATTAGAAGTGGGTTCATGCAGAGCCAGGTCAGCTGGTGTGTGGCCATGTGCCTGTGCTGGACCAGCTGTGGTGGGGGGACAGTGGTCAGTTCTGTTCTGCTCCAGCAGAATCAGAGGAGCATCTCCAGCTGCTGTGTCTCAGGCAGCTTTAGTTTTTGTTTCACATAATAGATGTTTGTGTGTGTGTGTGTGTGTGTGTGTGTGTGTGCTGCCCCGTGGGGCGGCTCTAAGGTGTTCTGCTGTTGAACCCACACAGATACGGCATGCAGGTCATGGAGAAAGTTCTCAAGATGGCTGAAGGCATCGACATTGGGGAAACGAGGTCATATGAGTTGGTGCCCAACAGGAAGCTAAAGAGATACCGCTCTCCATCGGACAGTGAGTACATCTGCCCGTGTTAGAGATCGTGACCCCTTTCCTGTCCCTGTTTGGTGGGCATTGCTGGGAACGTGGGGACACCAGTGTGCCACAGGGCTGCCTCTGAGACAGCTGGCCCGTGGTCTGCTCTGCTGGACTGCAGAGCAGTTCCTCCTCCTCTGCCGTGTGTGTGATTCACACAGAGTTCTATCTTTGCTTAAGAAAATACCATTTTTCATTTCAATTACCAGATAATTGGTTTCCCCTAGAGATGGTGTCTGGAATTGATTACTTGTCTGGCTTTGTCTGCTGTGGTGAGGGGTGATGTTCTGACCCAGGGAAGGATTGTACATAGAGATGTGGAGTTCAGCTCATTGATTTTGAATTACAACCTGCTTGAAGCATTGAGGGCATAGAGAGTAGACATGATGTGTAGTTTTGAGGTTTTTTTTCCCCCTGCTGGGCCTGGAAGAGTGCTGTATATGTCAGCCCAGTCCTGTGGTCTCAGGGATCAGTGTTCCAGGTGTAGGTTTTCCAGTGGAGGAAATGCAGCAGGCAGAGAGGGCTGGCAGTTCGATGACTCTGTCTGCTGGCTTCTCCATGGCACCTTCAGAACTGCCTGCCCTCCCTCTGGAGGGGGTGGGAGTTGTGCCTGGGTGCAGGCAGGCCCCTGCGTCAGTCAGCAGTGTGGCTGTGTGAGGCACAAATGATCAGACAGCACAGGACTCCTCTGGGTTTGGATAGAATCTCTAGCTCTGCCAAAGTTGCTCCCCTTACTTTGACAGCCAGCAATCTTTCTGTGCTTCCATGGGCCAGCTGAAAAACTGAGATACTGCTCTTCCGTGTTTTCTCTGTCACAGGCAGCAGCCCTTGAGGGTTCTCCAGGGCTTGTTGCACAGGCAGCATAATGAGCTGTTCTGCTGGCAAGAGCCTTTAGGTGCTGCTGCAGTGCAACCATCAAAATACAAACAGAGGAAGAAATGCAAACCTTGCCACAATTCATCAAAACTGATGGGCAAAGGATTTAATGCATAAGAGCTTTGTCATCTGATTTCAGTTCGAAGGAAGGGCTGTCTATGCTCTGTGCAGGTGTTGTTTTCACCTGCAGCGAGCTGGGTGGTGATACCTTTGCTGTGGTGGTTGATGTCTAGACAGCCTGACCTACAGCAGGCTGCACACATTGCCACTGGATTAGGCAGCATTTCCTGGCACTGACCTGGCCTTTTTCCTCCTCCAGTGAAATTACACACATGTCCCATGTCAGCACATGGGTGCTGAATTTCCCACAGGAGAAGTCTTGTGTAACCGTCTCTTAGATGTAACATATTTGCTTGTCAGCTATTTGATTCTCCCTTTCTGCAGTAGCTGTGCACATCAGGAAAGTCTGTCTCATTTGCATTTCTTCTGGTGAAGAAACAAGAGGTCTGTCAGTAATAGGGCCCTCAGTCACTGCAGCTGTCCCTTGACACTCCGGCAGATTTCTTCGTGTTTGTTGCCCTTTAGCCCAAAGCAATTACAGAGAGAGAAAATGTGCTTCTATTAAGTCAGTAACAGTTGCCCTGTGTGTTTTGGAAAGGAGGGTTTGGTACCACTGTGTCCCACCTCAGATGAGAAGACCTGAAGATAAGTAGGTTATCTGACATCATCCTGCAA
The DNA here is from genome assembly GCA_013390045.1 of Picathartes gymnocephalus. Taxonomy (NCBI): domain Eukaryota; kingdom Metazoa; phylum Chordata; class Aves; order Passeriformes; family Picathartidae; genus Picathartes; species Picathartes gymnocephalus. The sequence goes on from WEKY01058296.1 coordinate 61,544, forward strand.
CCCTGAATCAGAGCTGAGGCTCTAGTCCTGCTCTGGTGTTCTGTCTTGTTGGCCACAGTTTTACTTATTTTAGTAGATTTGAAGGGATTAACTTCAGAAATGACCAGATGGGTCAGTGGGCAATGCTGGAAGGTAGCATCATGTAACTAAATATGTAGAGATTTTTGTGTGGTGGCTGTGAAGGTGGTAATACTACTGTAGTGATTTGCACAAGAATGACTGGTTGTCTTTGATGAATTGCAAATGTCTTTTTGGGGTTTTGGGTTTTGGCTAAGGAGTGTAAATCCTGTGTTCAGAGCCTGCAGGCTGCTCTTGAAGATCACTTTCTGAAAACACTGTCTCCTTGTCATAGCACATATTGGTAATTGTGTAATTTTCTTCCATCTCATAGGTCCAGAGCCAGAAGAGATTCCTGCGCCACCCAAAAAGGTGGTGCCCAGGTTCCGAGTGAGACCACGCTTTGAGCCCATACATTTTGTCACCAGCGCTGAGAAGGATGGCAAGAAGAGCAATTCTCTGGATAACCAAATGCAGGAGGTGAATCAGGAGGCAAATACAAACAGCATGGCACAGCCAGCTGAAAACTGTACAAATTCTTTTGTGAATGCACAAGAGGTGGATCCCCAGCTCTCCAGCTCAGCTGGGCTTGGCTTTGTAGGCCCAGCAGCAGCAGCCAAGAAGGCTGTGAACAGTGTGGACTCTACCACAAGCAGCGCCTTGCAGGTTTCCGTTTCCCCTTCAACTGCCCCGTCTGCATCAGAGACTTTCCCTCCATCAGCAATAATGCTGAAGCAGAGCTTTATGGAGAAACTGTCAGCAGCTGTCTGGAAAAATCTTACTAATCCAGATGCAAACACTGGGACGGATAAAATTAACTTCACGTATCTTTTGACACGTTCAATTCAGGCATGCAAGACAAACCCTGAATATATTTATGTTCCTCTGAAAGAGATCGCCCCTGCTGACCTCCCCAAGAGCAAGAAGCTCCTGACAGATGGCTTCGCTTGTGAGGTGCGATGTCAGAACGTCTACCTGGCCACTGGCTACGCTGGCAGCAAGAACGGATCCCGGGATCGAGCCGCAGAGCAGGCAGTGAAGCTGCTGAAGAAATCCGTCGAAGTTCGAGTTGTTCAGCGGAAGTTCAGGCACACCTACCACGAGGACCTGGTGGTGTGTGAGGCAGGTGTGTGTCGCCCAGATTTCCCTCCCGCTCTCAAACCTCATGAGGAGTTCGTAGTTGCCAACAGGGACTGTGTCCCAATGCAGCCTGGTACTGAATCCATGAAAGGTTCCACAAATACCAGCAAACACTGGACTAGTTTCGTCCTCACAGAGAATGCCAGTGATGCAATAGGAATACTTAACAATTCTGCCTCATATAACAAAATGTCTGTTGAATATAAGTATGAATTAATGCCCAACCGCTCGTGGCGTTGTCAGGTGTATCTCCAAGATCACTGCCTGGCCGAGGGATTTGGCACAAAAAAGACCAGCAAGCATGCAGCAGCTGAGGAGGCACTGAAAATCCTGCAGAAGATGCAGTCAAATATAGCATCCCTCAAAGTGACCCAGGTGCAGAAGGTGGGCTGCTCGTCAAGGGGCTCCGGGAGGAAGAAGGACCTGAAGGACCTGGTGATCTATGAGAACTCCAGTAACCCGGTGTGTACCCTGAACGACACTGCCCAGTTCAACAAGATGACGGTGGAGTACGTCTTTGAGAGGATGACAGGCATGCGATGGAAATGTAAGGTGATGCTTGAAGATGAATTCATTGCAGAAGCAGTTGGAGTGAAGAAATCTGTCAAGCATGAGGCAGCAGAGGAAGCCGTGAAAATCCTCAAAAAGACTCAGCCAACTGTTGTTAATAACCTGAAGAAAGGTACTGTCGAAGATGTCATCTCCAGAAATGAGATTCGGGGTCGATCGGCAGAAGAGGCTTTCAAACAGAAGATCAAAGAAGACAACATTGGGAACCAAATTTTAAGAAAGATGGGCTGGAAAGGCGGTGGTCTCGGGAAAGATGGTGAAGGAATTAGGGAGCCTATTTCAGTAAAGGAGCAGTTCAAAAGGGAAGGACTTGGGCTTGATGTAGAAAGAGTGAACAGAATTGCTAAGCGAGATATTGAAGAGATCATTCGAAACTATGCACGCTCAGACAGTCACATTGACTTGACTTTCTCTAGAGAACTGACCATGGATGAGCGGAAGCAGATACATCAAATTGCCCAAAAATACGGTCTTAAAAGTAAATCCCATGGGCAGGGGCACAACAGATACTTGGTGGTGAGCAGAAAGCGGCGCAAGGAAGATCTGTTAGACCAGCTGAAGCAGGAAGGCCAGGTTGGGCATTATGAGCTTATCATGCCCCAAGCAAACTGATGTGAGGTGTCCCCTTTGACCAGAGACTGAGTTTCCTGGACACTTGACTAAAGAAAGAGATGCTGCATTTTTGTTGTGGGTAATAATGACATTAAAGTCTTTTACTTTGGCAATATAATTTCTAAAATGTTGTTAGGTGTTTAGGACGAACCAAATTCTGTTCAAGCACATTAGCACAACCCAAAAGCAGTAGTGCTGTTACTGTATGTGTCTTTGATATTACTTGGTCCTTCACATTTTAATAGTTTTGTAACAGCAAACACACGTCCAACAAGAAGGAATTTGACATCATTTAAAGCTATAGGTCCCTCATTCTTCTTGAGCAAGGAAGGAAAAAAAAACCTTTTTAAAAAAAAAAATAATTAAAAAGCAAAGGAAATGCAGTCTCGGGGCATAAACTTGTATGTAAAATTGGTATTAATAACAACAAAAATAAAGTTTTATTTCTGGAAAAAAAAGGTTTTGTCACACTTTGTATTAAAAAAAGTGTGAAAACGATTATTCTTGAGAAAGACATATATTGAGGTCTTGTCTCTGCTGTGTGTGTATGTACAGTATGTAAACCTTAACCAGTTTAGTGTTAGAATCTGTTTCATAGATCTCTCTCTTAAGTCTCCCATTGTGAAAATCACTGAAGGCACCTTCATTGCCAGCGAGTGGGACTGAGAGAATTCTAGCGTGTTTCTACCTTGGAGAACGGTAAACGTGCAAATATGATGGTAAAGTGTGAAATATAAAAACTGGAGGTAAATGCAGAGCCCACACTCAAAGATACTCATGTAGCTTGTGGGGACTGTTATACAACTTATTTTTTTACTTGTAATACCAGCTCTTTAATCCTGAACAAAACTGAATCTGTACCTGGTTATTTCTCTGCTCCATCCCTGTATTGGTGCTTGTGGCTGGTGAGGGCGACTCCCCAGGAAACTTCTGGCCTTGTTGTGCGCGTGTGTGTGGAAGCTCTCCAGGGCTGGCTTATGCCAGTGGGAGGTTGGAGTGCTTCCCTCCTTAAGGGGGAAACAGCCTCTGACCTCCATCTGCACTACTGCGCTGGCAGGATTACAGGACACAGTGCTCCGTGAGCCTTGGAGAACACTCACTTCATGCTTGGGAAGCTTAAAGGATAGGAATTGACCTTGGAAGAGCCAGGAGTGAGGCATGCCTAGAGCTGCTGGTTATTCTGTCAGCAGTGGGATCCTGCAAGTCCTAATGCAGTGTTTTTGTCTGGTCTCCTGTTGCCATGTCTCGGCCATCACCTTCAGTTTCCTGCTGCTTATATTTGCCTCTCAGTCTCTTTACACCCTCGTCTACTTTTTTGCCACCTCTTGTTCTGGTTTGTTTTTAAATGCTCTCAGCGCTGAGGTGAGGATGCCTCACCTCAGTGTCCCAGTGGTGAGCAGTTAGAGGGATTTTCATCCCTGCAGGCTGATGAGGAAGAGGAGAGACTGCCCTGGCAGGTGAGACTCAGGAAGCAGCAGAAAGCAAGCGTCCTCTCTTCTATGCCTGGCTGCAGCACAGCTTCTGCCTTCTTGGACTGCTGAATAACAACTTGCTGCTGCTGTGAAAAAATAATATGGCAGTTAATTCTGAAAGGTTTCATTCTGTTTTGTTTGGGGTTGTTTTTTGTGCAATATTTCTTCTATGTCTGAATTCTGCTCTCAAGAACACTGGGCCCTAGCAGATGGTGCTGTAGGAGTGGAAGAAGCCTGATACTTTCTAGGGAAAGAAGTGAAGCTCCTCCTCCTTAACTTGGATATGCACCAGGTTGTTAGAGCTCGGTGATGCCAAGGAAAGCAGTAAGAACACCACTGGTATTCGAGATGGAAAATGCCTCTATTGGGAGGGCTGGGGCCTACCTGTAGTCACTGAGCTCAGCAGGGGCAGCTGGCCCGGACAGCCTCTGCAGGACGTTGCCTTTCAGTCCTGGGTGGTGGCTGTGAACCCTCTGCTGCCCGCGGTGGCCGTGCAGGACCTGGCAGAGGGCTCTTGAGTTTGCCTGCTGGGGCCTTACACGTGCCGCTGGCCCCAGGTAGGCTGCGGAGCCTCAGCCTGCAGGAGAGACACCACGGGGGCAATGATGGAGTCGGTGGATAAAGGCCTTGCCTGAGCAAGGCTGAAGGTGAGTTTGATTTTTTTGCACTTCTGTGCTGCTCATTTCTGGCTGCCTTTAAGAGTGCACTCCGTTGTTTTGGATTTTTTTTTTTTAAACTAGTGAAACAAACAAGAATGGTGGGACTGCTACAAAGCCCTCTGTGGCCTTAAGAGGGACTTGGCCCCCTCAGAAAGGGTTGTGCTTGCAGCAGGTATTACAGCTGCTCCATGTGTAAGGCACAAGGCTGTTCTGGGGTACAAGCTGTGGCCACTGCAGTTACAAATCTGCATTAAATTTTTTGAAAGAGCCCAGCCACTTATAATTGTGGAGCTCAGCAGCAGAACCAGTTTTTGTTATCTGCCACTCATAAATCCTGTTTTCCACCTGCAAAGACAGGAGGAAAATAAATGGGATTCCTGTATCAACTGAGCATATGAAGTTGCTGTAGCTAACTCAGGATCACAGGCTCCTATCCACAGCCCTGATACTCCTGCAGGTGCAGCCAGCCCTGTCTCTCCTCCCCTGCCCCTCCTGCATCTAGAGCCGAGTTTATCATCCTGCAGTACTGCAGGCACTCCTCTCCCCCACCTGCTGCCTACAGGTGGAAGTATTGCACAGTCCTAGAGTTTCACCCCACACCCAACTGCTGGCGGCCCCGTTAAATAAGCACAGTTATACACTTCTTGCCTATTTATACAATAAGCACTAAGGTTACACTTTATTTACAACTTTTGAAAAATGTACAGTTTCTTACATGGGTTACTTGTGCAAAGTTAGAATTTTCAACTAACAGACCAATGTGCACACAAAAGACACTGGAACATTGGACAACACAATTGCAGGTTCCATCCCACACTGCTGCTTAAGGTTCTGTATCCAAAGGTACAAACTTGCCTTACAAAAAGAGTGACTGGACTTACAAATGTTTTTTTCAGAATTGAAAAAATACTTTCATAAAATGGAAGGGAACAAACTCAAGCATGCAGCAGTAGCTCACACAAACCATGTGGTCATCTACGAAGAGCAGAAAACTGCAGACTTGAGTGCCTACCCTGGACTTAATTCAAACTTTCCACAAGACAAAGTTAGATCCCAAACAACTTAGCTTTCTCAGCTAAAGATAAAGAGAGAAAGACACTGAAGGAGAGTAATTCCATCGCTGGAACAGGTCAGGTTTTACCTCTTCCTTAATGTGGAAGGCCTTTTACTGAGTACCACAGCTCTACCTGGTGTTGTCCAGTAATGCCGCAGTGACAGGACTATAGAAACCTACTGACAGTTTCTGTAGGCATGTCCTTTAAAATAGTAATTAAAAAAAAAAAAAAAAAAAAAGCTTTTTTAGGGATTTCCTTTAAAAAAAAAAAAAAAAAAAAAAAAAAAAAAAAAGGCTTGTTTCTCACCCTCAGCAACAATCCAAATACCACAGCTGTAGTGATTTATGTAGATCTGTACATAAATCTTGCATGTGAAGTGCAGAAGTAACAAGCATTCCAAGGTCTTACTAAATCTTTGAATTGGAATCAATTGAAGAGCTGATTTTTTTAACATGAGTAAAGGAGTTGATAAACCAATACAAAAGGGAAACAAAAGATGATTTCTTCACCCAGTACTTACAAATGCAGTGGGGTCTAAACCAATAGTAGAGGTAAGTGACCAGCCTGGACACATCAGCACTTTAGTTAATATCAGTTAAAAAATGTGTATGTATATAAACATCCCTTTTATCAAGCTACACATAAGCATCACTGTGTATAACACAATTACAATTAAAAGCTTAGTGTACACTACAGAAACGCACAATACTGCCCTAAGACTGGAGAGGGACCACAGAAAATGAACTCAGCATCAGTAACTCTTTTTCAAGTAACCCAAGTACAGAACGTTTGACTTCAAAGTGGGTGCGTTCTGATGTCCAAGGAGAAGAAGCTTCAGCAAGGGAGGGTGGCAACAGCACAACAGCTATTTTGCTTGCAAAGTAAATGCTAGGAGGAAAAAGATGACTCTGACACTTGGTTTATTTTCCTCATCAACAGAGTGTTCATTTGCATCATCCTGGGTCAACAGTCACGCCAGCTCTGTTCTACTATTGCAGAAACCCGTTTTTCATATTCCCGCTTATTCTCTTGGTATAGCTGAGCTGCCTGGCTGTTTGCTGGACTGTTCGGATTTGGTTCATCCAATAGGGACTGTGCAGAGAGAAAAAGATCTTTAGGCACTGTAAAGTACAGTTTTCCAACACATTCTGTAAACTACCCATTCTAGAGCAGAGATGTTAGTCCAGCACACTGCATCCCTGCAGCTGGAAGGCTTTAGAGGCTTTGGCCACCAGTGTCACCCCTGCACAGTGCAGGTGACTTTCTGTGACAGCCAAGTAATGCATTGCTGGTGGGCCCCTGCAGTGACCACCTGTGTCACTGCCCAGCCAGTTTACACCTGGGAAGGATCCACACTTTGCCAATATCAAGGTATAGCTGCTATACTGGCTCTTAGGAGAGGGGAAAAAAAAGTTTTCTGAGCTGTTTTTGTCAAAGCATCCTAATGTCATTCTGTCTTTTCATGCAGAATTCTTTTACCTGTATGGATGTTAAGATGGAGGAGACATCATAAGTGGGGCTCCAGCGATTCTGAAGGATATCCAGACATATACTACCATCTGCATAGACTGGAAAGGGTCAAAAAAACCAGCTTAAAACACAACTTGTACAGCTAATAGTATTTCTCTCTAGTATTGCCCAATCCTGAAAAACCTATGTACAGGCACATTGCAACAGTCCACAGTGTCTGACAGGCTGAAATTCTGCAAACAGGCCTGTAGGTAGGAAGCAGTGAAGTTCCTCACCAACAGAAGCCTGAAGTATTTAAACTCAACCCCTGGTCATTCTCTCAGACTTCTCTGTGTCATTGCAACTACTGCTCTGGAAACCCATGGACAGATTTTAAGGCAAAAAAAAAAAAAAAATTAGCTACCCAGAAGTGAGCCAAACAAAGAACACCCACAAACTGTTGTTCACACTCAAGGTTTCCCCATGAAGTCTCTACAACAGAGCCCAGTCACCTTACAGCAGCCACAGGAGAACCTTCCCTCCCTGCACTATTACCCACACTTGCCATGTTGGAAGGTTTCTGGTATTTCTGCACAAAGCTAGTGTTTGTTTGGAGGCAAGGAATACCTCTCCAGCCTTTAGTTACCAAGGAAGGGGATTAATTAAACAATCTTACTGTCACTGGCTATAGCTGGACCCTAACACTACATTTCATAGTGTATCATTCTCACAGGCATTTTGGGGAAGAAAAGATACAAGACAGCTGCATTCACCAATGTCACTATGCTATGTCTACAATACATACAGACAGAAGTCCAAAGCACTGCTATTTAAGTACAAAACATTCTTCTGTAAGGCTCAACAGGCAGTTGAGTGTCTCATCAGTATTGTGCTGTAACACCTGAAAGGTAAGAGGCTCCTTTTATTGCCCCTTTCTTTTCAAGCCTGAGCACTGCTCACATATCTATTCTCACCAAAACTACACAACCACACTGGAATTTTGCTGCCTTATTAGATAGTGGAAACTTTTATAATAAGTAGACCTTTTATACAGCAAGCTATAACAAAAAACACTCCAGCCCTCTCTCCCCAGCACCAAACCTCCAACAAAACAGCAAAAGTAAACCCAGGCATTGTGTAAGTACTTACCATTTGGATGAAACATTTTAGAGACAAATCTGACAGTAGGTGGCTTATTCGGGTATTCTTCTGTGAATTCTATTGTAAGCTTGAAAGTTCCTGGAGTTGAAAGAGAGATAAGCAACCTTTATTCAGCATGAATTCACACAAGGGATGAGTAACTAGCATCCCCCCACAATACACACTGACACCATTGTGCTCACACAGGCTTGCTGGATATGGAACACACATTGTGCAACCCCATGGCAATTCCTTTACTCTCATGCAGTTAATCATTAATGCTGAAGTCCCTGACAGTACTGATACAAGAGTATTTCCTGTGCTTTACTTTTACTGCCAAAACCAGTCAAAAGGTTTATGTAGGGAAATACATCTGCCCTTGGGGTTTTCTTCCAGACAGCCTAATCCTAGTACACTGTACAAACAGCAGCAGTGGGTGTAGAACCATCTGTGAAACACAACGTCATTTGGTGAGTCCTATCTATGGAATATGCTGTCATGGCAAGGACCTTGCAATTTATTTCCCGTAAACTAAAAAAAAAAACCAAAAAAACCAACTCATATTTCTCAACAACTGTAAGGTAATCAGGTCTTGCAGAAAAGTAGTATTGAATGCAGCATCCAAATCTGACACTTTAAAATATAAGCCTGACAATTTACTTCACACTAACTGGTCATCCTTAGAGAAAGGCTGATTAAGCAGAAACAGAAAACTGTAGCTGAGTCTCAATCCAAGCATTTTAACAGCCTGCACCAACGTAAGTTATTTTAGCCCTTTTCCTTAGGCTATGACAATCTGAGACTAAGAAGTCTGTCAACTAAGCTGCACATATGGGTTTAGGGGATTAAGGACTACTCCTGATTCAGCTCGGTAACTAAGGAACTCTACCTACTCCACTGCAGACCATGCGAGCTCCTCTCAGCCATGCTACCACCAAGAGCAACCAGCCCCGGAGGCAGCTCAGGATGTTCCTGGGTATGCCCAGAGAGAAATACCTGAAGCACCTTCATATTAATACACAGCTCTCCTGTACAAGGACTGCACCTGACAGTAACAGCTGGAACAAGCTGCTGGTGGGGCATATTGCCTTTATTGAAAGGGTATCCTTGTGCATATCAGTGATGAGTCAGGTTCCCCCTGTCCCCCCATGCTCAGTGTCCTTGCTTCCTACAGTGAGGGAGTTTTCCAGCACTAATAAAATGAAGTTATTCCTTTGTTTGGCTGGCAAACATGCCAACAACTGGTAAGCCAGAGAACAGATTTTTGGTTTTCCTTTTTTTTTTTTTTTTTAGATCAGCAAGGACCTGCAAGATTTCCCAGGGACTCCTTTCTTTATAAGGAGATAAACTGTAACACTGAGTTGCAAAAAATGAAGGTCATTGCTTTGACGTTCCAGTTAGCAAATGAAGACACAGCACAGATGCTTTAGCACTTTCCCTACAGCAGTGGGAAGTCTCAACACCCTAAAAATAAATTTATGCATGTTTGGTATTTTTATTAGCAGGCTAACAATGTAACAGCAGAGAGCCAACACTATGCTATCTCACTGTGAGACAAATGAACCAGAACAGTAGATACAGGATTGTTCAAATTAGTGGAAGTCTGCAGTGGGGTTTTCAAGTTTACTCCTGTTTAGTCCAGAGGCACAGAGCCAGGTCTGAGATCAGCTTGAAACTCAGGACTGGGAAGTTGGTAACAAGTTCTATCAGCTGCAAACATCAGCCCCTTCAAATCAAATGCTTAGATATTTGACTCTAGATATTCTCAGCTCTCCCTGCCCCAGTTCTGTTTCTCAGTAGCCTCCTCCTGAGGAAGGAGGGACTAAGCAAGCAGTAGGCTGAAAACCAAGCACAAACCATTACATAGGTTTGACAGTAACAGGAGTTTGGTCTTAGAATCCATTTAAAACTGCTGAAAGAAAGGGAAGCTATTATCGCACCAGAAACTGGACAGAGCTACTTTTAATACAAATCTGAGAAAGGGGCTCATCTGGAGCAATATCCAGCTGAAGTATCTCCCTACTCAGATTTCCAAGTCAGGGCCCAGAGTAGCAGTGGCTCTTTGGAAATGTTCCACAGTATGCAAAACCTCACTACTGAGCTTTATTAAAGGGCAAATGCAGAGATTTGACGCACTGAAGTCCAAGGGTCACGCACACTGAAAGCCCACGAAAGTCAAACAGGTATCACAACACACTGCTGGGGATGAGGCCTTCAGTGTCCAGTCCCTTCTGTCATTAATTTTAATGTTTTCAACTGGTATTTCTCACAACTTACCCTAGACAGACATTTTTAAAACATAAATTATCATATTCACTGTTATTATTGATATTGGGATCACCACTAATCTTAGAACGTTCTCTTTTCTGCCCTGTACTTACCTTGTTGATCACTTCTACCTCAGGATTTGAGATGCTGACACAGCCAAGAGAGGCTTCTGCACAACCTGTGCACCAGCCCCAGCAACTCCAGAGAGCAGAGCCTGTGTCCCTGCAGGGCCCCCTCACTGCAGCCCCCAAGAGCAACCCCTTCATTCCACTGCCCAAAAAGCAGGGACGAGCTCTTTCACTCCTGCATGAGGATACAGGATCCATGTTCCATAAGCAAGGCATAAACCACACAGCAGACACATGCCTTGTGTTCTCTGTTCAAGCCTCCTGCACAATCACAGCAAGGCAGGATATGACAACAGCTGAACTACTTAAATCTCTCCAAGCCACGAATTCTACACTAACCACAGTATCTTCATCCAGTTTCAGAGAAACAGGTCTAAAGGACTGGGACAGCCTGGATTTCAATGGCTGTGCCAGCATTACCACTTTAGATGCCACACACATAAAGATTCTTAGAAATCTGGTGAAAGGCAGGATAAATATCCACAGGGTCCTAGTGCAGACACCTGCAACTGAATCCTCTTAAATCAGAAGATGGAAGTTATGCTGCTGATCTAAATTAGTGGTTGCTCCTAAGCTGAGCCAGCCTGTGCACTGAGTTGTGAAAATGGTCTCCAAAGTCTGGGGGTGGAGAAGGAGGGATATCTGCTGCAGAATGTTGCACAGCAAGTAAACAAATGTGTTTCAACTTCAGATTTGCAGACCAGACAAATTATGACACCTCAGAAGCTGCAAGTGGAGAAGGGACTCACCAGGATGAGGATAAAGAACAGTAACTCTTGTGATGTTAGAATTATTATACCTCTAGAATAACAGATCCCCCCCCCCCTGCCAAATTTGACAAGCTACTTTTACAAGAACTAAGCTATCTGAAATTTTCACCACAGAATGAAAGAGCCTAAAAATGAAAAACAACACTGATCTGCAAAGGCTTAATGAGAATGATTATAGAGTTTCAGTGTACCTTGGAGCCACAAGGGCCTGCACACTTGCAAAGCAAGTCCAAACTAACGTACTGTTAAATTAAAATTTCCTTACCTACATGAAGCTGAACTGCATCTGGACTGCACTACCATTATCTGAACCGTGCTACTCCACTCACTGAATGGAAAAGCACAGCTGAGGCACCAACAAACCCTATCTATCTCCAGGCACCACTTAGTGCTTTGTTATCTAGAAAGGTAAGATACATCCAGAGGAGAGTAGATAAGCAGATATCCTGCAACACAAGACACATATGTTTTCCTGAGCACACAGTGTGAAAACACACACTTTGCTAAGAAAGGAGCAATCCATCACACCCTAAGATTACATTATGACATCAACCAAAACAGGAGGACAGCAGCAGCAGCCTCAAGCATCTGTCTGAACCTTTAACTGCTGTGAGTGCAACACATCCTCAGTATCCAAGATAAAGACACAATGTTGCCTCAGAAAGCACAGTGGAAATCAATATGTCAGGGCTCTCAAAAGCAGTCCTCAACCTGCAACTAAATGGAAAGATATGGAAAAAAGCCCTTATAGCATCTGTTAACCACATGCTGAGCTGGAAGAGCCTGAGCATGGCAACAGCCTGCATTTTAACGCACTGCAAGGAGACAGCTTTCTGCTCCAAACAGTGAATCACTATCAGCAGCAGTGCTCCAAGAGCCTAAGCAGCTCTAGCAACCCCCACAGAAGTTTAAGCGAGCCCTTCCTTAAGGGTTACCAGATGAGACAGCAAAATACATTTAGTCTAGCTGTTCTATCATACAATGTTTTAAGTCCAAGTTCTAAACATTAGACTCCTGAAGCAGCTACTCCAGCAAATTTCTTAACTAATCAAATACATTAAGAAGAAGTGAGTCTTCAGAGTTTTCTTAGGCCTGAAATATCTAAAGTCTTCAAAACCTTCACACAGAAATATAATCTACAATTTGGAGGCATGTCCACAGGTGCTACCTCCAAGGATAAACAAAGACAAGGGAGTTAGCCAAGAACAACATAAGAGTTAAGGAATTTTTCCTATGCTTTTGTCATGAGTCATGGAGATCTAAGATTAATTACAGCCTACACTGAAAGTATCTTAAAAAATGCATCACTGATTTCAGTTAGACAGTATTTCATGTCTGACAGGTTTTCACAAGATGCTTAAGTACTCATACAGCATCAGTAAACCTATCAAAGCAGTAAGACCAGATGGAAACTACAGGTATGTCACCAGGACCTCTTTAGTCAGCTTTTAAACTTAAAAAGTCTTCAGTCTTAAGGCCTGAATGATAACAATTGTAGCAGAGCAAAATAAATGACAACAAAAAGCTACTCTTCCGAACTTCCTCAAACATTCAGCCCATTTCCTAACTGACTCACGTTGGAACTTGCTCATAAAACACTTCCAGCATCAGAAAAAACCAGAACTCAAACAAAAGACAACAGTTCTATAGCAAGTTTTTGATGGTTACCCAAACATGAGTGTCCCTAAAAACATGATCCAGAGTTCAACAGAAAAGTTTGTAGAGATCATTAAAATGACTTGTAATAGATGTAGCAATTACAAGCAAGACTGTACAAACTAATTTATATGTTTCTGTAAGTCAACACACCAATCTAAATCCACAACACTTTCTAAGAGTAGGATTAGAAAAATAATATTCACATAAATCAGGCACACACGTGTGTGGTCAGATGAACATGCACCCACGGCCCCCCGTCATCCCCAGGCCCGCACCTGTTGCAGTCTACGGTAGTGACACCAAGGCCGTGTCAAACCGCAGCATTTTACCCCGAGAAAGCCAAACACCAGCCCCGCACGCCGCACTTACCGTCCTCGAAAGGGGTCCCCTCGGGCCTGGAGGAGGGAAAGCAAAGCACAGCGTTACCCCGCTGGCAGCCCGGCTCCAACCCCCCGGCGGCTGAGCGGCCCCCGCGGCCCGCCGCCCCCTTCCCTGCCGACTCACCCGAAGATGACGGCGTTCCACACCATGATGTTGTTCTCAGAGGGGGCCCCACTCACCCCGGCCGGGGGATCCTCCTGCAGCCTGCGGGGCACAGGGACGGTGAGCGCGGCCCGGGGGCCCCACGCTGCGCAAACGACGTAACCCGGCCCGGCAGCGGCCGTGCCGCGCAAACAGCGTAACCTGGCCCGGCAGCGGCCCTCTGCGCAAGCGGCGTAACCCGCGCCAGGCAGCGCTGCTCGCACTACGCAAGCAGCGGAGCGCGCCTTGCCTCGCCGCCATGTTGTGCTGCCCCCTCTTCCCCCGGTAGCGCTCGGCCCTTCGTCCTCCTCCCGCTCGCCCGCCCCTTTACCCTCGGCCCGCGGCCTCGGTACCTCTTGAAGTCCCGCATGAGGCGCCTACGGGCCGGAGTGGACATGGCGGGCTGAGGGTTATAGCTCAGGCATACACTGCCGGAGGGAGCGCCGGGCGCGGCTCAGCTTCGAGCTCCGACTGAGGCGGCGGCAGCGCTGACGGACAGGAGCGATCGCGGCCTCTACCACTACGGCGGGCACGGAGGGGGGGAGCCTGGGCTGCACCGACTCCTGCGCCGGCAGCCGGACGGTCCCGGGATGTACCAACTGCGCGGGGAGAGGGGGGCGGAGCCGGATGTGGCTGAGCCCCCGGCCCAGCCTCTACCACCGCGGCGGGAGGCGGCGCCTGGGGGGCGGTACCAACGGCGGCGGAGGGCGGTGGTGTGACGTCAGCAGTGGCGTCACGGAGTGGGCAGCGCGGCGGCGGCGCTGCGGGTCGGGATCAAAACAGTTCGATAGGGAAGGCAAAGGCCAGGCGCACGAGTGAACCAAAACAAGGAGCTCATTCCCCACTTCCCCAGGGCAGGCAGGGCTCCATCTCACGTAACGGTGTCTTGGGAATACAAACACCATCACTCCAAATGCCTCCCTTCCTCCTTCTCCTCTAGCTTTATATGCTGAGCATGAGGCCATATGGTCTGGGATATCCCTCGGGTCAGTCGGGGTCAGCTGTCCTGGCTGTGTCCCCTCCCAGCTCCTTATGCACCCCCAGCCACTCGCTGCTGGGGTGGGGTGAGGAGCAGAGAAGGCCTTGGCTCAGGATAAAAGCTCCTCAGCAGTAACAAAACCATTTCTGAGTTATCAGCACTATTTCCAGCACAAATCTAAAACACAGCTCCATACCAGTTACTGTGAAGAGAATTAACTCAATCGCTGTCAAAAACAGCACAACCCGCTACACTGCATTTTCTGCTTCCCCAGAGACTGTTTTCCAAGGAAAAAATAAGCTATTTTCTACGTTTCTTTAACAGCTTTTGGAAATAAAGAATCTCTTCGCTGTCGTGTAAAGCAAGCTGGCTAGGCTCTGGTTTTCGAGTTTATCCTCACTTGTAATTTCATATAATCCAGCTGCGTGGGGAGGCGGCTTCAGAAAGAGACATGGGAGAAAACCCACGGAAAGAAAGTTAACACTGTTATCACGGCCGCGGTGCGAACGGCTGCACTGCAAACCTGCCGTTCCGGGCCTTTCCGGCTGTACCAGCCTGTGCAGTAAGAACCGTGTGAGCTCGGGGTGCTTGTCCAAAAGAGCCTTGTCCACTGTCCGGCCTTTAGAGGCACAGGCGCCGCCTGGCTCTGTGTTCCCCCGGAGCCCCGCGGAGCCGCCTCGGCGGGCGGGGCCGGGCTCGCGGGGGCCGGGCCGGGCGGCTCCG
>WEKY01058296.1:76771-107840 GCA_013390045.1 Picathartes gymnocephalus
CCGGGCGGCTCCGAGCCCGCCGCCGCCATGCCCAAGGTGGTGTCGCGGTCTGTCGTGTGCTCCGATACCCGCGACCGCGAGGAGTACGACGATGGAGAGAAGCCGCTGCACGTCTACTACTGCCTGTGCGGGCAGATGGTGCTGGTGCTCGGTGAGCCGGGGGCCGGGGCAGGTCACGGCCCCGGGAGGGGCAGACCACGGGTCCGGGAGGGGCAGGCCGCGGCTCGGCGGCGCAGAGGGCCCGGGAAGGCGGTGGCGGCGTGGTGCGGGTGCGGGTCCAGGATGCGGGATATGGGTGTAGGTTCGGGATGCGGGGTGCGGAGTGAGGGTGCGGATTCCGGGTTCCTGGCGCGGGTGCCCACCCGGCCCCGCCGCCAGCCCTGCCCCGCCATTCTCCGCAGATTGCCAACTGGAGAAGCTGCCGATGCGGCCGCGGGACCGCGCCCGCGTGATGGACGCGGCCAAGCACGCCCACAAGTTCTGCAACGCCGAGGAGGAGGAGAGCGTCTTCCTGCGCAGGTGGGCCCGGCCTCTGCATCCCCCGTCCCTCGAGCCCCAGGCCCACGGAAGGGGCTGCCCTCCCCGCCCAGCTGGGAGCCGCCAGCCAGGCACGGAGACCCTGTGTCCCTGTGCTCTGCTCAAACTCTGCCTCTCTCCCCCAGACCCGAAGGCATAGAGCGGCAGTTCAGGAAGAAGTGTGGCAAGTGAGTGACCTTTTTTGGTCTTTTGAGTGACTTTTAGAATCTTTTTATGAGGAAACTGGAGGAATACAGAATCTGGATTTCGTCTCAGCTATGCATATTTCTGTTTCCAGGTGTGGACTGCTGCTCTTTTATCAACACCAACAGAAAAATGCTCCTGTGACATTCATTGTTGATGGTGCCGTGGTCAAATTTGGCCAGGGTTTTGGGAAAACAAACATATATACTCAGAAACAAGAACCTCCTAAAAAGGTAATTGGCTTTAGAGAAGAAGGATATCTTTGCTTTTCTAAAGGCGTTGTCTATAACATAACTTAATAGTGAGGGCAGAGGGGAGAGAAAAGAAAAAGAAAAGGACCTCTGAACAATAACTCAATTTGGTGTCTTGTCTATGTCTCCCTTAAGTTTTCCTTGACAGAGGTCACTGCAGCTTGGAGTCCTCACTCTCACCAAGGAGAGCAAAATAAACTTGAAAATCTAGACTCTGCCTAATGTTTAGGCTCAGTTAACAGTAAGTTTCCAATTGGAATTAGGTCACGTTGGCAGTCTGCACAGTGATTCTCAAAGTCTGGTTCATCTACTGTATATCAGTGAGCTTGCTTCCGGTAATGACACCTCTAAGCCCAGAAATCACTGAGCATAATTCCCCTTTGCCACCCACAGAGTTCAGGTAATCTTGATGGCTTGCATAAGAAGCCTTAAAAGTTTTGGAAGGAGGAAGCAATCCCTACTGGCACAACTGTAGCCAAGGTTTAACAAAATATTCTTGTTTTTCACCCAGGTGATGATGACCAAACGGACCAAAGACATGGGCAAGTTCAGTTCTGTCACAGTCTCCACAATTGATGAAGAGGAGGAGGAGATTGAAGCGGTGAGTTTTGGTTGCCCTTAGTGGCAGCCACATCTGAGCTGGGCAGGGCCAGCGATGGCCTCACTGTTTGGCTGAGATGTTGTTACTCTGGGGTTTGCTGTTGCAAAGTCACATTTGTGTATTTCAGAGGGAGATTGCAGACTCGTATGCACAGAATGCAAAAGTGATTGAGAAACAGCTGGAACGCAAAGGCATGAGCAAGAAAAGGCTACAAGAGTTGGTGAGTTTTTCTTTGGTGTTGAACACAAAGTTCTGGTATGTGTTGACTTTGTACACAAAAGCTGTCTTACAGATCAAACTGCAAGTATAGAGAAGTCCTGGTATAGTCACAGGCAACTTGCAGCTTTGTGAGGATGAGATCTCCTTTACAAGTTTTGTAGCAATGTTTTCTAGTCCCCCTGAACTTAAAATTGCATGCCATTACCTGGAGAGGTAACTGAAGAGCAGCCAGCAGAGTACTTGCAGGGAGGCTTTCTGAGACCTGTTGGACAAGGAACAAGGGAAGGAGAAATCAGGCCGTGGCTTTGCCAGCCTGTGCTCTCATGCCTGCTTGGCAGAGCAGGTCATTGCCATGAAGCATCAGTGCAACGCAAGGCTCTTGTGGAGGATCTGCAGCTCAGCTGCCACTGCAAGGGGCGCTCAAAGAATAAATGGCAAGAACATCACAACTGATCTTACCTGCTGTGACAAGAGGGTAGTAGATGGAAAGGGGGAGGAAATGTGCAGCTTCCACCAGAGGATTGAAAGTATGAAAGTGTCTCCTGGGCAGCTGGTCTTGGGCTTTTTATGATTTTAAAGATGGTCCTCATTTTGTAAGTCAGCACTTGAGCTACTCTTGCTCCTGCTTTTGGAACTGAAAAGTTTGCATTGGTCAGACAACAAGAGCAAACTTCGCTGGAGTACTGAAGGGAAAAGTATCCAGATACTATTTAATTCTGCTTTAATTTTCCTATTCAGGCTGAATTGGAAGCCAAGAAAGCCAAGATGAAGGGAACCCTGATTGATAACCAGTTTAAATGAAATGCTGTGTATCTGCTGGATATTCGGAGACAGGAGAAAACTACCAAGAGCTATCACAGTTCTGTCAACAAAGCAGAAGTAACAGACAATGTTCAAGAGTTGCACTGTGCTGCAGCCAGCTTGGAGGATGAGAACGTCTCTGTATCCCTCTGTAGAAGTGATACTCTGGGTACCAGTCTTAACTCCAATGGCACTGGAGACTTTGCTCAAACTGCAGTTCTCTACAGACCCAGTGTTATGAGCAGGCTGTTCCAGGTAGAATATTTACTTTCAAGAAAGTCTTTCCTGGGTTCCTTCCCAAGTTCACATTTAGATACCTGTCTTTTTATTGTGTAGTTTTCAAATGTGTTTCCTGGAATATACTAGAACAACAGGTAACTGTACAACAAAAAAAATCCTTACAAAAGTAAGCTCTATGCCTGTTGTTCATGTTGTTATTTTAAATGTGTCCAAAAGGTGCAGCAGCCTCAGCCATGCCATTCCAACATAGTCTGGAATGACTGGGATGCAAGGCTTGGGCATGGTGCTGCTGCTCATCCTGACCTGCCAGAAGCAGCCAGCACAGACTGGGCTGCAGCACTGCAGTCTCAGCTCCTGCTGAACATCACAAGGCTACAGTTGAACAGAATTACACTCTCACAACAGACACATACAAGAATGTAAAATCCAACCCTGTTTTAAATTACTGTAAATAAAAACTGCTACTAATGACTTCAAATACATTGTTGGAAGTTACTGATACAGCCAGTGATCATTAAAGAAAACAACTGCACATCTGAACTACTCCATTGGGCAAAACAGTATCAGTATTTGGAGTTGTGAAATGTGAAGGAAAAATTGTTTTGAATGTACTGACCACTAAGGACTGGGATAGACAACATTACACACCAGTTTTTAAAGTACCTTGTTTGGGTAATAGTAATTTGTGCCTCTTGCATGATGTAACAACAGTGCTCTCTAGCCCATGTCTTTGTTGCTCTACGTGGGATTAAATACCGTGTTGCAGATTTGAACTAAAATACCTCTCCAGAGATGTTCTTATTCTACCAAGTATCATAAAATGCAAGCAATGAACAAGATGCTTCCATCTCCCACAATTATTATGGAAAGCTTCCTATAATCAATAAAGATTTTCCGTCTGGTTCTATAACCCTGACTGGCAAAACTCAGATCTGCTTACCTAAGGATCTATCCTTCCTTTCTTGGGAAAACAAGGTGTAAAAGAGGGAGTGAACTTGACCCAGAACTAGCAGAGGTGGGTCTGTAGATCCTGTGACAACTTAATGCTGGTAAGCAGGTCTTCACGTTAACTCACATAGTCCTGATTGTGTTCCCTGCTCATCACCTGCTAATCTGAAGCCTATTTCCAGAAGCCTGTGGCCAGAGGCCTTTGGTGGTGTGCGATCTTGGGAAGGGCAGGAGGGGTGTGTGGGTACACAAACCCCATTCCCAGTGTGGTAGCACAGTCCAGCCAGGCGAGGGCCTCAGGGTTCCTCTGGGAATGATCGAAGCCTGGGGTAAACGCAGGTCACTCTCTGTAAAAATTCGGAAAATTTTTTTTCCCAAGCAAGAGTAAAAGACCTTGACATCTGAAAATAGGTTTTGAACCATGTGAGAGGTGCTGGGATGCAGATGCTGAGTCTCCAGTTGTTCAAGGATAAAGTGTGGTCTTGCTTCAAGTGATACCAGAACAACAAGCTAACTTGGGGACAGTGAAATTTATTGTCAGGGTTAAGGCTGGGAGTGACAAAAGGCTTCAGCTGAGGATGGGTTGTGAAGGGGCTACCAAGTGGGGATAGGAGCATATTTGCAGTTTGGTGAGGCACAAAGAAAATCTGGTGAGTGCCCTAGCTCGGCACAAGTTGTCCAAAGTAGCTGTTACTAACTGTCATCAACTTCCTCAGCTGACACCTGGAGCCTTGAGGCAGCACAGCACAGTGCTTGAGGCTTCCTTGAGGCTTCTGGAAGGCCAGTCCATGTTCAGTCAGTGTTTATAGTTCTTGTCATTGGAAATCTGCCTGGTTTGGCTCAGAACTTGTGCATGGACCCAGTCAGAAAGAGGAGTACTTCGTTTCTTCTGAGGTGCTTTTGATACACTCTCGTTATGCAGTCCATGGCTGAAACAACTCCAACACAGAGAATGTGGTATGATACATTATTATGTGTTTCCTACTTCAACTGGAGCTAGTTGGGTTTTTAATTTCTAGATCTAAATGAATTAAAATATATTAGCTGACTCTAGCAACAGGAAGCAGGGTCACCTAGTTCAAACAATGGATGAAATGTCCTGTTATAACAGATAAAACCAGCCATCCCTCAGGGTTTCCCATACCCTGGTAGCAAATGGGCAATCTGTAGCAGAGTTCAGACCAAAGAAAAGTCAGATTTCATGGTACTGTAAAACTCAATATTTGTTTTTATAAGTCTGTAGATACAGCTAAGGGATAGATTTTTTTGTTTAACTGAGCACCATATTGTATGTAAGAACTTGTCCAGATGCAGGGGTATCACAAAATGTGAAATAAAAGTGAAGGAGGGAGTCTGTTCCAAAAGTAATTGCACACATGGCTAGACTCACCTTACTGTGTTTCATGACAGTCCGGATGAGTTTCCAGGCACCTTCACCCTGCTCTGATTTACCATGTCGGAACAGCTCTGGATGTAATGGTGCTGCCTAGTTCCCCATAACCTGTACAAAACCTCCACACAATTTGTAGACACTGAAGAGAAGTGGTAACAGTGAGTCCAACCTCCTCCGTGTTAATCACAGCAGTGCCTGGGGAGCAGCAGAGAGTCCTTGCCTGCCCCTGAGGGGAAGCTTCTGGTCAACACTTACAGCTCTCCTTGTGCTCCATGTTTGTGCTATTTTACTCGCTGACAGATGTGACGATGGCTCACTCTGACTCCCTAGACTGTTGCATTGATAAATGCACACCAACAATGTGTATGACAAAGTGATCAGCTTGGGAGCAGCACTAACTGATCAACCTGAATCAAAGCAGTCTCAGCTTTTGCTGGTGCTATCCTAAAGAGCCCATGGGGCTTTGCCACATCCAGGCATTTTAAACATAAAATGATGGGCTTGTTTAAAAGGCTGTGGGGCTGGGCTCAAAGGATGGAGTGGAAGCCTTGTAACTCCCTACTGAGGAATCCTTATAAACCTAGCTGGCCACAGCATACTGGGGTTTTGGGTAGATTTCAAGGCACAAGCAGCCAACCTCTTTTGTTGTCAGCCAGTAAAACTCTATCCCGTGCCTGCAGCCAGGGCTATAACTCCTGTCAATCCCAGCAGGATCAGAAAGCGACAACCAGCAAACCACTGGTGGGACAACACCTCCCAGAACCTCCCTGATGCTGCCAGTCTTGGTGTGGGGTCTTGGCAGGTCCTGAGGAGTCATTGTTCCCTAAACCACCAACCCCCAGCAGGCTGGTGTGGCTCCAGGGTGCACAGAACTGGGGCTGTGTCCCCGCAGGCATGTAAGCTTAGCTCTGTCCCCACAGCACAACCCACCATGCATGTGCTTTGGGCAGCTGATGGGGCCACTTGGCATGGCTGGGCCGTGGCAGCATCAATCCACACTGGGAACAATTGATTTTACCCCGCATGACAAAGCATTGCCTCTTCCCCTGCCCCTCTGCACCAGATGCTGCCAGTTATGCAGGCAGCACAGGAAAGATGCTCGGGCAATGCCTGCCAAGTCTGACAAGGACATAGAGGCAAGGACACTCTTGGCTCCATCCAAAGGGCAGAGACACAGCCTGGAGCGACCCAACAATTGCTGAAGGGGACAGTGGAGTGGATGAGCTGGCACTCTGCTGGTCAAGTTCTTGGGGAGGGATGCTCCCCACTGCAAGACTCAGCACACAGCCAGGCACAGCCCAGTTCGGGCAGGCTGGTGCACACTGAGCCATTCCAGCCATCCCGCACCAATTGCCACCTGCCCCAGCCACTGACAAGAGCGTCACACGATCCCCTGCGCAGCTGTGCTGCGTCAACACCTCCTAAGCCTTGGATTTACGGCTGCTGGATGAGGGGCTGAGACAAAAGCAGCATTACAGGCATTCACCCATCCCTTCCCACGAGCAAAGCCGATACACCAGGCTGGACACAGTTTCTGTGGAGGAAATGACAACGTGTGTGATGTTCAGCCCTTCCCACAGGAGAATCACACTTAAAAGGAAAAGCCACCCCTATCCACACCATTCTTGGGGCAGCGCAGCCCAGTGGACAAAACGCTGTGTTGGAGGAACTGCACTCAGCTTGTTGCCTTGCCACTGGCTGGCCCTCGTCCCTTTCTCATGCCTCAGTTTCCCCGCAAGAACAAAGCCCTTAATCCCTGTGCAGAGTGCTCCTGTGGCAGGCAACAGCAGCAGCTGAACCCCCCAGCCTGGCCTCCAGATAAAGCTCTTCCCAGGGAGCTGCCAGGAGGGGAGAGGTTAAAACCCCAGAAGGCCTACCAACCTGTGCTATCCAGCAGTAGAGTGCAGGGAAAACCCCTTGTGGGCTCTGCCCTGCATCCTCCACCTGCCAGAGCTAAGGAGCTGCGAAACACATTCTTGTTTCTTGAATCCTCAAAGTAGTTGATAGGGCAGGTAGCTAAAACCCATTTCACTCAGTGCCTGCCTTGCACCCCAAGGTGCAGGTCTTAAGGACTTAGGGATTCCCCCAGCTCAGCTCCTTTGCAACCTGGCACGACAGCCCAGCTCAGTGGCTCAGTCACCCACAACCGTGTGCAGGAAGAAATGATGCACTTACCTTCTTGTGCCAATGGCCTGGTGTGCATCCCCTGTGGAGGAAAAGACAGGAAAGGATGCCCCATGCTCAGCAACCAGCAGGTTTCAGAATAGCCCTTGAAATCCAGGTGAGCTTAGCAGCAGGAGGCTGAGAGCCCTTAATTAATAAACTTGCACT
The DNA here is from genome assembly GCA_013390045.1 of Picathartes gymnocephalus. Taxonomy (NCBI): domain Eukaryota; kingdom Metazoa; phylum Chordata; class Aves; order Passeriformes; family Picathartidae; genus Picathartes; species Picathartes gymnocephalus. Next base: position 84,276 of record WEKY01058296.1, read on the forward strand.
TGTACAACAGGAGAGGGCTCCCTGGTAAAGGTGCCCCATGGCACAGTCCCCTGCCAAGCTGTTGCCTGTGCTCCCAGCACTGCCCACTGCTTGTGGCATTGCTTCACATCTCACCTTCACAGCCGGTTTCATTTCCACAGCAGGCAGTGGGGGATCTCACACTGCAGCAGCCCAGGGGCAGTTGAAAATCATCAGCAAGGACAGTTGGCTCAACTGTGAAGCACAAGACTGTCCCCTATCAGGAAGGCACGTGCCCACTCACAGGGACCCCAGCAAGCCAACACCACCTGCAGCAGGAAGGTGCTGCGCTCTCATGCCTGGCCGTGCTGCTTAGATTCCAGCAATAAAAACAACTCTTGCCCTTTGCAACACAAGGTCCTGTTTAGCTGCCTTGGGCAGTGGTTGAGATTGGTTTCAGTGACTGAAATAAACTGCTTTGAGCAGGCCTGGGCAGCCAGAAAGGGCCAAAGGCATGGGGGAAGCAAGGAGACTCGCTGATCTCAAGGGCAGAAGACCAGGAAAGCATCCACTCACCACTCCAGATCCCCAGGCAGAAACCAGGCAGCTTCACTGGGGTGACTCACAGACCTATAAAGATATCTGGGTAAAGGCCACACCAAACACATTGCTCCGTCTTGCAGTTTTCCCCAAACTGTCCCAGCAGCATAAAGGAATTTTCCCCTTTACCTGGAATTTTGAACCTTAAGTTCCAGGGGTAAGGAATGAGCCTGGGAATGCACCTCCCTGCCTAGCAAGCACAGCTGGTACAGAAACTGTCTCTGCTCAGCTGCTGCATCCCCACAGCACAGCACCCTCTGTGAGAGCAAGGCTAGCCAGGGAAGCTACAGAACAGCAGTAATTAACTGCTCTTGTGCCCTCTGGCTACCTACATGCCCAAGTAAGTAGCTCAATTCTAAGGCAGAGAACATGATGCCAGGCTCTGCTCCTCCAGAGAGCAGCAAACACTCCCTTAGATATTCTTCCAGCCTCCTAGGCATTCAGTGCCATAGGGAGTGCTCTGCTTTACAGACAGTTTAGGCACTTGGCACCATCAAAATCAGGTTTAACAAGGCCAGAGGCAGGACTGTGGCACACACTCAGTCCATCACCTCTGGTTAGTGGAGTCTCAGGGACATCAGCTGGGTGAGCCCTTCAGAGCTGCCAGTCCCTATTCCAGCCTACACCACTGGCTTCCCCTGGGGAGGAAACACTACCTAGCTTCCTTGGCAGCCTGCATTTACCTGCCAGTACTTAGCAGGTAGTGAAGCTTGCAAGATGGAGATCGTTCATCTTCCTCCTTCTCTACAACTGCTGAGAGCCCCCAACCCCTCATACTTCAACTGCTGTAAGAACAAACATGAGATAAGGAAAATTTGTTTCAGATTTTTATTTCTCTGTACTCTTTAAGCAGGAGTGACTGAAATAGAAACCATCATGAGTCCCATCAGAGGGAATAATTTGATAAAGACAGGGCAGGCAGTCACCCCTGCCCCATGCCAACCTGTACAAATATCAGCTGCCACTGTTTAGTAACTAGACGGTTTTCAAACAAGTCCATGAACAGTCATAGACTGTCATAGACAGAACAACATGCCAGCTCACAACAGGAAACAACTTATGTATACTTCTTGATTTCATCATACAGGACTAAGACAAAAGCACCACCCATTCCTCGGAGTACATTTGACCATGCACCTTTGAAAAAGGCCTTGGACCCCTCATCCCGGGCAATCTTCCGCCAGCAGTCAAGAGTGCCGGAGTACATTATGTCAGCTGCAGGAGACAGACAGCTTTAGGAACTAGATGCCCACAACCCCCAACATCCAGGTCAGAAATGGCCTCATATATCTGCTAGCTTTACAACCACAGGTGCATCCCATTTCTTGGCTGACTTTCTCCAATACTAGCACAGCTTTACAACCTCAAGTGCTTCCCATTTCTTGGCTGACTTTCTCCAATACTAGCACATCAGAGGATGAGATCGCTCAGGAGAGATGTTGCTGTTGCTGCATTGTCCCTGGGAGACACTGCAAGGACTGGTTCAAACAGAAGGCAGCAACTCCTTGCTTTGACATCAACACTTCCAAACCCAAAAGCTACTGCACAGTCGGCCAGGCTGTGCCTGCTAAGGAGGCTGTCTTTTCCTCTCCCAGAGACACTGGCTTGCAACATCCTTGGGTAAGTTCTGCTGTTCCTACCTACTGACATATACCTGACTTGTGCATGCCATCTTACAGGTGTGCTGCACAGGCTGACCCATTCATGCCCCTTCCTGTCACCTGCTTCTGCAGCCTCTCCTACACCCCTGCTTACAAGACAGGAGGATATCTACACAGGCTAATGAAAGCCAAGCCACTCTGCCTTCACTTCAGCTCCACCATCAGTTATTAACTCAGGGATGCCCAATAACTCTTATACAGTGAGGTAGAAACTTACCTCCTTTACGGCCAGACTGCATCATCATGCGACGACGAACTGTATCAAAAGGGTAGGAGACCAAACCAGCGACAGCAGTGACGGTCTGAGCAATCATCCAGCTGACAACAATGTGGGTGTTCTTTGGGTCTGGAAGCATGCCTGCAGGAGAAAGGCTTTGATGAGAATGGCAGGTAAGCCACCAGCAATATGGAAATGCACTACAGGCCTGCCGCAATCCAGCATCAACCGTTTAGTGCCGTTTTGGTCAACCTACCCTTCGCGGTGTCGTAGATGCCAAAGTAGGCGGCTCTGTAGATGATAATGCCCTGGACAGAGACACTGAAGCCCTGGTACAGGCCCCGAAGGCCATCAGAGCGGAAGATTTTGAGCAGGCAGTCACCGAGCCCACTGAACTCCCGGTCGGCCCCGGCTTTACCCACATCCGCTGCCAGGCGGGTTCGGGCAAAGTCAAGGGGGTAGACGAAGCAGAGGGAGGTCGCGCCGGCGGCACCCCCTGATGCCAGGTTACCGGCAAAGTATCGCCAGAACTGGGTTCGCTTGTCCACGCCGCCCAGGAAGATCTGCTTGTACTTGTCCTTGAAGGCGAAGTTAAGGGCCTGGGTGGGGAAGTACCGGATCACATTGGCCAGGTTGCCGCGCCAGAAGGAGAGGACGCCCTGCTGCCGCGGGATGCGCACCACACAGTCGATGATGCCCTTGTAGTGCTTGTCGGCGGAGATCTGCTTGCTGGCGTGCTGCACCTGTAGGGCCCGAGATGCCGCCGTCAGCGCCGCTCCCCCGCGAGCCCCCAGCCCACCGCCGCCGCCCCCCGTCTCCTTGCGGCGACCTTGGGACGGCCCTGGCCGCCGGAGTTCACCTGCAGCAGCAGCTTCACCCTCTCGATGGGGGCGACGGCGGTCTTGGAGATGGCGGCCGCCACCCCGCCGGCAAGGAAATCCTTGGCGAAGGACACGGCCGCATCGGTCATGGCGGGAGCGGCGCGAGCGGGAGGCGATGCCGGCGAAGGAGGCGGGAGGCGGCGCTGAGGGGGGCCCCGCAATGGCCGTTAATATAGGGGATGGGGCGCGCGCGTGGGCGGGGCGCACGCCCCGCTCACCGATTGGCTGCGGCAGGGGGCGTGGCCGCCGTAGGGGGACGGGGCCGCCGTTGGAACCGGTGGGGGGCACATGGCCGCGGTGTCGGGATGGAGTAGCGCGGCACGGGGCAGCGCGGGATGGAGCACCCCGGGACAGGACATCCCGCCATAAAGCACTTCGGGACGGGGCATCCCGGCATGGAGGATCCCACCAGCACCGCGAGCGGGACAGTCTTATATATATATATGTGGCCCTGGCCCGGTCTCACTGCCTATCCCTACTCCGGGCACAGCACATGGCACTGACAGGGCCATCCGTGACCACGACCCCCGGCCCCTCTGCGCCATCCCAATGCCACGGCGAGAGCAGCCGGGCACAGCACAGCCGCGGCGCAGGCTGGAACGGGGCGGGCTCTGAGGCTGCCTCATCTACGGACACGTACAGGTTCCCATCTCTCACCCGCAGCCGAGACCCGCGCTCATAGACCCCTCTGTCTGGGGCCATATTGTCACCCTGCACACAGGGCTCCAGGAGTGACCGAGCTCCAGGTCGTGTATGGATTCCTTCTGTAGTCACAGTGCTGAGCTCAGCTGAGATGCTCGGACGGGCACACGCACCAGGTACTACCCACCCTCCCATCACACAGCTGCCTCCAAACATCACTCGAGTAGAACTTCACCTATCCAAGAGTTTAGCCTTACTATATTGACTGGTTCTTCATGGTCATACACCATTTCTCATGTTAGTGATCCATGATGAAGTGCTTTCTTTTGGTGACATCTTAAATATTTTAGTGCTGCCTTTTAGGGGATTTATCATGCATATTTGTGATTACAAAGGACAGGCTTGGTTGATAAAAGGTTAGTGCTTGATAGGTCGTAGGAGTGCACTACAATACAAAGGTGGTAGTAGCACATCAGAACCGAGTTAGAGATAACTTTTTGACTCACTTGACTCTTACAAGGTTTGAAGAGCTGATCAGACATTCACATGTACCCATTCAACCTTTAAAATCTATTTAGAAAGACAGTGTTAGTAAAAAAACATACAGGTATGCTTGGACAAGGCAAGAAATCAATTCCTCCCCAACATGCTTACAATTCACATCTCCATATCCATACATGTCCAGTAAGTCTCAGAATTATTACCTGCACTGTGCCCATGGGAAGACTGAGGCACAGAGAAACATGGTCACTGGGCAGGTTGATTAGAACCAAAAGCACCTACATCCTCAGTGTGATGCATGAGCTACCAGATCTGCTCTCTATCATCTTATTTTTTTGCTATCTATGCTTGCATTTCTTTGCTGAGAAAAAAATCAGTATGAAGCACCACTACAGTAGGACAGAGTAAGTCCATTAAGAGAGGTACTGCAAGACTTCAGCTGTAAAATACATCAACAATGAGTTCTAGGTGTAAAACAGGCCTTACAGTTATTCCAAATCTTTCTGCAAGTTTCTCTCCACAGTTACAGACTGTTCCTTCATGGATTTGCCAGTGCCTCATCCTGCTGTGACATGTTCTAACCAAGCAGTTTCTGAGATTTACTTATTTTCACCCATGAGGAGTTACAAACAGTGCAAAAACACAGACGAGAAGCTGTGTAAAGTAGCAAATGCTGTGCTGAGCCCAGGTTGCTGCAGCTCAGGCTGGAGCCAGTGTGGAGCCGCACCTTTATGAGCGGCCATGACTCCCATGCTGCCAGGGCCACAGCCACCTTCCCATATGGACATGGGGTTTAGGTTTTCTTTCAGAAGGCACTGGGATGAGGCTGTTCCATAGTTGAACTTCTACAAAGGAACTGGAGCAAAACCACAGTTCCTCAGGTATAACACAAGATGATCTTTTGTTGTCCAAAAGCTCCCAAGAGGCCCATCTGTTGCCGTGGCACTGGCAGCAACCTGATGCTCTTGCAGAGAGGCTCCTACCTACAGGACCTGTCTGCAGCCCCTGGAGCACAGGGTTCAAGTGGATCAATCACAGGCGGTGTGTATGGTGCTATTCTGTTGGCAAGTTCAGAGCAGCATAGTAGACTTAGGTCTGTGCACTGGAACTAAAAAGTGGTCTAATAAAAAATTAGAGCTTTAAAAGTACCTGAACAACATGACAAAGTTTGTGGCTCTGAAATATCTAACACATCCTGCATTTTCCAGGAAATATTTCAGTTAGAGAACTTCAGGAAAATTATTTTTCAAAGTGTGAAGTAATTCACATACATGCAGTAACAATGCACAAGAAAGGGACTATTATTTCTGAGTATGCACTTAAGTTTGCAAGATTGTCATTCCACTGTATTACAGTCCATTTTGCACATTACAGTTCTGTCCTAGCAAAAGCACAGTTGCAGCAGCATACTTTCATCTTCATGCTAGACATTCAGGCAAAATTATTATTTCCAAGTATGTCTCAAAAACTGAGGAGTGCATTTGGGAGTGTGACTGAACTAAGACTAATTCTGACTAATTCGACATTCTCTGTAGAATGCCACATCCACACAGTATCACTTAAAAACCTGGATATTTCAATACAAATTCTTGCATGTTGCATGTATTTTATTCTGTTTTATTATTTTTGCCTGACTTGGTATCTCAGATTGCTTTAAAAAAGTTCCATTTTCTTAATATTTTTGAAGACACAATTTATACTCATCTCTCTTCTCTTGCCTTTCTGCAATTGGTTTAATCTCAAATGGCTATTCAGTATTAAAAAGCACCTAAAATAATGTAATTTCAAGCTCCAGCAGTATAGAGTTTTCAAACTAGTTGCATCTTTCCTCTTCAGTATGTGCTTGCCAGTCATATTCTTTATATCCATCCAGCAAATGCAATACAGATTTATTCTTTCCTGTCATAGGTGTCTCACTATAAGAACCATGCAATCCACTGAAATGTCAGTACCTGTAGCTCAGCATCTCTTTCTTGCAAAGTTCCTTAAGAAAGTTATTTGTATATCTGCAGTGGACACTCTGATGTCAGTTTTCAAGCGTTGATTTCCTTGGCTCAAAATTTTCTCTTCGGAGGAGCTTTAATTCTCTCAGTTCTTGTGGGTGTAAGCTCTGGTCAACGCCAGGTGTTAGCTTGTAATTTAAAGGAGATTCAATATAACCATTTCTGTAGAGACAAATCCGCTTGCAGAATTCAAAGGTGCTAAACATAACACCGAAGTATGGCACAATCTGATAAAAAAGCAATAAAAGAAAAAAGAATTAGACTCACTAGTAGCATCCATAGCTTAGATGTTTTTAAAAAAGGGAACTTCTAGGACTTCAGATCTGATCTGCCAATAGACCTTGTCCTCATTTATATAAAATCAGAATCTCATCTCAAACTATGCTGACAGCTGCAGCGTGCTAAAAGTAGGAGATTATTGTCGTTACATAACTAATTATAACAATATTGTGAGGAAGAAGGTCTATGCTAGCCTATAGATTACCAGAACTTGTCAAATACCCAAGCATAGCCTAAGCAATCTCAGCAAATCCTAGTAGGAGATGCGGAATTTATTTTACATACACTGGAGTTACTCCGCAATTTTCTTCTTTTGCCTCATGCAGAACCAGCAGCTCCAGGGCCACTGGCTTTGTATCAACCAAGGTAAGGCAGCCACAGGCAGGCCATCACAATCAATCCCACTGTCACTCAATTAGCACTCATTAGCTGACCTGTAGTACTCTATGTAGGTAATCCTCATCACAGCACTATAAAATGTATTTATGTAAATTAAATTACCTTCTGTTTAAGCTACCATGCTTTATTTCATGCTTTCAGCTCGGCAAGGGCTGCAGTAACTGATACACATGCAATAAATAGCTGGCTGAAAGCACTGCTTTGGACTTCTGGGCAAGTGGCTTATACAAGCACACTTTTCTTTACAGCTCACTACAACATGTCAAGTTACTGAAGCTCAGGTCAGAAGGAGAACTTGTTTAGCTGTCCTAAGTGGATTGCTTGCAATCCCCCATCCACTCCATACCTTGTGTGTTAGGAGCACTCCCTTCTTCAAAGATGTTGAAATGAACTTTCATGTGGTGACATCTAGAAGCCAAGCTTGCATTTGGGGAAATACAACCAAACCAAGTTCCAAGGCTGGTTTATAACCTGTTTTGTCACTGATTCTGTCATCTATAAGCTACTAAGCACAAAGGTATGTCAGAAGCTTTCTATCCCCAACTGTCCAAAACTGTCTTGATTCCTTCAGGATAGTATTTGACTGGGATGAAAGCAAAACCTCACCTTGAGCAGACTGGGTGTGAGTCCACTCCAAAGTCCAAGCACACCTTTGTTCTTCACAGTTTGCCGGAAGCAGTCAGCCATGCCAGTAAAATAGACATCAACTCCCCCATAGTGGGGAAGCCAAGGACTCTGGGCCTGTCAAGAGACACCCAGGGGGATTTAGAACAATCAGAGAAAACTGAAGTAATTAATTATTTTCTCCATTCTGGTATATAAGGAACAATCAACACCAGGTTTCAACAGACTGATCTGGATTCTTCCCAAAAGTATCAGCTGATCCGCATTCAAATATAAACTAAAAAGGGAAAGAACTCACTCTTTGATAGGTATGAAAGTAAACAGTAATTTCACACAGCATCTCCTTTTGTGCCATGTCACTACTAGAAAAAAATTCCACCATTCCACCCCTGTGAGGACACCAGAACCAGAGCCACATATCCCATCAGCCCCATGCCAGCTGCTCAGGTCCAGGTAGAGATATTTCACATTCCTGGCAGTGGGACAGTATGAGAGGGAAGGCTGGAGCCACACTGCCTTCCTATAACTCTGATGGAACCAGCTGGCTTGTCTCTGGCTGCTGAGGCTGTGTCTGCACTGCTGTGAGAAGCATGAACTGTACTACAGGTTGAGGAGCAGCAGCAAGGCACAAATGGAAGGACGGAGATTTCAGCCCAGGCTGTTCAGGCCACCAAGGGCTGCAGGTGCATTTGCGGCCCATGCTCCCATATCAATGTGTTCAGTTGATAGAGAGAATCCTGTTGGGTGGCAGCTGAACTTCCAACTGCAGTACAGTGTCTGTTCACATGGAAGAAGTGTAGTTGGTCATTTTTAACAGCTAAATCCTTTCTTCATTAATCTCCTACTGCTTTAGCACAGACAGGATAACCTGACCTTGAATAATCCCATCCTCATCCATCTGTGCACATGCAGCCATGGATTTATTTTGCATCAACAAATCAGGGTTTCACTCAAACACATGGAAAGTGACACTTCAGTGTCAGGGGCCCCAGGACACAGGTTGATGACTTGCAAGCTGATCATCCTAAGGTAGAAGTTTGATAAAAATGGGGCTTGTGCAATTAATTGATTGATGAATATGGGTATCATGATCCTCACATTGATCTGAAACACCATATAGTGTGGCAATTTTTCACTCCTTGTCCAGACTAACCTGTAGCTCAGAGCTGCTAAGCCTATGACAAGCCTCATAAATTGACCAGTGGTGATGACATTTTCTAGATGCTTTAACTATAGCATTTCAAGTACTTGGCAACTGACATGCTGGAAAGGCAAACAGATCAAAACTCATGCTCTACATATATAAGAGAAATTGCTAATCAAACAGTTACTAGCAAGTCTACTGTTAAAATGTAAAGGTTGACAAAAACTCCCTGATTACCTCCCACACTAAGGGCATAGTCTTTGTCTAAAAAAAAATCACAGATCATGATTTTTTTCTCATTTTTTTCTGCCTGATTGAAATGCATGTGAAATACCTCTTATGGCAGGTAACAGGTAAAAACCTTCTGCACAAAGACTTTCATGTCTGTACTGCAGAAGATGCTGAGTGCTCCAACTGAGACTTCAGAAACCAGTTCTGTAAGAATGGTGATATTAGCACCAGCAATGCTTAGAAGAAAACTAAGATGATTAAAGTATCCCTAAAAATGCAACAGCACTCATAGGAAAACTGGATTCAAAACCACGTTCTCCTTTCTGGACTGTCAGTCAGGTTCCATGAGTTTTGGTTTTTTTTGTAAATGAAGTTATAAGCAGCCAAGCAGTAAAGAAAGACAAGTTTCTGAAATGTTTCAGGAACGCAAGAATGCTATAAACATATGATTCCCTTCCTTTTTCAATCCATTTGTGGTAGGCAGGGCATGGCCTGCCAGAATTTAACTGCATGAGTTTGACTGAATCCCCTTCATTACTGTATATGCTGCAAAGGCACAAATCAAAGGTTTTAATTACAGTACTCTTGCCTGCAACACCAAAAGAAGTGACAAGCACAGTGCAGGTTTCAGTAACACAGTAAACACCTCCAGAAGGTAAGTCAAACTTCTAGACTTCCAACCCATTCATAGATACTGACCTCTTAAGAGATTTACTGAAATTATTTATAGTACCATTCCTTACAGATAAAGCTGTTTCTAAGATTTCAGTCTGTGAAGTATCTGTTGTCAGCCTTTCTGCTTTACAGAAGCTGTATGCTTCTAGGGCCCTACACACAGTATTTACATAACAATTGTCCACAGGGTCTCAGAATCACCTACTGCAAGAAGAAAACTAAAAACTGTATCAGTATGTAGTTAAAACTTCTATATTTTGGAACATAGCTAAACAAAGTTAAAACATATTAATAAAATAAAAATACTAAAGAAAATGTATTTCATTTGGCACTGTTGTTCATGAAAAACAGTAGCTGTGGGTTTTGGTGGCTCTTCCTCAAGGCATGTCCATCACACTGCAAACCTCACAACCACCCTATGACACCAGAGCCAGAAAATGGAAGCAACAAAACAGATCAAACTGGTTTCTCTACCTCTTTTTCAGAAACCTACCATGACATACAAATCAAACAGCTAATCTCATTCCAAAAAGGTCAGGTTCATGCACCTCAAAGCAGCTGGAATTCCTTCCTTTTGACCCGCCTCGATGCTACGAGCTAATGCATGAAAACCTGTTTGTTAGGAACTCTTTTAAAAACTTCCTTCCTCCCAGTTACAGTTTCTCAAACTGTAGGAGGCTGGGGATACAGCTCCTTGTGCTGATAGCAGAGAGCCAAGGTGTTACTCATAGTAGTAGCAGGGCTAAGTTGCTTATCTTTTTACCTCTGATGGACAACGGGTTCTCTAAATGATTAAAGCATATCAAATGCAGAATTGGCTCCACCTGCTCTCTCACAAACACAGTATTTTATATCCAGAGACCACCAAGTTGACTATGTCACTGCAACACATCCACCAAGAGAGATATGTACAAAAAATGCCCAACTACCTGCACTCATTTTTTTTTTTAAATAAGCAAAATATTTAAATAAGGTTGCAGTGTCATGACAAAACTCAGGTTAATTGTTATAGTTAATTGTTACCTGAACACTCTTCAGACACCGTCTCTCCCATTGTCTGCACTACGAGGTGACTGCCAGAACAACATAACCCCATTTTGGGAACTGATCTCACAGACCTTTTCTATGACCTCCCTCAGCCTGTCTCCTGTACAGATAAAAACTTTTCACTTGCTTTTTGGGACATTTTGGTTTGCAATGATTTGTATTCACATGTGTCAAAGACTATGAACTCATGTATTTAATTCATGTACTTCTCCCCTCTTCCCTGTTTACATAAAGTTTGTTGGTACAAATATTTACTATTTATTTTTTGAGTATGCAGTACTCTTGGCACAGAGTATGGAAGATAACTAACTGTCATCAGTGGTATGCTACCCTGATGGTGGATAGAGTAAAACTGCTTGTTATTTATATATTTTCAACGGATTCATGTGTCCTACACCTCTGATCACTCAAAAAAAAAAAGTACAGGAAGACAATTTACACACAGCTTAAGAGTTCACACTCTTAATCGGGAAGCTAAAAAAAGAAGTCTTTGTAGTCTGGGTTAATAAGGCACATGCAACAGGCAAGTGCAGCTGTAATTCAAAGGAAACTGAAGAACAAGGATTGCAGTTTTCATTCAAGTTAATAGCACTCCAGTCAACAGAAATTTCACTCAAGTGAAGACTGGATGCTTGAAAGAGTGTTTCATTCCACCACAATGAAAAAAAAATTAAAATGTAAATACATGATAATATTTTGGGGAAAAAGGCATTCTCTTGGGCTTAATGAATCCTTCCTCCTCGAGGTCAGCCTTACTCAGCAGTCCTTCCCTGTCAGTGGTTTGGTAAGGCTGACTTACCGCGGGTTAAAGTCCATCCAATGGCATTCAGGCACACAGGAAGGTAAACCATGGCAAGCTATCAGTGTACAGCTGGTTCAGAGCAGCACAGCACAGCTGACCTCCAGCACCCTGCACTCCAGGAACACCTTGTCCCTTCCTCTGTAACCTGAGCTGGGGCCAAATCATGCCTTTCTGGGAAGAATGGCACCACGTGAGCAAAACAGCTTCATGCTTGACTCTTTGTTTTAAATACATATCACCAGGCCTGTTGCACCCTGAGGCTTCACAGGATGTTGCAGAATCCCTCCTTTGCTGCTGAGCCCAAGCTTCCTCTGCTTTAACATCTGCTGTGTGAAGAAGTCTTTAATACAGAAGTCTTTTTCCACAAGGGAATGCAAACCCCTTGCATGGGCAGCTCTGGGTGGCTTCCAAATGCCTCATGATGGTTCAGCTCAAGCCCTACAAATGGGTGCACCATTTTCATGCACATTAGCAATAATTTATTTAATGGTGCAAACCCTTAGGCAGACTGGCTTGGTCCCACACTTCACACAGTGGATGGCAGTGCTAGTTCCTGCATTTCCTGCTGCCTATCCAGGAATTGAGGAGAAAACTAATTTTTAACAGGATTGGGGCTTTTCACAGGTGATACTTTCATTTGCCTTATGTGGATTTGCACCAAATCAAAATAAATCACGTATAAAAGAATCACAGAATCACAGAATGAACTAGGTTGGAAAAGACCTTTTGAGATCATCAAATCCAGCCTATGATCTAACATCTCCTCATCAACTAAACCATGGCACTGAGTGCCACGTCCAGTCTTTTTTTAAGCACATTCAGGGACGTTGACTCCACCACCTCCTGGGCAGATGATTCCATTGCCCAATCACTCTTTCAGTGAAGAATTTTTTTCTGACGTCTAACCTAACCTTCCCCTGGCACAGCTGGAGGCTGTGTCCTCTCGCTCTGTCAGTGACTGCCTGCGAGAAGAGACTGACCCCCTACCTGACTACAACAACCTTTCAGGGAGTAGTAGAGAGTGATAAGGTCACCTCTGAGCCTCCTTTTTCCCACGCTAAACAACCCCAGCTCCCTCAGCTGTTCTTCATGGGGCTTGTGTTCCAAGCCCTTCACCAGCCTTGTTGCTCTCCTCTGGACACATTTGAGCATCTCAACGTCCTTCCTAAACCGAGGGGCCCAGAACTGGACACAGCACTCGAGGTGTGGCCTCACCAGTGCCGAGTACAGGGGAGGAATGACCTCCCTGGTCCTGCTGGCCACACTGCTGGCTCATGTTCAGTCGGCTGTTGACCAATACCCCCAGGTCCCTTTCTGCCTGGCCACTGTCCAGCCACTCTGTCCCCAGCCTGTAGCGCTGCAGGGGGTTGTTGTGCCAATCAAGAGAGTGTCAATCAAGTTTTAGCTCCTGTTTATGGAGTATTTTCCATAATTAGTCACCTCACATGTTACAGGCACATCACTCTAAGCACAGACAAATGGATACAAGGCTGTCGTGTGTAACTGATGCAAAAGTACTCACTCTGGGGGTAACAGTAATAGCTGTACCTCCAGAGACATTATTGTCTCCTGGCTGGAAGTTATGTCTGTAACATCTGTGTGTGAACAGCAGCGAACCCAGCCTGTGTCAGGTCCTGTCTGCTGGATGAGCTTATGGAGTTTAAAAAGGTGGGCTGAGTTAACCCATCCGATCTGTCCCAAAGCAGATTAAAAAGCTCTCACTCACAACACGCTGACCACAGAGCCAAAGCAGCTGTAAGAGGCTGGCAGACATGATCAGCTGGCACTACCAAATCTCAGGCTGGGGGCATGGTGGCCACTTAAGTGTCTGCGAAGATCATTAGGAGAGAACTGCATTCTGCCATCCCTCAGACTTCCTGCATTTCAAATTGGTGCAATGTGTTTTTCTGCTTTTCTTCAGCAGGCCACTGTGTTGCAGTGCTAAGCTAATCTACCTCAAGGTGAGTATTACATAATTATCACACCACAGCTTCTTGGATGAACAGGTTTAGAGTCAAGGCAGACAGTTAAAGCAGCCTAGTCCTGCTTCTAATTCTTCATCTACAATTTCTTCCTCTTATCCAGTTTTCCTACTAATACTGTTCAGTGTTTCAACTTGACAGACAGTCAGTCCTCATGCTTGTCTTCTGTGGAAGTCTGGGGATCTAAGAGAAATGCTTCTGAGATTTGTTCTGATTCATAAAAGCTGATCTGGGCTGTTACAAAAGGCAAAGCCTACGTTATGCTCCATAGCTTTTTTCAGACATTGTCTCAACCATTTACCAGACCAAATACTTCCCTAAGCAGCAAAGCAGTATTCTGCAACAGCTTCAGAAAGTGGTATAAAATATCTTTATAACAACCTCAATGAAACAATAAAAATCACAGGAAGCTCAAAGTATTCATATGTAGTAAGAAAGAGAAGGAAAGAAGGGACTTTACCACAACCAGAATCTGACATCTATTACCTATTTGCTGATAATCAAGAGGAGCCAGGCTGGTCTCAAATTCAAGTACCACCCAGGGCATGGGAACCTGGCTGATGCCTGAACCCCAGCAGCAAGAAGAAGGTGAGCGTGAGATCATAGGGACAAGTAAGAAAAGAAAGAACTCACACTGCAGCCTCCCCCTTAGAGATGAGACTAAAATATTTCACCTATCTGTCCACTTGTTTTAATAACACTTGATAGAAGTTCATATCTCTGAAATCTCCACTCTTTGATCAAGTTTACTTGAAATTGGACAGTAAAATCAAAAGTTATTGGGAGCAAGGACAGACAGCTAGCAACCATATAAGCCTCACTTAGGAAATCATATTAGAAGTAGTAATATTGCTCCTTATTAGGTTCCACACTATGGAATTTGTGTGGTCAAATGGCTCAATTTCTGAAAACTTTTGTTTCATGCTGTTCACTATTAGGTCTCCCTGCAAAGTCTCAGAGCATGTATGTTTTTGAGATGTTGTGTGAACCACATGACTCAAAAAGGATTTCTTAGTTTTAAACCAGGTCATGACTAATAACTTTCATATTCCCAGCTGACAAGAACACAGATCTCACCACCAGCAGTGACAATACAGCTTGTAAGCTTCCAGAGGCTGCACACCAGCCCAGTGACTGTCCCCAATAACAGAACTCTTTGCAAGTCACTCATGCTTAGGCAAAGCAGGAGCACTGCTCCTCATCTCAGCAGAAAGAAGGAACATTTATAATTTCTTTTTTCAAAACTCTTTATAACCCAGCCACTGGGCTCTTGCTAGACTGACTTTTACCATGTGAGGGGACTGTTTTAAAATAAATATTTAAATAACAGTATTCTTTTTAAAAGAGAGGCTTTTACTTTAAACAGGGTATCTCACAAAGGAAATGACTACGTAGTTTTCTTGTTGCAAAGAACAAAAAAACCCAACAAAAACCCCAAAACACATTGCAGATTTATAGGTAGCTGAGGCCAAACTGATTGAATTTGAAAAGAGGCCACTTCTTGGGTGATGCATGGCAACAATCTACACTAACCAAAAACAGTAAGCCTGTTTGTTTGCAGGAGTGAAGCAAAGTCAAAGCCTGCATTTTGAAACAGAAAGAACAGTACTGAACAATGCTTTCCCTACAGAGATGTCCTCACAGCTTGAGGATGCAGGGCAGTCAACACCAAAAACATGCTGAATCCTGCACTTTACTAATGGTATGATTTTTTCTATATTATAAGGGCTTGATGGCAAAGCTATACTTGAGCAGCATTTACTGATGAAGGAGAGTTTAAGACAGGTTTTAGTCACAGATATTAAAATATGGAGACACCGCTAAGCTTCTGAAAACCATGCAGTTTGTTCATAGAAGCAGGTGAGGAGTAGCTGTGGAATATCTATGAAGCTTTAAGGACACCTTTGTGCATTTTCCTTAAAAAACTACCAAGGTCACAGATCAGTCTGGGCCAGTCTGAGAAGTGCCACTCAGGGGTGTCTAAGCCCACCTCTGCACATCATGAGCAGAGAGGGAAGTGCCAAACTTGGCTGTTGGGTTTGCATTGACCATTTGCATGTTTGTATGTTTTCAGTTCCATACATAGCCTGGGATGGATGCCATTCTAATAATAATCTTCAGTACAGCCTGTAACCACTTTAAAGTCATCTTCCCTTACTGAAATGCCACAGCTCAGTCCAATAGGCACTTATGAAGGTTATCCTTGGCAAAAAAAAGATGTAGGAAAGTAGAAACATTACAAGTGCTTCCTTAGGCCCCGACTCATTAAAAGGAAAATTTCCCTGCTAAAGGCAGAAAAAAAACATTGAAAAAGAAAAAAGTGTTCTTGTATGCAAGTCTGCAAGGTAAAAAGGGCAATACTTGAATACAGCTTAGAGACTGGATTTAACAAAGAACACTATATTGTAAGGCAATGAAGGAAAGCCAAGAATAACAGTCAGAAGGATATAAAGATCAGTAAGTTTTTGTTCAGAAACTGACACATCATAAAAGTAAATCAGGAAGACACTTAATACAGAACAAGCCCTTGAATAACGTCTCTTTTGCAAATCCCCTTCTACAGATGCACAACAAAAGCCATATTTCCATGCTGAAACATGCATACAGTACCTCTGAATTCTCTAACATGCCAATCAGGAGCAAAGTGAAAAAAGGAAGACAAAGGAATAAAATTAGGATAAGCATGACATAGAGGACTCAAATGTTCAGTAAGACTCAATCATACTAATTAACATTTCTTTTAAGAAAAACATTCAGGTATATATAGCAAACATAGCATCTTTAAAAAAAAAGTAAACTCGATGAAGCTAATGCTAACAGCAAAGGCAGAAGGAGCCATGGTTACAGAGCAAATCTGACATCATAAAGCATCACCAAAACACAATTCTTTCTCAAGAATTGTTCACTGACAGTCAGCTCCTACTCCCACAGCTGTCAGTGACAGAAGCAGCCAACGTCAGAAGTGTAGGATTCAGATATGTGAAGTGAGAAAGGATGAAGCAAGATTATTACAATGTAGATCAAAAATAGCACCTTATCCTTCCTCCCATAGCAGAATTCATTTCCTAGTCTATGCAAACAATTCAAGCATTGTCCAGATGAGGAGATGAATGGAGCCAACTCTTCTAAGACTGCCTAGCATATCAGGTAAAGATCTGAACTGGGTGTCCTGGTCTTGTGCTTGTACTCCACCCCAGAATCAATGGAGACAGCCTTGTGTCCTAGTTTCTCAGTTTTGAAGCTCCTGAGATTGTCAGGACAAGTCCCCATCTCCCCATCACCAGCAGCTTCTTAAAAAACTTCTTTAGCAACATACTCCCTCCATTTGTCAGACTGGTGGGACAAAAAGGAGGGACAAGGAATCTTATACTGACTTCCACAGTGTGCTGGGCTCCTCTTCATACACAAACCCAGCAGTCACTGCTTAAAAAAAGCCCAGCGCTTCTCTATGTGCACTGCAGAGCACATGCAAGGACCAGGGGTAGCTGAAGGTTTTGGTACCCCACTCTTTCAATCAGCCAGAATGCTGAATCACTGAATAGAGGCTGCTCAGAATAAGATGTCTGAGAAAAACTGTGATCAGAAGTATCTGCTCCATCACTTCCTACAGAACTCTGAAATGTCTTGAAGTTCTTTTCCTCCTTCTTTACTCTCCCCCTTTCTAGGTCCATCCCTTTGCATGATACTGTTCCTGGTGCTGTAATAGGCATTTCTCTCTTCTGTCCAGCACCCTACAAACTGCACAGACCAGCAAGCACAAAGCAGAGCTGATCCCTGCAAAGCTGGGCCATACCCTGGTGCTAACTGGAAAACCCAAACTTCTTGGATAATCTTGCAGGAGTTCCAGTGGGCTCTTGGTATCAGCATGGGTTGCAATTTTCAACAGGTCTCTTTTCTGGACAACTCTCCATGAATTAAATAACTTCCAGTACCCAACAAATTACAAGATTCTGCACCTAGGCAGTTCGTTCTTTTGAAATACCTTTGCCTCCTCCCATGCCTTCAGAATAAATCACTGAACAGGAGGTGTTTCTCTAAGCTCACAAAATCACCTTTCAGTGTTGCAGTGCATTTATGAGGAAGAAACCCTCTCTGTTGATGAGCCTTTTGTTTTCATGCAAAGTATTTTTAGCCTCCCCAGCTCCTACATATTTAGGCAATAAATCCAGTTCCGTGTTGCTGAAGTGCCGATCAGATGATTAAGCGTCCCTTCGGTGCAAGAGCACGGCCTAGCGGCAGGAAAATAAAATGCGGGCCTGTCCCACTTCACATGCCTGTCACGACACAGCCTGACACAAAACATCGCACCAGTTACAGCCAAAACCTACTTTTGAACGGATTACAAAAGCTGAATGTTCAAGTAACTGTTGCATCGACAGAAAATATTAAAAGGGAAACAGCACAGTAAACGCCTTTATTTTCTTTTATTCTTTAGGGCAACAGTATTGCTGTGAGCCTAAGGATATAAAGTAAAAGCTTGTAAGGAGTATTTGCTTTTCTTAGACCCACTGGTACAGCTGGATAAAACGATCAAATTTTCATGCTCAGAATCTCTTTATTGTATGAAATATTTTATAAGATATCTGATGAAAGGATTCAGTTTAAACCTTGACTTCTGGACACATCAGCTACATGAGTTCATCTGATAAAAGCCCTTATTCCTCCTGCTGAGGTTTTTCTGCTACAAGATGGAGAGAGAGCACTGAAGGCCTCTATGACGCAGCATCTGAGCACTGAAAAGGGGAACTTGAGGAGCAGGAGAGGGAAATTCACAGTTTCACTGACCTTCTGCTACCTTGTGACTGGCCAACCAGGCTACCACTTGATGAAGGGGGCATGGACCTATATAAGGCTGCCATGACAAATGACTGTTTTTCTAATAATATCACAAATCTGAATTCCTATGAACTAGGCTGAAAACCCAAACTCATATGCCCCTGCCAGAGAATGACCATATGATGAAAGCTATTCACTGTCTCTCTACTGATGAAGCTCTAATGAAAAGTCAATATCAGCAAGTGGATTGTGTCAATGGGATGGAAGCTATGGCATAGGGTTTGCTGTGTGGGGTTTGGGTCTTCTTTAGATCATTATTGTTAAACCTCTGGAGGAAGGATCAGGAAGACATAGCAACTCTCGTTTTGCTGATGCTCCAGGAAAACAGCAGCACCTGCAGCTGGTAAGTCACTTGTTAACCAGAGGAGTCAGAAATAAGAACAAAGACAGTTATGATCCTTCAGACTTAATGCTGAGCAAGTTTGTTTCTTTTGTGGTGAGGTATAAATGGCAGACACACAGGCTCTGAAAATGACATGGATCTTATTCATCCTGCCTACCACCAAGGGGACTGAATTTCTTCAGCTGGCAAACTTTCAGCCTGTATTTCACTGAAGGTTTGCCAATTCTGAATTTTGAGAATTCGATGGAACTGCTATGAAAAAGAAAAGAAATAAAGCTACAGAGATGGAGTCTGAGAGCATACACATATCCCATGATAGTACTCGAACTCACATTAAAGTTATAACATTAAAGGTATAACATTTGTAGCAATAATTTCCAGATTTTAAAAACAAAACAACAAACAAACAAACAAAAACCCCCCAAATGAGAAAAAAACCCAACAAAACCAAAACCAAAGTCTCTGTAGCCTAGTGGTAAGAGAAATAATGTGACACCCATGATCACTTGGCTAGTCTTGTCCCAAGCTCTTGCACCAAGAACCTATGACAAAGTACTGGTAACATGAATGTTCTGTACCTGCATCTTCCTCTTGACAGTCTCAAACGGGAAAGAAAGTGTCTGTGCCACAGCAGCTGCTACACAGCCATTTATAAAGTTCTGAAGAGGAGTGAAACGAACTATGGGTTCTTGCCAGATTTTGTCCAGACTGATGTAAACAAAGAAGGAGCCTGCAGAAAATGGGACAGCACCTAGAAAGCAAACCAGACAGGATTATATCAACACACTGTACACGAAGAGAAGAGAGCTGCTCAACACCTAACTAGAAAGGTAGGAAGAGCTGCTGCCAATTTATACCTCACATTCCACAAACCAAATCCAGATTTTGAAGAATTTTACTCTTTAGTCCCCGGTTTATCACCAAACACCGATATTGTAGCATGTAGCAGATGTGCTGATAGAGGCATACATTTACATGTTAAAATGTGCACGTTGTCAGAATTAAATGCTATGGTCTCATGACAGGTCAGGTGTTTCTCCAGGTTCCCTCTTGTGACAAGCTCTTTCCCAGTCCAACCCAACCCTAGCACCTGCACAGGTAAACAGAGCTATGTCACCCGTCAGGCTGATGAGGGATACTTCTGGCCTCTTTTGCCTGTTTCATGTTATCATCAGTTTTATAGTGGGATTATACATTTATCGTTACTGTTGTTGTTACGCATTTTATATAATGTCATATTGTGAAAAAGTGGACTCAGTTAAATGGCATTTTTAAAGGCTATGGAGAGTAAATAAATAATTAGAAAGTAACTTCAAGAAAAGAGAGAATATAATTAATCTTTACTTTTCACATCTTCTATACACTACAACTCATACTGGTTTCACTGAACAGCTGGGGAGACCCTCTCACACCTCAACAGGAATTACAAGCACTCTGTGTGTGTATATAAATGTTTTTTAAGAGTTTAATGGTGAAAATTGTGCATCCAAGCACAATTAGATCATCTATAAAAGAAGGAAAAGAGTATTTTTTCTGAACACTTAACCATATATAAAATGCTACACACTTGGTCCTAATTTGAAGTAATAAAGCTGCAGCAAAGGTTATCAGTATTGCAGTGCCTTGCAAATCTCCACATCTTCTACCAGAAAACATTCCTATTTGCTTTTGAAATCAAGTGAGCAAGTGAACACACTACACAGCTGCAACAAAAACCAAGCAGTGAGGTGATTTCACCCCATTATTGTTTTACCTAGTATTGCTGGTGAAACACCACGGTAGAGGGCACGGAGTCCTTCTTGATGATAAATCTTGTAAAAAGCATGAAGAATTCCTTCATAAGATGGTTCCAGCCGGTTCTGCACGATGAGCCTTGTTTTAATCACGTCAGTGGGGTACGTCACGATGGTGGCAACCATGCCAGCCAGGCTTCCTGCCATGATGGCTCTCCAGTGGGAGATATGGCCCAGTTCATCCATGAAAAGGGTAACAAATCTAAAGAAAACACATAAAAGAAGTACTATTAATGACACTATGAAGAAAACACATGAAAAATTAAGGCAGATGATTCTTGATGCAAATGTTCTTCTGTCCACAAGCCCCTTCAGCAGCAGGAATTGAAATTTTAACGTGTGATTCATTCAAGATCTTACTATACATAACACCACACAAGCATTTATCTACAGGATGAAAATCTTCCTTTTATATTCCCATATACAGGATGAAAATTACCATGATTTAAAACACATCTGCAAGAAATCATCTGATCGTCAGTTAAAGACATTGGTCCAACCTGCCAGTTAAGGTTATCACGTAAGAGGAAATATGCAGACAATGCCACCACAGGCCTTCTGACAGCAATTGAACCTTCTTCTGTTACTTATGTTGGGACAGGAAGGTCCACAGGGACACGCCTCTAGAGAAGACTTATGTCCAGGCACCATTATGCTCAGTAGTTTAAGTGTCAATTTGAAAATCTGAAATTGAAGCACACAAAAACTACACACAAATCATGTATTTGTGGTGCACTGAAGGACATTTCTATGACAAGAAACTCCTACATCAGGGAGAAATGTTCTGGAAGCACCAAGAAGGAAACAAAAACACTTGAGAGTTTAAGCTGGAGGCAAAGAAATGTATCATTATATTGTGGAAGCATTAACTAAAACATCTAAACAGCACATCTACATTTAACCCACATGGTGTAACCCTGTGAAGACCAAAATAATTTGCAGATATTTACGAGTCACTGCTTGCTCAGTTGATTCTTTTTCCACTTGAATATGCATTTTCTACTGCATGACAAATCCCTGCATCTACTTGTCTTGAGCCCTGGGAGTGCCCAGGGCAGAAAGCCCAGCTAAGCAGAAGTGAAAAGGCATAAACCATTTTTCCTGTGTGCCTTACACAGTCCCTAAACCCACACAGCCTAATTTTCTTTTGTATGCACAAATGTGTGGGGAAGGTGGTGGGGTGTCTCTAGGCACTACCTGGTAACATTTAAAACGACCATGCAAAGACAAGAGTCCGTGCAGAGCAAGTGCTGAGGGAGCATGGAGTCACTGTCCCCGAGGTGCTGACTGTGCTCAGTCCTGCTCCTCCTGGGACTGTGTACCTAAGCTGCCCTATAACATTTCTCTTTTTGTGTTTCTTGCATTTATGCATAGGATTCTCCCAGTAAAAAAGACTTTCAAAAATCCCCAAATAGTGTATCATGGATTAAACATAGGCACATTGTATTTAACTTTCGGGTGGCCTACCTCCACCCATAATTCAGAACACCCTGTGCAAACTAGACACAAACTTTAGCCTTGCAAAGGAATACACTGTTTCAAGCTGAACAAACAGTGAAGTTATTTTGCTCAAAAATCAACTGCTTCATGTTGGTGCAACACACTGCCTTTTCTGTGAACTTTAAATTACTGTTTGTGCCTTCCCACTCACGTTATCTTGCTCTTTGTTTGACCACTGTGTCTATTGTAGTGCAACAAAGCTGCCTAGTTTTAGTGTCACTTCATTTGTGGTCCCCTGAAGGGCGCAGACAGTGATGGGCAGGTGACTTGCTGGGGCAGATGAGTGACAAACACAGTGGGTTGGCAGTGCCAGCAAGGCTGTGCTGCTACCCAGAACAACTCATCGCCCAGCTGGGTGGAAATGTCATGTGCTACCATGAACAGCTGACGGCAATAAAAAAAAAAAAAAAAAAAAAAAAAAAAAAAAAAAGAAGCCCAGGCCCCAGAGTTGCAAAACACTCAGGTGTGTACAAACAGTCAGGCACTCCCTGCAAAGGCTGAGAGATACTGGCAGCAGAAGGGAATCCTAGGAAACAGCACGGTTGGCAGAGCTCCACCAGCACTGCTCCATGTTCATCCTGCTGCAGTCCTTCCAGCACTTACCTTAGTTTCATATCTGTGTATTATCAAAAACACGATCTTAAATAACATCACATATCAACGTCAAAACGGATCAAATTTGCTTAACAGCTCCTGCATGATAGGGTAAAATATCTGACTTGTGATTTTGTTGTTCTCTTTGATATAGATAGCACAAATACTTGAGCGTGTATAAATTAATTAAATAAATTGGTTGCAAAGAACAGATGTGACAGTCACACCTGCAGGTTGCACTGTAACTTCATTTCTAATGGAATCTGGGCAAACAAATTTTAACAGACTATGGACCCTTCATCATTTGAAGAACACCTATGATTTTATAAGCAAATGCTGACATATCACCAGGCCCTAATAATCACGACGCGCTGAATAAATTAAGTAAATAAAATTATAAGCAAGGGTCCGTGTCTTTGGGGAGAAGGGGCGCACACCCAGCTGACCACCTGGCAGAGGCATCAGACTAAACTCGGCACTTTCCATCCGCTCCCCTGCGCTGTTACGAAGGCTGGCGCGGGAGCGCAGGTCCCCAGAGCCCCCCGGAGCCCCCGCGCGGGCCGGTCGCTTACCGGCGGGAGGCGGCGAGCTGCAGGGCGCTGTAGGGGCAGAGGCGCAGGCAGGCCGTGAGGTTCCCCTTCCAGAGGGCCCGCACGCCCTCGGTGTGGCACAGGCTGCGCCCGGCGCCGCGCAGCCCCCGCCGGCAGTGCCAGGTGCCCACCTGCGCCAGCACCGTCAGCAACTCCAGCGGCGCCGTCAGGCTGAGGCTCAGCGCGCCTGCCAGCCCGGCGCAGCCCAGGCGCTGCAGGGCGGTGACCCGGCCGTCCCGGCGCAGGGTAGCCATGGCCCCGCC
>WEKY01058303.1:0-18824 GCA_013390045.1 Picathartes gymnocephalus
AATTTTCTTTAGAAGAAAAAGTACACCTGTAAACTTCAGTCAACCCGTGACTTCTCTCACTTGGATATCTGTAAGTGAATTTGTTGTTTGTGACACAACACGTCAGATTGATACAGTGATCTGAAAGCATGGTGTTTTTAGCTCACTGCCAATTCTGTCAGCTCTACGGTCTTAAAATGCAGTTTTAAGTTAAAGCTACATAATGTAACAGCTTAGGAATAAATTTACAGTTGTATACTAATTTCATGCAATAAATATTCTCAGAATTTCACCTGACTAGCTAACAAGACATACATTTACTTCCTTTTTTTCACCTTTTTATGGTCCATAAATTGATGAAGGTGTTTCATTTTTAATGGGATTTTCAGAGAAAAGAGCTAAATTCCTAAAAGACTACAAAAATGCCTAATTTTCCCTTACACATCTACAGGTCTTACCAAACTTTACTACTCAGTGGCCTCAAAAATATAAAAGAATGTTAGAACAATTTCATGATCTGTGAAAGTGAAGCAACCCAAGGTTATTTTACATTGATAAGCACACAAATATCTGAACAGTGTTGGCGTTGCAGTGAAATCAATGTATATAGCAGAGGTGCAATATTCTGCTTGTTTCTTCTTACACCCCACTGTAAAACATTCGACTATTTTGACTACAAAAATGTATTGATATCTGCATGATAAATTAAGAAGCTGCACCAAACAACCAAACAAAACTGCATTTCTTACAATTTGATACAGTATTAAATGTGAATACAAAACCCTCCCAAAACCTTGGAAGCTAAATATACAATTTAGAACCTGAGCAGATGAAAACCTGTCACACTAAAATCAGCAAGGCTTTAAAAAAAATACAGGGATTGTTTACTTAGTAACTTATTGTTACTTTCTAATATATAATTTAAACTAGAAGTTGAACACTTTAAAGAAGTGACCACAACTAAGATCTCCACGAACTGGAGTTCCATGTACATAAGAAAATATACAGTAAAGGAGAATGTGGTTGGTACTGTAAAATTGGTTTGGTATTTATAACACGAAAGTATTTTTTTCTGTGACTGTACTAGCCATTTTCCCTAATACTTGAGCTGCTCAGTTATTACTCAGTAACAACAGTAGTAACCCTAACTGTGCAAACCTAAGACTTCATACTACAGAAATTTGATTAATGCAAAGATGGTGGTGTTCAGATCACTGTTTTTACTACCTTTTGCTACCTCTGTTTTATCAAGTATGTTCCAAAGTGTCCCTCAAAGAGCAGGTTTTATTTTGTATGCCAAAAATCATCTCATGACATCAAGAGACTTCTTCCAAAAGGCTTTACACCTGTTAGTAACAGGAACTGGCACCACAGTATAGACTTGTATTCAACTCTGTAAAAAAGTAATTATTTGTGACTGATCACTTCCCCTATCTGGAATGAGAAAAGAATACACATGGACTTTACAGTAAGCTTAGGAGCTTCACTAACTACTCATATCAAAGCAGAGTTTTCCTTGTTGTTGGTATATTAAAGATTTCCATAACTTTCTGCCTTCCTGTCACACAGTAGACATGAAAATTGTGAAGATTAGTGGGTCTCTATTATTTAATGTGAGTAAAACAAAACTGCTCCTTTTTGCTCATTTGCAAAGTGAAAATGTAAAGCCTTGAGATACATTTGCCTTGAACCCCGAGGCTGAGTTAATGCTACTGGGCAGCAGTTCTTCCCATTGCCATGCCAGAGGCTGAACTCCACTCTGTCACTGACTTCTCAACAAGAGACCCTTCCCCTGACCACCAGAAGTAAAGTGTTATCATATCCATGATGTAAGCAAATTGTTGGGGTTAAAGTAATTTCCTCTCAGTGCCTCTCAGTTCCAGTATCCTTACATCCTAGTCCTTTACTGCTACATCCCTAACCATTCTTACACTGAGTTGTAGCATTGGAGGTGTAGTTAATAACAGTTATAAAAAACATAGAAACTAACACATACTGAATTTTTTGAGAAAACCTTGAAATAAACAAGATAAAAAAATCTTCAAGTGTACAGAAATTAAGCATTTGCATATTTTCCATTCATGTTTGGCTAACTCAGTTTATATTGGAAAAGCAAGCCAGTCAGGTACCAATCATGTCCTTTTCTTGTTACACTTGCTTTAAAAGACAAAATTAAACACCTGTACATTCCTACAGCTTTTACTAAAAATCTTAACTTGCTAGATCCTGAAGAAGCTGAACAGCTGTTTTAAAGTATTGGATACATCTAGGTAAGTTTTAAGAAGAGAAAAAAACCTTTAGAGTGGATCTCTGTAAATTTTCATTTGTCGCTTGAAAGGAGAACCTTTTTTTGTTGCTATTGCTACCTTTTTTAAACTTTGCCAACTTAATAAACCCACTCATCCAATTTAAATCCAATCAGCAGTCTTAACAAGTTGTTCCATGGTTTAATGCACTTCCAAACTGTGAAACACATAAAAACATTACTTTGATGCACATCACAGCTTCAGTCACAGTTCAAAGATGCTGCTTACCACAGTCAGTCAAGACAAAGCCAGAGATGCATTAGCACAAATACCTTTGCCCTGTCCCCAGTGCTGGTAAGATGTTTGTAGCAAACATATTGTTGTTTTAGAGTTTTGCTTCAGGGCAGAATGAACACCTTCTAAAGAAACCCCCTGTATGAAACCTAAAGTATGTAGCAATGACCATACTTACGTTCGTTAGCGGGGCATGTGCAAACATGGAGAATCCTTCAAAGATATATTCATGGTCATCATACTCAATAACAGTAGGTCTGTCTGTCTTAAAAAAGCAAACAAAACCACCATGGAGTAAGCAAGAAGCAGTACGACTTTTGTCACTGCAAACAAAATCAGAGTCCTAGTTCAAATTATTTATAAAGTACTTACTAAGAAATTTGTGGGAGGTGACACAGTAATTCGGTAGTGGTATAGTCTTCCAGCATTGTTGGTCATGGGGCGACATGGTTTAATGGGCTTAAAGAAAGAGATAAGTAGAATTATGTGTAAAGTCAAGGCAAATTTAGATTAAAAGAGAGAATAAAGCATTTCTAATAGCCATGAAATATGCATTAGGAAAAATTAAATAAAAGCAGGTAGACATAATTAAGCATTCTGGGAAGAAGGAAAGTGTGGCCTTATCTCCATTTTCACTTTAAGAAATACTTTTAAAGCTATTCAAAAGCAAAAAAAGGTGATTTCTTTTTTTTTTTCAATTTCCATTTAACTCTCCGTATCTCTTACACACAACAGTTAGCTATTTAGGTTCCAGACTAATTTCCTCTCCTATATAAATTTGTTTCAGGAAACACATTTTAAAAGCTTATGAAGAGGAGACTGGACATCATATGAGAAGATCTCAAGGTATGTTATCAAGATAGATAGGTCATCTGCATGGGGAAACTGAGGCCTGAAGAGAAGGGACTAGTCTATCACCACAGAGGTAGCTCTGGTAACTCCACTCTATCCCCCAGGTTGTAATGCTTGACCTTGAGGTCCAAAGGCAGCCAGACACCTGATATTTCATGTTTCCTTCCAGCTTGTTCTGAAGCAGTCCTGTGTAAAGACCGAAATTCCTCAACAGTTAGACAAAATCAGCTTTTCAGATGCCCTACATACAACTGGCTGCAGTTTGGAGGCTGCCACTGGCCTATTTGGAATACATTGGGAAAAAGAATAAAACCAGTGCAGTGAGAAGGGTGCTACTCTGAACTGCAGAACAAAAGCTGGCCTGTGGCAATGGCAAGACAGCTACACCACTATGCTGTTCTGGCCACTTTGCAAAACTTATGCAGTAAGTAAGGTGATTTCATTGGCTCTTCAGCCCCAAAATAAGCTTCTCAAGGCTGAGACAAGACAGCTGCAAAAAAGCTAGTTCAAAACTAGGCAGTTTCACCTACAGGACACTGTGAAAAGTATTATATCCAAGGAGATTTTGTGAAACCTGGGATTCCCAGATGGCATTGTTCCAGGGAGCAGCTGCCTTCATGCAGTAAGTTTTATATACAGTAGTTTTCTCCTCCTAAATTTTCTCCCTCCTCTGCAAGAAGAACCCTGTATGTCACATGGGGAGGAACAGATCCTGAACTGGAGAAATTTATAGTAAGATTCAGACCAAAGCAAATTTTTTGAACTCAAATAATTCATAGAAACCTTTGTAGCTCCTTAACTGTGGAGAAATAAACGATTGTTCGAGTAAATATGTGTAAGAAGACTGACTGAAAAATAAAATTTTTCAAGAAAAGGTACAAAGATAAATTGCAAAGCCTATATGCTAAGGCGAGAATCCCTCCTGACAAGCCGCCCGTTTCTTTCAGCAGCAGAATTACTATTTACTTTTTCTTTTAAAGCAATCACTTCACAAAATGGGCCCTTTACAACATATTCATCCACTTGAAGATAGCAGATCTTTGATCACAAGTTCTTTTCTATTAACACAACCACATTTCAGAAACTTAAAAAAAACCCCAAACAAACCCAAAACTAAGCAAACACAGTCAAAGGTTTTCTGTAGTTTTCAGGGGGATGTCATTACCAGTACTGCATTTTAAATACGAGGTTATGTGATTTGAAGTTGCACAAGAGTGTTTTTTTACTCAGCCTGTAAATCATGGGAAAAACCCCTCAAATCAACCCAAGCAGGAATTTACAGCTGCAAGTTTGTATTCATAACTGCAATTCTTAGAATTACTCATACCTCTTCGCCAGGATAAATGCCATGTCTTATTCCTGTTCGCCGGGCTTTAGCACTGCATTTGCACAAAGGTCCATCATTCATCTGTCAAAAACAAAATAGGATTCTGGTTTTATTGAAAAGTGGTTTTGGAAAAGTATGTTGGTCTTAATGCCCTGAGTGCTGATGCTTCTAAAAGCCTGTCACGCTTAGATTAAGTGGATGTTCTTAAGCCAATAAAACTGAAAACACTGTGGACTAATGTAAGAAAACTACACAGCAGCATTAGAACTTCATCACTGTTTCAGAAGTACAAGATGGAAAAACACTATCAGCAGAATTCTACCACCCTGCTATAATATACTTCTTTTCCATTGCTTATACACATAAACAGCACGGCCTAAAACAAAATTCAGATCCTAAACACGCATGTGTCAATATTTACATGCTGAAATCTCCATATTCAAACAGTTCCACTGAGTCTCTGACTGAAAACCCATCCTCAACTAAGCTCTTTGCCATGGAACAAGGCTATCCCCTGAAATGCAGACCATTCAAAGATTTTACTTGGTACTTTAAAGAACTAATGGGAACACTTCATCCTGTGAACAGACCAGTAAAAAAGATAAAGAGGGGAAAAAATACCCACTTGAGTATTCTGTATGGGCACATCAAGTGTCTATACCAAAAAGGGACAGTGCATACATTATAAAGCTGGTGTCTTTCTTTTCACTTTTATGATCAAGATCAATGCAGACTATCAACTACTGCAACAGCCTAAAGCTTTCTGCTCTTAACGTTATGCTCATTGCAGAAATACAACAAAAGAAGCCCAAAAACAAAACAGAGAAACAAATTAAGTTCCTAACCCCAGGTTTTAATCAAAGTTTGAATCCAAGAAGTTAAACCTCTTTTAGACTTAGGGGAAAAAAAATCCAAATAAACAATAAACTTGCAATTCAACAGAAAAACCAGCAGAACTTTCCACGCTGTTACAGGCAGTCTAAAAACATAAACAGCATCTGCGGTGGGGCTAAATGGCATTATCACACATTAGATATAATGTGAAGATACCACAGGAGGCAAGACTCACTAAACCACCGTTAATGTTAGCTTTAGGCAGTTGGGATGCAGCCTTTTACTTTTGATGTTAATTCTCTGAATGTTCACCTCAGTTTCTTCAGACTGGCACAATGCATATGTGCAAAGGACCATGAGAAGCAGCGCCCTTCCCTAGTCCTTTGGAAACTTGGTCACACAATCTTAACAATAGAGGGACACGACAGCTTGTTGTTCACACAGTTTTTCCCATACTCTGAGACCCTCGAGGAAAGAAGAGGTTCAGAGAAATTGTATCATGCTCATAGGTAGAAGCATACTTCCTCACTGGCTTGTACAGTGACAAGACAGAAGAGAGTTAAAAATGCAGTCAACAGCTAACTGCTCATCAGAGCTCTAAAACTAAATGTCTACTGAGGCAATTTAAATAATCATCACATATTTTTAAAAATCTCACCCTTAATTCTTAGAACTGTCCAGCACAAATACTGCCTCTGTTACATTAAATGTAACAGGCCAAAACTGAGAGAAATGTGAAGTACCTGTAAAGCCCAGGACTTGAGAAGCAATCAGATACATATCTATCTCGTCCCTAACAACACTGTTCATAGAAAAAAAATGCAGGACAGCAATCATGAATTGATGGTAAAATGATGGTGAGAGATCACAAATTTACACAGGCAATGCCTTCTCTGACCAACAGAGCAACACAAACAAGCAGAACACATTTGTAAGGCAAAAGCCACCATGGCAGCATTGAATTTAACAATTTATTTTCCAGCAACTGTCAACACTGGTGGAGATTATCCAGATTAACAAACAAGCTTCTCAGATTGAAGGGTTGGGAAGATCCATCCCACATATCTAGTTTCATGGCAGACAATGGACTTGTACGTGTCAGAGTGCATGGCAATCATTCCTATTTTATTTACCGACAGAAAGCATTTTGACACACCAGATAAATGCCTGTGAAAACTTCAAATGTTTTCTAATAAAATCTGCATAGAAGTAGTACAGCACTGACAGGCTCACCATGATTGATTTTAGCCTTTTCAAGAAAGATGAAGAGTCAATCTCAAGAAAGTTTTTGGTAAAAAACGTTTTTCAGTGGGAAACTCACATACCAAACATTCCTGAATCTATTCCTTCTACAGTTAATCCACTTTTTTTTTTTCTGTTAATATTCTTCACAGAACATTACTTTGAAGTGTGCCCAAGAGCTACACAGTTTTTTCTGTTAAATATCTAAACAGTTCGCTAATTTTGTTTTCCATACAAATAAAAACAGTTAGCTAAGCTCAATCATTTTTTTTTAACTAGAAGCATAAATATGAATCTGTAATAGAATATTCAACAGACTTTTGAATTACCACAGTGGCAATATGCATTGCAGTATCTCTTCACATTATGATTTGTTGCATGCTAAACTCATACATCACACAAAATGCCAGAAAAATAAATTTACTGAGGTGCCACTTGAAATGGGAGAATAAATTGTAAAATATTTAAGTAAGAAAGATGAAGATGGTGAATTTGCAAACAAAACCTAGTCTTCTGTGTAGTGTATACATTCAAAACAGCACTTCATGAGCCTAGCAATTACATTTAATGAGAACTACAATCTCCATGCAATTACAAAAGAACCATTAGACAAGAAATTAGAAGCATTAACTGCATATTTAAAACATTATTTATCATTATGGGCTGAGAGCTTAGGGTGAAAAATTTGTAAAGGATGTAAACATATCGCCTTTTCTCCACCACAGAATTCAGTTGTGTACCTTTATCTCAGGGCTAAAAGGACAGCATTAGCACACTGTTAGCAATCCAGTTTTTATTAATTCTGTCAGACATGATTCCAACTGAATAATCCACAGGATTAATTAGCTGGAACCACACTCTCGAAATCTAAAGTGAAGTGCTTTGAAGAAGATGAGAGAGAAATGGGAAAACAGAGGTAAAGAGCACATTTTGAAATAGAAGTCACTCTGCACGTTTGACAACAAGGCAAAATTTTCAATTTATTGGGAGAATGATCTTTGGACATCCAGTACTTTTTCCTCACACCCTACCTGTCCTGGATCATTGTACCACAATTCTTCATGGAGACGATCAGGGTGTGCTTTTTTACGCTTAATTTCTGCAATGACGTCAATAACATCTGAATCCGAACTGCTGGAGCAGCTGCTGTCATCTTCAGAGTCACACTCTGACTCACTGGAGCTCTCTGATTCACACAGAAGAAATAAAGACAGCTGAAAAACATTTCCACATGCTCTCTTCTCCATAGCAATGCATTCTCTAACATGAATTAATGTCTGGACTTAATATTAAACCCCTCCCCACACACAAAAACCTTGATCTCAGTATCTCTAATCTCCTGTGGTACTGTGAAGCGACTCCTTTTCTGATGCACATAATCTTAGTCTCTCATTTCCACAGATATCCTCAGCTCCAATTTAAATAAATGCCTTCATAGCCGAGACATATACCAGCATGCAAGTAAAGTTCATTATTCTTGGAATAAAATGCAATGTTACTTCCATTCTTTTAGTTTTGACTTAAGAGAAAATATATTACTATACTGTCAGTGCTTTCAAATACTGTGAAACTATGGTTTTAAAATACACATTTTTACTGAATACCAGACTCTCCTTAGCTGTACGAAAAAGGAGAGAACATCGCTCTCATTTCCCTTTTTTTTTAATCAAGATGTATTTTTACACAGTTCATAATTTGACATAAGGTGTTATTAAAGTATGTCCTTGAAATACATGGTTTGCATACG
Source organism: Picathartes gymnocephalus (assembly GCA_013390045.1). Classification (NCBI taxonomy): domain Eukaryota; kingdom Metazoa; phylum Chordata; class Aves; order Passeriformes; family Picathartidae; genus Picathartes; species Picathartes gymnocephalus. The sequence continues at coordinate 8,522 of WEKY01058303.1, forward strand.
TCATCTATGCTCAGGTGAAATTAGTTTCCTCACAAAGTGTGCAGATGTGTATTCCTACAAATATTCACAAAGGTTTAAGTTTCAAAAGTTTTCTGATGCACAACTGACTAATACTGAAGTCTATTTTCAGGTACAAAATATGGAACATGTGAGAGTAAGCTGGAATTCCAAAAGACTAACACAGAACTTTCTGGTGTCACGTACTGAAATCATAGAATCACAAAATGATTTGGGTTGGGACGAGCCTTGAAGACCATCTAATTCCAACCCCCTGCCATGGGCAGGGATACCTCCCACTAGACCAGGTTCCTCTGTGCCCTGTCCAGCCTGGCTTTGAAATTATCAGGGATAGGACATCCGTAACTTCTTTGCAAAACCTGTTCCAGTGCTTCACCACACTCACATAAAGCATTTCTTCCATCATTAGCCTCTCATGATCTACAAGTGCACCTGGAGCACACTGCTATCCCACTGCAACACACGATTGCTGCTAACACAAGCCAGAACAGAGACAGCATTTACTGAAGTACAAAGTAAGACAAACTACTAGACACTACATGGCTGTAGGAGAAGCTGGCACAGACACCAAGTTAGTCCACAGGAACAGTGGACAGTGAAGACAGAGTCTTCGGGTTCTCCAGAAAGAGTGGAAAAACAAAATACAGAGGCTGCCCTTGGCTCTATTGTATTTTAGCCTGGAGCAGCAGGTTTTCTTCCTCAGAGATTTAAGGAATGAGGGCTTTACAAAGGTATGATGAATGTAGCAGTCATGTCCTTGATTCATCCACATGAAAAGACACCTCCTAAAAAACCCTACAGTTAACATTGTCAGTGATTCTTGATGGAGTTTAAATATATGCAAATTCACTGTTCAAAAAAATGTGAAGAAGTCCTTTACAAAAGTGAGTTCACATTTTATTTAATCTGTATTTAATTTTTTTCTTCCTCTTCATTGCATCCTTTAGCATCACCAGCATGTAACCATGTCATTATGCCTGTATTTCAGCTTTAGAATTTTTGATATGTGACTTTTTAATGAGTTACTAAGAAGAGACCTGAGAGTTTGAAACAGGTCACCTGGCCAACATGAAGCAATAGTTAAAAAGCAAGCCTAAGAGAGTACCTAAATTACTGTGATATGCCCACAAATTTCTTGAACTAAAGCAACTGACTAAAAAACACACTATGAAACATTGAAATGCTGAAAGTATGAAAAGAACAGCAGTTTTCACAAAACAAACCCAGAAAAATAGCTTTCACTGACTTCTGAGTAGATAAATTGCTATAAAAACCTCTGCACTGCTATTTCAACTAGTATTTCCTCAGTATTTGATGCTGTTGAGTGGATATGTTTCACTGTCAGAAGATCTGAATGGGTGGGACAAGGTAATGCAGGTAATGTTATGAAAGCTGATACTTCTGCAGAGGTCTGATCATACTAAGCAGAGTTGCACAACAAAAATACAATACTGAAGAAAAACTCAGATGTTTGCTTTTGCAGCACTGAGTATATCACCACTACTCTTGCTTGCTCTTTAGAAACATAAGACCAGAAGCTCCTCAAAGCCTCTCATGCGCCATTCTCTAAACTATCTGTTCATGCTCAGGGTGTTTTATGCCATGGAAGAAACTAGTTGGATACTCTCCATTTCCACCTAGGCTTTCTAGGTAACGAATCTAGCTCTACTTCAGTCAAACACTACAGTAGAACTCCCATGGATATGAAATACAAAGGAGGGATTTAAAAAACACCTACCAACATTATTAAATACACACAACTGCCGAAACATGTTAACTACAGATTATTCCATTTCAGAGCTTTATCATCATTTCAGCCTACCTAAATCTTCATCCAGCTTGGTTTTCGGTGGCTCCCATGGTGGCCTGGCTGCTTTGGCCTTTGCCTGTCGCTTTCCTAACTCCTCGTCAAACTTCTCATACAGATCCCGGAGCTTGCTTGTTCCAACCACAGTAGAGTCCCCCTGTTAATAAAAATTTAGAACAACAACAGAACAAAAAAAAAGGACAGTGTTGAAACAGCACAAGAACTCAACATCTACCAGCATTTCATAAAAGAAAAGGAAGAAAGTGGGGAAGAGATCTTTGTAGTTCAGTGAAACATGGGGAATACCTGATAACACTTTAGCATATTATTACATTGCCTCACCAGGTGAACCAGCAGAGAAATTATTTCATTTGCTGGTACAACACTTCTCCAAGGTTGCAGGAATATATGGTGCTTGAGGCATCTTTGCTCAAACAAAGGTGTAACAGGGAAAAAATAGATCTCTCCCTCCTGGAGACAAAAAAAAAAGTACCCCTCTTCCATGTACCACTAACCTGAATGCTAACAGACAGAAGGAACCAGTGAAAACAGAGAAGAATAGCAACAAATGAAGCCCCTAACAGGATTAAAAGATTGAGATGATTGGGAAGAGAGAAGAATTACATGACACAAAATTATGATCCTGTTGAAGGGTTCATATTATGAAGGACTGTCTGCAGTCATTCTAGAGTTCTCACTGACATACCACTTGATCCATAGGGTCATTGGAGTAATAGCTTTCAGAATGGGTACAGCGAACCCAGACTGGCTTAAGCAATTCCTCATCTTCCTCTTCATTTTTTTCAGATGCATTCTCTTCTGATTCTTTGTCTTTGACAGCAGTGTAATTTTTCTCTTTGCTGGAGCTCTGGTTCTCAGACCATCTTTCTCTGTCCTCCTCCCACCGGGTTCTCTTTCTCTCTCTGCTTGGAGATCGGCTTAGCGGGAGAAAGCAAACAAAAGCAATTCTCTTTATTATTTTAACAGTGACAGTTTTAAAATGAAAAACAGTTTGCTGCAGATCAGTACATCATTCTATCATATAAATTTCAGCAAAATCCTGTTGCTTTTTCAGTTTTTAGCTTGTACCATAAAGAGTACAAGAGTAATTTGTAGTTTTGAACTACTCTAAAAATGACTTAAAATTCTATGTGCTTTTTATTTTAAGCCATATTCAAGAATTAAAATTAAAAATACATGCCATTTACAATTAAAATTCCTACTTGCAATTTAGGTGATTATTTTTAAATTTTATTTCTAAGTTAGAAACTCATTGGTAAAAACTAAGTCACATCACTCTCAACTAGAAGTTACAAAGCATACCCTACAAACTATTGGTATGACAAAAGAATTTGAGTTTTACTGAAAAGATTATACAGAATCCACACTTCTGTTACTCTAACACACCTTTAAACAATACAAGGTGCGATATTCCTTGCGCATCACAAGAGTAATGCTTTCAAAAGAGGAGTAAGGAAACTACCTATATTTTTTTTAATCTCCTCTGCTTACAAAACCAATAATGTTGCAATATTTTCAACTGTCCACCATTCAGAAAGGAACAGCAATATAAGAAAAGCCTCTGAAGATAATCTAAGGATAGAACAACTTCAAATAATTTTGGTACTTTGCGGACTAGAAAATTAAAAAGGAAATCTTTAGGACACAGCAGTGAAATTCTCCAGAGATTAATCCTGTTTCTAACTCTACAAGGTCTTGAGATAACTGGTATTTGCATGTATCAGTAGATGATTATAAACTTAAGACGCTCATTTTTTCTGGGTTTCATATGCATACATAAAACCTCATGTGAGTGGATGCACGGAGCCTCAAACGCTCAAGAGATCACATGTAGCCTTACTTACCTTCCTGCTCTCTTGTAATCCTTTTTGTAGGATCTGTCTGGTGATGGTGATCTTCTGCTGTCACGGTGCCGATGCCTCTCCCTCTCCCGCTCCCTTGAAAAGTTAAAAAAGTAAGTTAAATGAGAAATCTGGCATTTCATACCTTCTACACCTGAAAGGAACTCAAAAGCAACCTAAGATCATGTTATACATGCTGACTGTTAAAAACGTTCTTAACATTGACCTTCAAGAAACTTGTAAAAGACAGTCACATATCCATGTCCTCCACCTTTGTCACAAAGCCATCTATCTCAATACAAGAGTTAATTCACACTATACAGAGGCAATATCTATGAATTCACCACAGGACTCATTACCATTTTTCTTCTTCTGTTACAAATGGCGAAGGGTAAGACTATTGTATCTATAACCATTCTAAATGCCTCAATGAAGGAAAGGAAAACCTATTTCAAGCACAGTAGCTTTGTAAGCACAGGAGTCATTCAAGTGTTTGGGGCAAGCCCTCTCTTCCTTACAGCCACCTCAAGCACACAAGAAAACCAACCAGACAGACAATCTGCATGATGCTGAAACTATTACTCTCATCTACAAGACTCAGCTTGTGCATACGCATAAAGAATCTGACAATCCACACACATTTCTGGGGTCAAAGAACTTTAAATTAACTGAAGTCTTCAGGAAGAGTGGCTGGAAAGCTGTCCAGCAGAACAAATGAGGATGTTGGTCACGGACAGCTGAATATGAGCCAGTGTAGGCCCAGGTGGCCAGAAAGGCCAATGGTATCACAGCCTGTATCAGCAAGTGTGGCCAGCAGGACCAGGGCACTGATCGTCCCTCTGTACACAGCACTTGTGAGCACCCATCTTGTATCCTGTGTCCAGTTCTGGGCCCCTTACTACAAGGCAGACACTGAGGTGCTGAAGTGAGTCCAGAGAAGAGCAATGGAGCTGGTGAAGGGTCTAGAGTGAGTCCTATGAGGAGCAGCTGAGGGAGCCAGGGTTGTATCGCCTGGAGAAAAGGAGGCTCAGGGAAGACCTTGTTGCTCTCTACAACTGCCTGAAGCGGGGCTGTAGCCAGGTGGGGGTCAGCCTCTTCTCCCAGGTAACAAGCGACAGAATTAAAGGAAAGAGTCTCAAGTTGCACTAGGGGAGATTTTATTTGGATAGCAGGAAAAATTTCTTCACCCAAAGGGTTATTGAGCTGCCCAGGAAAGTGGTGGTATCACCATCCCTGAAGGCACATAAAAGAGATGTAGATGTGGCACTTAGGGACACAATTAAGCGGTGGAGTTGGCAGCATTAGGTTATAGGTTGGACTTGATGATCTTAAGGATGTTTTCCAACCTAAATGATTCTATGAAGTTACAGTATTTATTAGGCAGGAAAGATCACACAGGCAGCTTTTATACTCCGCTAACAGCTGGCAAGTCATTGTGCATCTGTTAAAACCTCTAGTCTACTGATACACTAGGAATTATAAACAGGTGCCTCAAATGGCTTGGTGGGTTAACAGAATGAGTCAAAGTTATTTATGAACATATATAAATATATATGTTTGTTTCCATGCTCATAATATGAAACAGAATGCAAATTTACAAAGCAAAAAGTTCAGATAAATTATTTACTGTTTTTCCCCAGCCCCACTCATCCTTGTTTGTTGGTGCCTTGTTCAAGCATGGATTTCAGTCTTCAGAGAGAGCATACTCTATGCCACCTGATTTGCTCGGGAGACGGATGCTGCACAGAAAAACCAACCCCAGGTCTGGCAAACAGTTCTGAATCAAAATAAGTAAATACACTATCACGTAGATTTGGAAGCTGTTGGTCTAAAGCAGCAAACCAAAAGTGTTTGAGAAAGCTACTGAAAAGATGCATTTTCAAAACTTAAAACTGAAGCTTGAAATTATGCAGAAAAGAGGAGAAAATTCCACAAGCATGCCATACAGAAAAGTGCCCTAATGCCAGCTGCACTCAGTTTTAGGAAAAGCCTCTTTTGAAAATCGAAGTAAATTTACTGATTGTGAGGCCTGGGTTGTTTTTTGAATGCAGGTGTCTAAGGTTCTGTAGTTAAATCTCTGCATATCTAAATCATAGTGGCTTCATTTACCCAGGCTTTACGCGTAAATTCACATTCCACACTTGGCATGAAAACATTCTGAGCTTTTAAAATTAAGAGCATTCGATCCAAGAGTCCTGATAAACACTTAACTTCCCAGTAGTTCTTTGAACATTTTGGCAAAGCTCATTAGACACACAGAGAGCTCCAAACGGAACAAATCTAAGACATGAGAAAGATTTACCTGATGATGATTTGCCCTAAAACATGCCACAGCAAACTGCATCAGGTCAGCTCATAGTTTCCAAGCTACTTGTGTCCACGACGAAGATGGAGAGACACTTCATGATAAATCCCAAAATAAGCAGTGCACTCATTCATCTGAATGATGTCAGTGAAGCCTACAACCAGCCCATGCTCATTTTCACCTCAGTACTCTCTTGAGATCACAGCCTGGCTTGCTGAGGTCTTCATCCTGAACATAACTTTCACATGCTTTTCACTAAAACACCTCACTGCAAGTATTAGCTAAGGGTCTCCATCAGAATATAAACCTCACTAAGTCAGTGTTCTCTACAAATACAAGGCTTACTGAAAGAAAATAACACTTGGCACCCTAACTCTGGTAACCTAAATCTTGAAATTCAAAGAACTGGGGCTTAATTTTTTGTAAGACTCAACTTTGTACAGTCTTCCACATGAAGTTGTGCCAACTCTGTTTTCCTGCCACATGTATAAATTTCTACATGAAATATGTTGAGCACCACTCAACAATCCACTCAGTGGAACAAAAGAAGCTCCAGTTTGAAAACTATCTACACAGACAAGAGCAACAAGTCTGCCAGCTCACAACTGTGAGGCGAAGGCAGAGTACCCGAAAGGTGTCTAAACAGTAATTCTTTCCATGAGACCTGACTTCCTGAGCTAGAGGGAAAAACAAGGGTAAGAGAAGAACATTGATGCAAACACATCCTATGGAACAACGATGACACCTCTCCCCCTGCAGGCAGATAATACCTCGAGTTACCTGTTTCGCTCGTAACTTCTGTGATGAGGTGATATCCTTCCTCTGTCATAATCTGCCCGGTGCCGACTGCTTTCCTGCCTCCTCCTGTCCGGGCTGCGGCCACGATCCCGACGATCGCCGTGGTTAGCGGAGCGATGCCTGTCGCCGTGAATGTGACCGTGCTCGCGGTGCCGGTGTTCATCATAGTGCTTGCTCCTGTCTGGGGACCGCCGGTCGCTTTGAGACTTCTCTCCCTGGTACTGGCCCGTGTGCCGGAAGTGGCTGCTGCTGGCGCTGCTGCTGGCAGTGCTGCTCGGGAAGGAGCCGGAGCTGTGCTGGTAGCTGCTGAAGCCGGGCGGCGGGAACGACTGCTGCGAGTACCCCGCCGAGTACACGGGCTGGTAGCTGACTTGCTGTGGCATGACTGGCGGCGGGGGAGGGTGTGGTACTGCGGGGGGAGGCAGCATGTAAGGAAAGGTGCTTTGTCCAGCGGGTGTTCCTGGCACGGGAGTGTTGCTAGGATTTGGCACTGGCGGAGGAGTGGGAGGGAAACATGGAGGCACTGGGAAGCTCTGCCTCATCTGGTGGTTTGGAAATGGTGGCCTCATGGGACACTGGCTGATGGGATTTTGTGTGGAAGGGGGCACTGGAGGAGGATAGGGCACAAAGTCTGGCCTGGGAGGCATGTAACCGGTGGTTGGAGGGTTGGAATAGGTTGTTGGAGGGGGAGTTTGCTGCTCATACTGGTACTGCACGGAGGGCTGCTGTGGGTGAAGCTGCCGGAGGTTCTGAGGGCGGTAGGTCTGTGTTGAAGTTCTTGCTCCTGGTCCCCCCTGGCCACGGGGACATCCTCGCCCAGAATGGAATGACATGGCTCACCTTTATTGAGGAAAATAAAAATCCAGTGTCACATAATTTTTGTAAGATGTCCTCAGTGCATCTGCAGGAACTACTCCTAAAATGCTGAAATTGCAGTTTCCTTTAACAGAAGTAGTATAAATGACACCCACTTTCACTGGGAGTGAGAGTGCTCCTCAGACCTTTAGTGCAGGTCATTTATGCCCGTGGTGATTCCTTTAAGCCTCTAATCCATGAAAGCACTTACTGTCTTTAAGCCAGAACCCAAGATGGACAATGCTTTATGAGTTAGGGCAATGTAATTTCAACAAATTATTGTTATGATGACAGGTCAAGGATACACGCACCTCCACCAGCACTTAAGATACTTTGATATAAAACCTTCTGATACCCCACACCAAAGAAACCACTCATTATTAACAACTGCATTGGTTATCCAAAGTTGCATAACAAGGAATTCTTTCTAGAACACAATTTTAAACTTTGGGCAGAACGACTTGACTAACACCTCATTGCATATTACCTGGTCTGACAAATCATGTAAATTTTAAATGAGATACTAGCAATTTACATTCACTACTGAGTCCCCAAGGTACTAAAGGACTAAATTCAACTGACCCATCAAAGTATTTGAAGTGAGGTAGGTATATTTTTGTGGAAAAACAGGTTACACATCTGACAGGTTATGAGAAAAAATTTGTGTAGACTGTGATAAATGGTTCCCAAGAAATCCCTCAGCTGCCTTCTTGGCCCTGTTACCCTTGACAAATTATCACTGCTTCAAGTAGGCTTAAGTGTTGCTCAAAACTAGGCATGTATTTAAGGCATTAACATTTATAAATGAAAGAACTGTGCTTCATTAAAGTTAAAATTGATTCTTTAATTACAATGTTTAGTTTTAAAAACTGAAAAAAGGGGAAAAAAGACTTTAAGAAAATTTATGGCTGGAATGGAAGAAGAGGGGAAAAAATTATCTAAGTCCCTCCAGAAACCAAACCTTGTCTTCCATAAGGGAAAGTGAGAAAGAAAGGGGAGACACACACACACACACAATCGGAAAGATCACCAGAAAAAGGAAACAAAGTCTCCCTTTCATTGAGGCTTTGCTGATGCTGAAGTACATGCACAGAATATTCTCCCACCTGCTATAGTGCAACATGGCCAACCTGGACTGCTCAGAGCACTACTCTCAGCTGCATTCCGGTGACACTGCAGCAAAAGATATAGCTCTTGCTGAGAGAAAGTAGACAGCTTCTGGTGAACTGGAGGGAGAAAGGAAAAGAAACACAGGGGAAAAGGACCGACATCAGAGAGGAGGAATCAAGAGGACCCTCTTTACACATGCAGGGCTTCATGGAAGCCACTGGAATTGGTGACAGTCATTCTCTCTCCAGAACCAAGGACCAACATGAGTGAGAATCCCACACTTACAGGAGATAGCAGCCATGATGGTCTAAAACCACTTGTTCCTTCCAGTCAGCCTGTACCTGCTCAGTATCTGCCAACTTTGAAAAGGCTCACAAAAAAACCCCAAAAGAAAACAAAACAAAAACCCACAAAAAAACCCAAAAACGAAAATAAAGCCCCCCAAAAACGGGAGGAAAAAAAAGATAGTTGACGCCTGTTTTGTCTGGCAGTAGTGTACCCTTTTGACATTATTAACTATAATCCATCAGATGCTGAATTAATTTTGCTTTAGTTCTCCTGTTACGCTCTTACACAACTCAGGCTTGTAGCAAAAGACTGTTTTAGACTTTGCTAACATTCACATACACTTTTTATTTAAACAGGCTGTACCACAGTGCCTTGTCTTTAATTGTGTTTCTTTCTAACATGTCATAGCATTCAAAGAGTCTTGTTTATCAGCTCTCAGATCTCCCCGACGTCAGAGAACTGCTCTTTTTCTACTACTTTAATTTCAGTCCTTCAGAATGCACAGAATCACAACTGGTAAAAAAGAATCAAAAATACACAAAACTATTTTACATGCCCAAATTATTCCAAAGGTCCCTCTGCTGCAAACACAAGACACGCTCAATTTTCATTTAAAGTTAAGTACGTTCAAAAACACAGAAAAGGGGAAATTCCCCTTTCCCTGTCACTTAACGAGAAATTTTATTGCAGTGACGGGAGCCATTACATTCTAAAGCAGCACTGGTACCCTAAAAAATAGCGATTAAACTCGCCTCTCCCTGCAGATGCACTGCTGAGAGCAACAGGGCACCGACACATCGAGAAGAGAGCACTGAGAGGGGACATCATCAATGTCAGCAAGTGTCTACGGGAAGGTGTCAAAGAGGATGGAGCCCGGCTCCTCTCGGTGGTGCCGCGCAACAGGACAATAATGAATGGGCAAAAACGGATGCACAGGAAGTTCCACCTGAACACGAGGAAGAACTTCTTTACTGTGCGGGTGCCCGCGCACTGAACGGATTCCACAGAAAGGTTGTGGAGTCTGCCTCACCGGAGACATTCAAAAACCGTCTGGACGCAGTCCTGTGCTATGTGCTCCGGGATGACCCTGCTGGAGCAGAGAGACTGGACCAGATGACCCACAACCTGACAGTGACACTCGGTCTCACCGCACCACCGCCTCCCGACGGCCCCGGGGGGCGGGAGCACGGAGCCGGCGCGGCGCTGAGCCGCCCCCGGCCGGGCCCGCTCCGGGCTCTGCTCGGCCCCGCCAGCCCGACC
>WEKY01058303.1:18953-37197 GCA_013390045.1 Picathartes gymnocephalus
GGCACGCCGAGCCCACCTGCCGCCCTCGCCGCCGCCGAGGCCAGCGCTGCCCGCGGCGCCCCGGCTCCGGAACAGGAAAGCGGTGGGAGGCGCTGCGGGCGGAAGCGCCGCCCGCCCGAGGAGCGGCAGCATGAGCGGAGCGGAGCCGGGGTCCCGCGGGGCCTCCCGGCGGCATTACCCGACTCTGCCCGTGTGGGTGGTGGAGGACCACCAGGACGTGAGTGCCCCTCTCTGGGCTTCCGGGGGACGGGGACTCCCTCGGGTGAGGCATGGGGAGGGGCTTCGTTCGTGTGTTTCTCCGCGGCGCGGAGGCTCTGTGTGGCAGAGGGAAGCGAAGAGGGCTGCCCGGTGTGGTCACCGGCGGCCTCCCCGGGAGATGCGCTTTCCCCTCATGTGTGCGGGTTCTCCGGGCGGTTCCTTGGGAACGGCGCTCCTCTCCGCAGCCACACGCAAACCCTAAACCTGCCTTCCCTTCCGCTGCTGAAACATCAGTGAAGTTCAGTGCCCAGCTGTCCTGATTTTCCTTCCCGATTCAGCGATTGAGTTACGTATTGCCATTATCGCATTTTGGCGTCTTTTCAAGTAATTATTGCTGACTATTTTTTTCTTCCTTGTGTCATTAATTGCTGTAGTTTAAAGGAAATAATATCTACATTACACTGCTGTTACAATTTGACAGCTATTAGTGGAGTGCTTGGAAACTCAACCCTACCCAAAGTATGACATGTCAACAAAGGATAAATAAATCTAATCCCATCCCAACAAGTAGATTGACTCCCACTTGACAAGAAATGTTAAAAATTTGGAGCTTTGCTTTCTTTCGTTGAGTCATGGAAAAAGAAAGTGAAGAAGGAGCTGCTGTTTCTGGTTTTTCATGAGAATAAACTCAGGATAAATTGAGGCTTTAATCCTAAAATAACAGATTCTTTACTAGCTTCTCTGCAAAGGGAAAATATTAGTGTAGTAAAGTTTATTAAAATAATGTTACGAATTTGTAAGTAGTTGAATTCATTTGTGCTAAGACTTACTGAATATAATGCTGTGATAGCTGATTTTTCATGGTAGCCAAGGACTTAGGTCACTGTGGTAGGAATTCTGAGATAATGCCTCTTAATGATCCTTCTTTGTTTTAGTCTCTGTATTTCTGTTTTCAGTTAGCTTACAGTTCTATTAATACTAAATATTTACACTGTGTATTTAGTATAGGAATGTGGATGAATTGGTCTATCTTGCATAAAACATAAACAGCTTTTTGTCCCAAAGTGTAAGAACTTCACAGAAAATTTTATATCAGCCTTGTTGGCAGTGATGTACCTCCAGAGCGCATTGTCAGTAGCTGCATCATGCACTGATTAATAACAGCTATCATGAAGGAAATTTTGTTCTTAGTCCAAATCGGGAGAATTTGAAAGGTTAGAGATCTTAGTATCTCGTGTCTCTTGCAGCCTGTAGTTGCACTTACTTGAGGTGAAGCTTCAAGTTTAATTGAAGACAGTATGTTGTTAAGTAGGCCATATTGCTGCTTTTTTTTTGCGAAGAAGTAAAAGCCATGGATCAGGGAACCCATGTTGTTTTTAACCTTGTTTTATCTACTATTGCAATAATATACATATGTTTTATGGTAATACCTGTGCAGGATGCAGGGTTTGTCATCTTAATCAGTTTTATGCCAAAAAAAAAGTAGCTCAGTTGCTGTTGTAATGTAGAGGTCACACATAACTTTTGTTGCTTCTTACAGTCTTCACATTCATATAATAGGTCTGTGATTCACAATCTTTGTTGGATTTGCTCTGGCAGCCAAGGCAGTTGATGCCCTCTAACTGTGGAAGAGACTCTGTGTACTGCAGTTCCGAGTAAGAGGTATCTTGAACCAGCCATCAGTGTTCTCATTTTTACCACCCTATATTATTGCAGTTCAGTGGTTTGCTATGCTGTAAATTGGTGAGTTGCCTCATCTCCTGTTTTTCACACTTGTAAGTGAAGAACTTCAGCAGGGAATAAAGTTGGGCAGTTGAGAAATTGCAAGCACTTAGTTATGGAGGGATTACTAATTAATTCTTCAAAAGGGATAGGTTTAACGGTCAGCTAAAGTTTAAATCATGGTAGGATCAGTTTCCAGTGTATATCAGTTAACTTACAAAACATAAGGAGCAAAATTTTCATCTCAGCACCAATGCATGGTGAGGATGCTTTATAGCATGGGGAAGGAAATACAGGGGCAATGATCTGCAGAAGAGGAAAGGCATTCCTGAGGCTTAGTTATATATGAAAAAAAAAACCTCATCCAGGAATTGAGTTGAATGGCTGGCGAAAAGAGCTACTGCAAACAAGATTTCCTATAAAGAAGGAAAAAGGGTGTAAAACTGATTCTTCAGCAGTTACTTGTCTGGAATGCTTGGGCTTATAATGATTACTGTTCATGAGTTATCTTGCCACTAGAGCTATTTCCCCTTTGTATTGTTTTCTGTCTCCTCCTCCCTGTAATCCAAATTCTAAAGGAATAAGAGCGGTACTGGTGTTTTTGCTGCTAAAGCTGTTGCGTTTTTCAGTCCATTGGTTATCGTTAAAATGTTTTGATTCATGTTCCTTTAGGTGCTGCCTTTCATCTACCGTGCCATTGGTTCAAAGCATCTTCCTGCCAGTAACATCAGTTTTGTTCATCTTGATTCCCATCCAGACCTTCTTATTCCTGTGGATATGCCTGCGGACACTGTATTTGACAAAGAAGCTCTTTTCAGGTATGTCCTGAGTACTGCATCAGAGTAGACTTTAAGTCTACTTCTTGCTGCCTTTGATTCACAGTGGACATTGGTATGACTGCATAGGAAGGATGAACAAAGGAATTATAAGTCAGATTCAGATTGTATCTTCTGTCTTTTCACTTTTGTTGAAACTTTATTTTTTAATGGCAAAAGTTACATTGCATATCAAAGAATTTAACGTGTGAATTTGCTTTGTGTATTTGCTCAGTAGTATATGAAGGTATTATCCCAAGTAGTTCCTCTGGGTAACAGGAAAGCACTCTGCATTGTTTGAAAAGCTGTAGTTTTCAAAGTCTTTCTCTCTTCACACTGAAAAATTGACTTTGAGATTGAAATAGCACGTCCTTTGTTGGCATGCTGAATAAGTGGAGTAGAACAATATATTCCTATTACAATCATAAAGACCAATATTTTCTCCCACCATCTAAGGTACGGAGGTAATAAGCCACAGTGATCTCTGCTATTGTCTTGCTCTTCCTGTTTTAAAATAAATATTGTATGCCTCTGTATTATTATGGTGATTTACAGCAATTACAAGCTGATGCATTTTGTGCATAAGTACTTGAATCACCCTAGCTATAGTCAATATTTTGTTCTCCTTGTTGGATAACTAAAAGGTTTTGTGGACTCTATCATAAAATCATTGAATGGTTAGGGTTGGAAGGCACCTTCAAGATCATCTAGTTCCAACTCCCCTTCCATCGGCAGGGATACTTTCCACTAGACCAGGTTGCTCAGGGCCCCATCTAACCAGGCCTTGAACATTTCTGGGCATGTGTCATCTACAACTTCTTGGACAACCTGTTCCAGCGCCTCCCCACACTCACAGTGAAGAATTTCTTCCTGATATCTGATCTAAACACATACTCTTTCAGTTTAAACCCTTGCCCTATCACTGCATGCCCTTGTAAAAAGTCTCTCTCCAGCTTTCTTGTAGTCCCCTTTGAGGCATTGGAAGGTCCTATAAGGTCTCTGTGCAGCCTCCAGACTAAACAATCCCAAGTCTCTCAATCTGTCCTCATAGGAAAGGTATTCCAGCCCTCTTATCATCTTTGTGGCCTTCTCTGGACCTGCGTGAACAGGTCCATGTAATTCTTACAGTGGGGGCCCAGAGCTGGATGCAGCACTCCAGGTGTGTGGTCTCACAAGAGCAGAGTAGAGGGGCAGAGTCTCCTCCTGTGACCTGCCCATCATGGTTCTTTTGCTGCAGCCCAGGATGCAGTTGGCATCATACACCTAAAAAAAATAGGGTCTTGATAATGAGGAAAGATGCTAATCCTGTGCATGTGGACACAACTCACTTTAATTACCGAAATGACATTTAAAATATACTGGGAGCAGTTTACAATAAAACATTCTCATGAGGTCAGTTTGAAGTTATTTAGAACAATGTTGATGATGTTCCTTGTGCTTTCCTCTTTCTGGTGTATCAAGAGAAAAAGGAGGTAGAATCCCAGGATCATTAAGGTTGAAAAGGCCTCTAAGATTATCGAGTCCAACCATTAACCTAACACTGCCAGGTCCACCACTAAGGAGTTCATAATCGAAGTGCCACTGTAAAAGTGAAGCTGATTCCACTCTGTGTCCAAACTTTTTTATACCTACTACAGACATTGTTGGTTTCTCTTATGAATAAAGATTTCCCTCTTTTTCTTTCTTTGATGCTGTAACCCTTACATGGAGTACTAATTTTACATGATTTTCATGTGGACCTTCAAGATTTGGAAGATGTTTGTGGTGTTCTTGACCATTTTTATTTATAGGGAAAGTAATGTTGCTGTCTTCTGTCTTTCTCTATTGATTCCAGTGAATTAAGTATTGAAAACTGGATTATGCCTGCTGTTTATGCTGGCCATATTTCTCACGTAGTATGGCTTCATCCACCCTGGGCTCAGCAGATCTCAGAAGGGAAACACAATTTTCTAATTGGGAAAGATGTATCAACAACAACCATCAGGTAAATTGTCTGCTGTCATATACTAGTAATATAAAAGTCATCTCTATAGCTTTTCATTAGATTTTTTTTTGTTTTCTTGGATTAATATGAAAATGTAATTTGTATTTATAATTTCCTTAGAATCTAATGCAGTTACACTTTTATCAATTTAGCCTTTGGTCTAACTAATAAAATTGTTATTTGGTATCAGTCATGACTTTTTTTTCTAGTGTAGGGTAGAGTTTTTTGTTTGTTTGGAGTTTTTTGGTTTTTTGAAGTTAATCTAGTTAAGCACTGAACAGGTACTCAGGTAGTGAATTCTCCATCATTTAATAAAGGATGATTGACCTCAACAGCCTAGCTTTGAAGTTAGTTCTGCTTTGATCAGATGATTAACTAGAGACTTCCAGTTGTCTCTTTGAATCTTAATTATTCTGTGATTCAAGTTCAAATCAGAGCCTCTCATCATTCTGCAGGATGCAGTCCATAATAATTTTGCGTTCACCATATTCACTGTGTTGTGATTTTGTACAGCTTTAATGGATATTTGCAAATCATGTCTCTTGTGAGCATAGCAGAATAAATCTTTCGAAGCAAGTTTAACAGAAAATAGCAGAGAAATGCTTTGTTTTACCACCTTAAATAAAACACTTAAAGCTCTACAATCCTCAATCTGAAGCCTAAAGGGAACCTAAATAATTTTTTTTAAGAAGTTAGTGCTTTCTGTTACATTTAATCATTTAGCCAATATATAGGAATACTTCATGATGGTTGAATAGCTCTCTCACTGGTGGCCTTAGCAATCATGAAAACAACATTTCAGACTTCCTTTTGAAGACAGTGAGGTACATTTTCTTCAGGTTCTAGGCTTATCAAAACCATGAAGGAAGAAAGGGAAAGAGTCCTCATAAGTACAAATGTCCTCAAAGTTTTGATGACAAGAGATGGATAGGCAATAGATACAGCCTCTTCCTTAGTGGACACTAAGCTGCTGTGAGCTCATGTTGAACCCAGCAGAATTTCTGGGAAGATGTGCTGCGAATGCCTTGTCAACAAGATGGAGTTGTAATTCAGCCTCTCACCTTGACAAGCTCAGGGTAATCCATCCACAGGACACTGGGGAATTAAGCTTCAAATTTCTCCTGCTTAGGAAATTATTTGTCTTTGTAGCTGATTGATGGTGATACCCTGTAATCAAATGAGGCCTTACCACAAGCGAGCAGAAGTTCACACTTCTTTATCTTACTTGTAATTTGAGTTTATGGTGCTTAAGGCTTAATGTACTGCAATACAGCTTGAAAATTCTATTCTTTAAATTTTCACTGTAAGCAGAGGTTTTAATGTTGCTTTGGTTGGTTAGTTGTTTATAGTTTTTTTTAAAAGTGGATTCAATTGATCGTTATCTATTCAGCCTCTATTACCATCTTTATCACTTAGAGAATCTGTTGGAGGTAAAAAAAGTTAAATTCTACTTATGAATTCATAATATTGTACTTTCACTGAATCAATATTTATGCACTTCAGGGCATTTCTAAAACCCAACTATCATAATTTTCCTGAAAAATTAGGAAACCAAGACAAACTATCCATATCTTTGCAATCTTTTGTGCCATAGTATTGATAATATCTTGTCAATTCTGCATGTTGTTTTTAAAATGCAATTCAATTTCAAATTAATCTTAGTAGCACAAAATGCAGAATATTTTTCCTATCCATTAAAACCTTGTAGGGATATAATAAAAAGTATAGAGTGAATTTTAATATATTTATTCCACAATAAAGAAGTGAAAAAAACTTTAATATAATTTAAACCTGAGGATTAAAATAAATAATTTTGTCTACACAGTTTTATTGCTTTCATTACCCATCAAACATGTATTCATTCTGCTCTGGATCCCTTTTTCCTAAGCTCTTTGTCAAGATGTGTGTTAACTGTGAGTTATTGTCAATTGTAGGGTTACAAGCACAGATCATTACTTCTTAAGTGATGGTCTTTATGTTCCTGCTGATCAGCTAGAAAACCAGAAGCCTTTAAATTTGCACGTCATTCTCATCAATCCTACTGAATCATCAAACAGCCGTGAAGGAGATGGCGAAGTAGCATCTGCTAAAAGACTGAAGCTAAATACAGATGACAGCGCAAGTGCCTCTTCTGCCTCTTCAGTGGCTCCTGGTGACCTTGGTCACATCATCCCGAGTGTGAAGAGAAAGGAAGTACAAAATGCAGGTGCCCTGAATGAGGCAGAAACCTTGGCAGAGGGCTCAGCTTCCAACTGTCTCAAAAACAGTGAGTGGCCAATGAGGGACGTTGTTAAAGATGTCTGCCAAGTACTGCAGAAAGGGGATGCATATGTTTTGGACATCGACTTAGATTTTTTTTCAGTTAAAAATCCATTCAAAGAAATGTACACACAGGTAAGCATGGAAATTGAGTAGCCTCATACCACTCACAAAAGAGTCCCAGCCTTAGTATTTATGTCTATAGAGAAACTCTCATCTAAGTTAAATTAGCAGATTAGCTGATTGTGGTTAATGATTCATAGTAATACTCTAAAGAGATACTTCAATTTTAAAGAAATATTTCTAAGGGAGTGTATGTGGTAAAAAATTACTACCACCAAATAGGGGAAGTTTCTTACACTTGGTATCAATATCTAGTGTACTTTTAAACTCGGGTATATTCAACTTCTGCTTGTTGCTTGGGATATAAAAGCTATGCTTGGGTTTCCAGAGGTTACCTTTCAAATACCCACTGCAAGATTCATCAGGGTGGGATGAGAGACTTTTATCATTTTTTACCCTCTATAATAACCTGTTCTTAAAAAGCCATGATGGTATCAGGAGACTGCCTTTCAAAAGGCACACTAGTGTTGATTATCCAAAGAGTGGTAGCTTGTCCTGATGAGAGGCTGTTATGCTCGTTATCGTCTGCAATACTAGAGTAGGGAAATGATGTTTTTTTGAAGAAGGAAGGCTTTGAGGATTTGGTTTCTCATTTGAAGAGTCATTTGCTTCCTCTTTTTTTTCTATTTCAAAGACAGAATATGAGCTTTTGCAAGAGTTGTACAATTTCAAGAAGCCACATAAAAATGCAACAGAGGTATGATGCTTCCTTGTGGAATGTATGAAGGAATGATTCTTGTTATTTACCCAATGAAAATGAGTTACGACAACAGGAAAGAACCTATCAAAGGTGCTTAATGAAGTGGTCTCACATTAAGTTATGCAGCTGAATGTTAATCAGCAGCATCTTAGGAATTTTTTTCTATTAAATGTTTTGATTAAACGTGTGAATTGCATAAATATTTAGCACAAGTGTGAAAATTTATTTCTGTAAACAGATAGTAATTGACAAGGAAGGAATGAAAACATAGTAAGTCACCAGCAAACTTGTTCTTTTTATGGCTTAACAGGGCTTAGGTTTGGTGGGGTGTTTTCTTTTTTGGTTTTTTGGTGGCTGGTTCTTTTTTTTTTTTTTTCCCCTACCTCCAGGCTCTTCCCTTCCTTCCCTTACTGCTCTTTCTTAATAGTCAAAGCTGTGATGAATGTGTAATTGGTATTTTACCTTTTTGTTGAGATGTGGAAAGGATGGTATTATGCCACTGTAATGTACTTTTCATTTTGTGTGCTGTGTGCTTCTAAAACATGTAAATACTAGCTTTCATAATCTTGTCTAAACACTAATAGAGATTCAACACATTTGATTATCACAGATAGATTAAACCTAATTAATATATGTGAATAAAGAAATAAAGATATGTTGACTATTGGCCAATTGGTTTTCATATTTAGTCAATCAGGAATAAAAACAGGTATATATTTAAAAGATGTCTTTTTTAAATTTGTAGTGGAAAAAGCAGCAAAGTGAGGTGATTTATTCTGAAGGTATAACAGTTTCTGCAGGCATTTGTTACCATCCTCTTGAAAAGATACGCTGTAGGAATGAAACAGTTGTTTCTAATTCCCCACTTCCAGTAGATCAATCATTACTGATTTTAAGCCATAGCGTAAGTCATGATGTTCTTACCTCTTTTTTTTTTTCCTAACAAACTTTCATATATGCTTATTTAAAGGAAGACTTGCTGGATTGTGTTGAAAACCGTGTTCATCAGCTGGAAGATCTGGAAGCAGCATTTGCGGATTTGTGTGAGAGTGATGATGAAGAAACCCTGCAGAAATGGGCTTCATATCCTGGGTAGGAGATTTCTAAGTGGCCTGCATTGCAAACAACAAGTTTGAGAACTGATCAGTCCAGCGTTTTGATAACAGAAAAGGATAGGATCTATGCAAGTATACACTTTTTCCTTTAGTTCTAGAGGAGAAAGAGACAAGAGGAAAGGCAGTCTGCTGTCTTCAGTGCCACTGTAAGCTTTGGAAGCTCAGTCTTGTACAGCTTCATGCAAGTTCTGCTGTCTATGGAGGGAGGCATATTTGGTGACTAAAACCTTGGTCATCAGTATGTAGCACAGCTCTCAAAAAAGGCAACAAACCAAGGAGGATGTGGAGAAGCAGTTCTTTGGTGCTTCCAAAGGTTCTGCTTTCTTTGGAAAAATGGAAGTTAATGGAAACGTATCTGAGCAAAAGTCTCCACTAAACATGTGAACTGCATCACTCTGCTTTTAAACTAGATGTTTTCAACTGAAAAGTTTTCAAATGAAAAGAGACAGGGAAAGTCTGAGCTTTTCCTTGATAGGAAAACCGCTCATTTTCCGCATCAAATTAAGCAGTTACTGTCCAATCTCTGTAACAGTGACAAGAAGTATTTCCTGTAAAGGTCATATGACTTTTGAGCTACAGCAGCTTCTCTGCAGATCTACCCTAAAAGAAGCACAAGGAGACTTGCCAAAGGCAGGTATGAGTAAAAGGACTTTCTTATAAAGACCTGGTGCAATAATACTGATAATTTCCATTTTTGCAGGTGCAAGATGACACAGAGGAGCAAATTTCCTTTTCAACTCCTAGGCCATAATTTCTACTTCCCTCTTTTTTTCTCACCTTTTTTTTTCCTAACCATTTAAGGTGTATGTATATATATATATATATATATATATATGTTTCCAACTGTTTGTAACAAATTTTGATTTTATTTTTACTCCAGAATGAAGCCTCTTGTTCAGCTAGTTCACAGTTTGAAAACCAGGATGGAAAGCCCAGACTACGAAATGGTAGGTGACAAAGTAAAAGAGCAGAAAGCAGACAGATGTCAAAAGCATAGCTTCGACAGGGAGGGAGAGTCATACTGCCTTTCAGACTTATTTCTCGATTCAGGACTTCGTGAGATTTTGGTAATTTTCCTGGGGCTTTTTGTCTTATTACTTAGACCAGCTTTTCTTTTCGAAGCTGCTGAAGTTCTAGTCTGCTTTTCTGTCTAAGTTTAGGCAACATCAGTGTGATCTTCCAGGACTGTGGTGTCTTGGGCTGCATCCTGTGAATGGAGGCTAAATTTCAGCAGTCTGTTGATCTTCTTTGCAGAACTTAAAATAAGGTACCTATTTATAAAGTATCAGAGCTTTGAGGGCATCTTTGAGGGCTGCAGCATACTCTGAATTCATTCGAAGAGTTACAGTGTACTAGAGATAATGAAATAATCCGTACAACCTCCAGAATTTTACTTGTTTAAAGAAGAAGCTGGGGGAAACTCCCCCCACCAACTCTTACTGTCTGAAGAGGTGTAAGTTACCTGTTGGGCTAGGGATCGTATCCTAAAGACTTTCTACACACATAAGCTGTATCGATAATTCATCAGCAGAAATTAAATCTCCCTTTATTTTACCCACAGGTCCATCAAGCTGGTCTGACCTGTGATTATGTGGAACTTCCTCACCATGTTAGCACTGAAGATGAGATTGAAGGCCTCATACAATCTATTAAAGTTCTACTGACAAATCTGCCCAAGCCTACACTGGTGACAGTTGCTCGGTAAGACTGTGCAGATAACTTTCACTTTAAAATGTCTAGACAGTGCTCATGAAGCTAAATGATCCTGTCAATATAGCACTGGTTCTGTCTTAAGCTCTGTTAAGGTGGAAGCCTTATAGTGTAGTGAAAACATAGATCATAAAGCAGTGACAGCATCTACACAGCTAAGTGAAAGTTCTGCCCTGATGGGCGGTTTTAAGGGGCTTTAGAGTAGATGACACAGATTGCAAAGGCAGTTAAAACATGGTGGCAATCAGCTTCAGCACAGGTTATACAAAGGCTGTGATGAGGCCTAGTGTATGTTGCAATTGATAGCTGTCTCTGGAGTTCATACATCTCTGCCTTGCATTACTTGAGCTAATTAGAGCGAAGCTGGCTTGGGCTGAAATCCCACCTTCCTTACTCTCCTGCTCTAGGATTTATTGTACTACAGATAGGATTTCTTTTCTTAGTGAAACTTTTGCTGGAACTAGTTCTCATCCAGTAGGCTGAAAGGGGTTTATATACTTCAAAGATCTAGTAAAACTTTGTTAGGGGATAAAAGTTAGGCATCTAGGACTGTGAGGGTGTTATTTAGAATAACAGGATGGAGTTGGAGGCCAGGGACATGGGAGAACCAAAGAACCAGCCTGAAAAAATCTAATGTGTGCCTCTTGATAAATTATTGCGATTTAATAATTCAGAAATACTAGTTGTGCCCTTAAAGGGCTGCGAACAGAAGCTGATACGAAACTGGTTTTGTCAACAAGAACTAGTATGGCTAATGCCTGCAATAAAAGAAAGCTCTATTCCCTGTGTCAATTGCAGGGTTATTATCCACTCCTGTGGAGAAACCAGAATAGTTTCTGTAGATCTTGACAGATAAAAAATTCAGGAAGTTAGCTCTACTTTTTTGCTAGTATCTGTTTGAAGTTCATTAATAGATACTGTAAAAAATGCTATATGCCAGGTATTGTGAAGATCTGTTTTTTAAGTTTTCCTACCTACTTTACCAGTAGCATTTGAATTTTTCAATCTTAATTTTCCACGTGTCTTTTAATTAGATCATTTACTTGAACTTTCACTGCCAGTGTGTTCTGTGTCAGATTCAGGAAGAGGGTAGAACTGGAAAGATTAGGTAATGTTTCTGATCTGCAGACTTTCTATTAAACTTAAAAAGTAGTGATGAGAAGCACAGCATTATGCTTCGAAGGGATACTGGGAAGCAAAACTTGCCACAGTTTGGAAAAAGCTTCAGCCTAGCCACAGAGCATTGCAGAAATACACAATGTGGTCATGGTGGTGATATCTGTATTCTCATGCTTTTTTTTTTTTTTCCTTTTTTTTTACAGATCAAGTTTGGATGACTACTGCCCTTCAGAGCAGGTTGACATCATTCAAGAGAAGGTTCTCAATTTGCTGCGTTCAGTGTATGGCTCTCTGGATGTGCACTTAGATTATTCCAGCACTTCATCTTCTTCGTGACCTTTCTTCATGTGTTGCTATCTAATGCAGAGGATTAATTTAAATTATGCTTTAGCTGTGGTTACAAAGGGAAGACTGCCATTATTTCAGCAGGTGGCACTAGAACCCAGGCTCACCCAGCTCAGGTTTGAGTTGCATTGCTTTCTCCAAGTCGCCTGCATCTGAACTGACTGTTACCTGTTTGGCTTTTTTCAGATTAATTCTGTAATTATTATTTTTACTGTCTTGTTTCTTAAAATTAGTGCAAGAGAAACGACTTTTTTGTCTATAAATTGAGGGATTTTGTCCCATTTCTTTGTGTCTGTAAAAAAAAAAAAAAAAAAAATTTCTTAAAATGGTTTTCTATTATGTATGTTTTTTGTAATTCGGTAACAGATTTGCTCCTGAGTTGTATTATATCTTTTCAAAAATGATCTTTAAGATGCCCTTCAAACTATAGGTCTTCATAATGATCTTTCCTAACTGTTGTGCTTGAGATGACCCTCTGATTTTTCTAGAGCAGCTCATGGCTTCTGCCCCATCCACAGAATATCATTTATGTTTATTTTCTGTTTCATTAATATTGTCTTATTTGCCTTAGAGTATTTTATGGATGGCTTAGATAATATCCCTAATGGTCAGACATTGGGCTTGGTATTTTCACTTCTACATCATTTTGAGGATAAAAAGTATGTGTGCATGTGCATGCTTTTATCTTTTAAATCCTGTAAGGAATTGATGGTTTCTTCAGAAAAAAATATTTTCCTTCACTGAAGTCAGCAGCAAAACCTCCTGTACCAGATTTTCACTGATTTCAGTATTGCTATTTAGGAAATAACAGTTTTAGAACTATTTAATTTAGAAATCAGTATAGTTATAGAGAAAACTGGCACTTTCAGAGGCAAAAATCACACAGGATTTATTGGGAATGAAACTGAAACAGGAAAGAGAAAAATGCCACCTAGGATATTGTCTTTTATTAGGTATAAATTTTGGCTGTAATTTCTTCTGAAATAACTAAGTTCATTTGCTAACTTTACTCTGCTTTACAGAGACTTTGTGCACTTTTACAGTTTTTTACTACTTTTGCTGTTGATGTAAATTACTATATTATAGATTGTAAATATATAATTCCTTTAAAATGTTTGTTCCAGTAGAATAAATTCCATGATCCATTTTATTTGCGTTTTTGTGACGTGTCTGCCACAAGGATGTGCTTAGCCTTGGAGCCAATTTCCTTAGTAGTTGAAAAATTATAAACAGTCATACATTACACAAGCAGCACATGATCTGACTGCGCTTCACTGCTGTGTGCAAAGATTGGGGTTTTTTTAAAGTTAAAGATCCTTCATGCTGGGTTTTGCATAAGGTTGTAGAAAACAAAAAAAGCCCCATGTGGGGTATGGCTGAGCCCCTCCTGGGTGGGCAGGTGTGAGCCCATTTTCCTTGGGGAAAGCCTGGGCAAGGGAGGGCAAAATGCTGCCTGGCAGTCAGGGCTGAGGGATCCAAGTGGGGGAACCTTTAGCATGGACCAAACTCAACAGTGGATGCATCTCTGCCTGGGCTGCTTTGTTTGGTGAAGTAACAAAATTAAATTTACTTCTTTGCATTTTATGTGTGGTCTTATGGTTGTTCCTGTGCCCTGCCTATGCTGGCTCGTGCACACATGTTCACCGGGGTTCTGCAGAATCAAAGTAACATGCTGAATTGTCTATTTGTTATCCCAGTTATTTAAGAAATCTTCCTTTCAAGCATAGGTTTTGTTTATTAATGTCAAATTGTTATAATCTGAAGTCTCTGACTAACACAGGGTGCATATACATGCCAGAAAGTGCTAGTCTGGCGTAATAACAAAGACATTAACTTCTACATTAAGGACACTTGCAAGGTCGTTTTTCACTTTAGTAAAAAGTAATCAAGCCAAGCCAGAAACAGGTATCTTATTTCTCACTTTTGCCCTATATGGCTAATTTATTAACCAGATGCACAAATCCTCCATTCCCTGTGTCTGCCTCATTTTCCTCTCAGCTTATTTCAATATGTATTACGCCAAACACAACAGTGAAATTGCAATGCATAACTCCTCTAATCAGAGCTGCAAGCATGGGACATGCAGGCCTATTAGAAATAAATCCACTTGAGGGTATTAGCAGAGCAGCACCATCTGACTCAGCAGCTTCATCTTGTCTCATGTGTCTAGATGCCTCTGCCTGCTCTGCTCATCCCTTTGGCAGCACGGAGGAGTAAGGATGCCCACTTTGGAAGGCATTTGCAGATATTCCTCAGTGGTAGAGATAGTTCTGCCCTAATTGTGGCTCAGCTTCCAAGATGGACCATCAATCTGAGCACTTTGATATAAACAGTAAAACTATCACACATTTGTGTGCAGTATGAAATAGGGCCTTAAACCAGATACGCTGAGCAGCCTCTGTCTTCTCTGTGCATCACCACCTCTGCACCCCAGCCACACTGTGGATTCCCAGCTTGTCACTGTGGAACAAAACGAGCTTTCCCAAGAAGAATGAACAGGGGATGAGTCAGATGGCAGAGGTTACTGTGTTCTCTGTTACCATTTCTCCCCCTCCTTGAGGCTTGTGTCTCAGTGTTTGTGGCAACTCTTGTCTCTTCCTGTCTGCTGGGTGCTGTGAGTCAGTCACCCTAGCCTCGGTCAGAGTTGGACTGTGGGGGCTGAAGAGTCAACTCCAGAAATACTTTCTTTCTGCGGCTACTGAGGAAGAAGAAGATAATTCTCCAGCAATAGAAGATAAGTTACCAGTCTTGGAGGAAGAGACCTTTCCCTGGAAGTGTTTAAAAGATGTGTGTATGTGGCACTTAAGGCTATGGTTTAGTAGTGAGCTTGGCAGTGCTGGGTTAATGATTTAACTCAATGATTTTAGAGGTATTTTCCAACCTAAACGGTTCTATAACTACTTCTAGGAGACTCAGAATATGGGTCCTTTCTCTTTATACATCCAAGGAGCAGCACTGGAAAGTCCCCTCCTGTTCTGCTTGATGGCCCCTGTTGTCCCCATCAGTGCAACAAATCCTTTCTAAGTCCCAACCATTCTCAGCAGGAAGGATGAAAAACATCAGATTTCTGCCTTCAGCTTTCAGTGACTCTTGCAGGAAGAAATCCTCTGTCCCCACAGCAGAGGTGCAGCTCCCACGCCCCAATGTGGATGGCAAGTCAGGGACTCAGCAAACCCAGTCCCAGCTCCTGCTTTGGCACACGTTCCCTCACTGTCATCAGGCCCAGCCACAGACCAGTCCTGGGAGAGATGCTGTCTGGCTTAGGTCTACAGTGACCCCAAGGAAGACTCATATCACCTCCACAAAGGTCTGTTAATTCCTTACCTCTCTGAGGCTGTGGACCACTGGCTGCCCTGCTTTGTCACAAGCACAGCTCTTGAAGGTGCTGGTGCTCACATCCCCACAGACTTACAGGGACTTCTACCACCCTCCCACCTCTCTCAGATAAGGGAGCTCTTGTCTGCAAAGGAAAGTTTTACTCACCATATTCCCAAACATTCAAGTGGCTCTGGTCTGAATTTTTGTCTGGTTCTGTGTAGTGGTCAGGTATTATTTTTACAGTTTTATTGCAATTTACTTTGAGCATAAATAATTAAAAACAGGGATACTTACCCTCTCAAGGAAGGAGCCATCGCACTGGAGAGAGGCAAACCATTCCAGACTTCCGTTGCTAAATGCTAGTTACGTATTTTCAGCAGCTTCCATAAATGTCCTAATGGTTTTGCATATCTTCTACCATTGGGGGCTGCACTATCTGCTGGGCTGCATTGTTATGGATTCCATGCCTTTAGCAGAATTGTTAGCATACATCTTTACTCAAGGTCCTTGGCAAAAAAAAAAAAAATACTGATTTGTGTTTGTCTTTTCGCTGCTTTACAGAATTAGGTCCATTATTTCAAACTTAGGGCTAGATCTCCCAAAACAGGTCTAAAATATGTCCATCCTTTGCCTGCCCTAGGCAATACTATGCCTTAGATTTATTCAATGTACGGTGTCACAATGTACAGTCAAGAAATAGCTCCCAGCAGAGTTACTAATATGGAGCTGAATATTATACTGAATATCCCTGTACTGCATTATTTTCTAATGTTTCTGTCCTTTGTACTCTGCTTGCTACCCAGCATCTCTTCCATCCATTCTTGTAATTGCTTCTAAACATGTTTTAGAAAACACAAATTTAATAAGACTCCAAGGTGTACAAAAGCCTTCTGGAACACTGTACCCTGCACCAGGTGGTCCTTCCCTGCTGCTTGATTTGGCTTGGCTCTGAATACTAATGGCCAAGTGAACTCAAATACCTGACTTAATTGTATCAAAGCCTGCCTTGGGATTTCTCTGTACTTCAACTTTATTTATTTTCTTACTAAAAAGTACAAGTCACCAGCTACCCAATTCCCACTAATACTGAACTTCTGGTATCATTTGTGTAATTCTAATTGCCCAAACTCAGATGTCCCCTTGTTCCAGTAAGACCACTAGCTTCTCTGAGTTACTCCCTACCTTGGCTCTTGGCCAGTCATTAAAGTGAGACCTGGCTGGTCCTCCTCACTAAATCCTGATTTTTTTTTTTTTTTTAAGTGGCATTTTAGAAATGTCTGTAACTGAAGTCAGAATATGGATGCATTTTGTTTCCATAACTCTAAGAGCTATTTTATTTCAAGTAAATATGGCACTGGTCAAAGCTAGCTCATTGAAGCTCCTGAGAAGTACAAGTCAAAAGCTGGTGCATTAGTGACTTCCATTCTCCAGATAGTCCAAAAGTGTCAATGCAGGTAACAATATCATGTCAGACAGAAACAAATCACTAATAAGATTTTTAGTTTCCTTGTTTATAAGTTGCAATAATAGAAATACATTTATAAGATATGTATGGTACACTGGTTTTAATAGGAAATTTGATGGAATAAAATCTGTAGATTAAAATTTCTGCCTTTGGTGAGGTTATGGATGCTGCTTCTTTTCTAACAAGTCACTCTATGTATCATTAGACAGTGCAGAAGTATAGAAGTAGTTCCCTTTTTTTCCCTGTTTCTCAGATTTCAAGGAGGCTAGCAATCCTAGTAACAAAACTCTGTTCCTTCCCCTCCCACCTAGTCATCCTTGGATTTTTTCAATCTACTTCTTTGCCTTGGTTCTCTTGTTTTTTCCTTCTAAGCCTTTAATTCTTTTGATATTTTCTCTCTCTAGACTGCAGATCAATACTAAGCTTTAAAAACACATAAGGCACAAAACACCTTTAAGCCCTGAATGCTATAGTATGAAACATTCTACTTTAGCCACCTCTAATGCCAGTGTTACATATTGTTCTTTAAATCAAAACCTTGTGCACAATGCAGAGTAAGAGATACTAAAATCATCAAACAAGAAGTCTTACTAAGGAGCTATTTATACAGCCATGCTGCTTAAGCCTGCTGCTTAAGCCTCATAATTAGGTCCAACAGGTGAAAAGAAGGACCATTTAGTGAACACAGTGTCTGGGACCGGCCTCATGGAGAAAAAACACTTTTAAAGCACTGAATGCTGTTGGGGATGAATTCCCACTAATGTGAATATTTTTGTTGCTGCCTGTGATTCATCAGGTTTCTGAGGAAATCCTGGTAAATGCCTGGCACAGGTTAATAAATGTTTGAAAAGTGACTGGAATTAGAAGAGAGTCTGCTTCCTTAAAGATATTTTTAGGAGAAAAGTCCAAATATAAGTGTGATATATAACCCCTTTCTTTTGCATGTTACGTCCTTCTCCAACCTGCCAAAGGTGCTTCCTCAAATTTACATTTCTCCCTTTTGTGTATTGTGATGTCTAATTTTTGATGCCTAATTTTATAATTAGTAATTATTATTTAGCTTGATAAAAAAATCCACCTTCTCTTTGATTTGCTGGCAATAATGAAACTTCAGCATTTTTATCTGTAATTTTATTTATCTGTAAAAATTTTTCATACTGGGTAGGTCAACACTTTCTATTTTTAATGTATTTGCTTCAATGTGGAGTTTTTAATTAAAAAAAAGGAAATGTATGAATACAAGTAATTTCATCTGAAAAATTAAATATATTAATTGAAATAACATCAAAATGTTCCAGCTTGCATATTTCAGAAGAAAAATAGATATTGAAACCAAAAAATTCCTAACAGTAGCTAAGAAAAAGAGCATGG
>WEKY01058304.1:9432-21364 GCA_013390045.1 Picathartes gymnocephalus
TGTTCCCCTTTTTTTTTTTCTCTTTTTTTTTTTTTTTCCTCCCCAAGCTGAGCTGAACATGGAGAGTTAGTGATTTCAGAGAGGAGCCCTTGAAGATGTTCTGGATGACCTCCTGTGAGACATGTTTCTTTGAACTGCAGTGATCAGATATGGCTAGGGGGAGAAAGTCATGAAGGTAAAGTGGCAGATCCTGTGCCACAGCACAGTGAGGCAAAAACCATGTGGTCCTTTAAGATGCAAAGGTAAATTCCACAACAGCAGCAGTAGCAACTCACTGTGAATGGGTCAGGAGGTCCTTTCTGATGGATCAGCAGTAGGCCAGAAAAAGGGATAGAGGAAAGAGTTTCACTCTCTTGCTCTCACACTATAAAGCAATATTAGGGACAGAGATGTCTATAGTTATTGCAATAGGTCCTGGGATTTTTAAGAATTAATGGGCGAGTATTATTTGCAGTGAATTTTAGGGGTGGAAACTCTGTGTTGGCAGGATTTGTGAGAGGGAAGTCTGTGTGAAAGATGGGACACGGCACTGTTCTCTGGAGTCTTCCAGCATTGCTTCGCTTCCATCTAAGGATGAATAAATGCCTCTGTGTATCGTGTTTCTAGAGAGAAATCTCCAGTTCAATCAGGCAAATAGTCTTTGACTTCCTAATCTAGTGAGAAATGGAAATGCTCTTCTCTTTCCCTTCCTCTTCATTAGTTTATGTACATCAACTCCCATCATGTTTACCCATGAAGAAGTGGTTTCAGTAGGACTGCTATCTTTGTAGCTTTTTCTATAAACACTTCAAGCCCCATTGTATAACTTAGATGGAAGCAAACAAGCATTCAAATGAAACAGAAAACCTCAGGAGATCTTGCTGCCAGGACATAAATTGTGTAGTCAGGAGAAAAATAGCCAAAATAAGAAGCTATGGGCCATGGCTCATGTTAACAGAGACACAGGTGTTTCCCCTGACTATTTTGAAAAAAAGGCCTCAGCCAAGCCCTCTCCACACGGCTTCAAGTGGGAATGCATCTTGTTGCTCAAGATGCTAAAAAATCGAGTGATTTACACTCTTCCAAACCGACTATGCACTTCCACCGTTAATCATACATAATCCACAACAATGGCACTCTCTTTGTGCACCACGTTGGAAGTAGCTATGTGTCATATATTCAAATTAAATTGTGTGCTTGAGGGAGTTCATGATCCCCAGCATACTTCTGTGGCAGCATGGTTTGCAGGCTCCGTACGCTGCTTGTGAACAATCTATTGTGTATGTGATGGCAAGCTTGAATCCCTGCCTGGGATTATCTGTAAACTCTGGAACTTGCCAGCAGGAAAATTTGCAGCTAAACAATTATATTGTTGAAACTCTGACAAATCCACCCCAGTTTATGACTTTGAAAATAGGGCTAGGTGTATGCAACTGAATATATTATACACTGTAACACGGCCTCCTGAGGGTTGCATTATAGAGCCTGTTTACTTTGACTGACACTTTTCATTTTTCTTTTCTTCCAGACATTATTGCTGCAAATGATATCTCTGCTTAATATGGATTTTCTCCTCAAAAAACTGTTAGTTATTTGGATAAACATCTCCTGAACAAGTTCCTTTATTATTATGTTGATGATTTTTGGAAGCAATCCAGCAATAATGCAATACCCACACAACACAATGTAAAAAGCAGCAAGCAGACCTGCACTATATTGGTTTATCAGACACTACCCACGGAGGTGGGATTTCCAGAACTTCTCTCCAATGGAAAGTGGTTCAAAAATTCCAAATCTTCTGAAAGGAGGGCAGATATTCTTTCTTCTACCCATCACTTTTCCATAAACAGAATTTTATATCCCCCAAAATAAACTGGTGACTTCTTGCCAAGGGCGAAATAAATTTCATTCAAGCACAGAATAACATTCATTTTACTTAAGCAGGCAGAGATGTTATTGCAAAGTAAACTACTCAGAAAAAGGAAAATTTGTTCTTAAAGTTGATCACAGTTTTTCCAGATAAAATCGGCACTGGGTCATGCAGAGTGACAGCACTTTTTTTTCTTCGTGCTGTATTGCTACCAGAAATTGGAAACTCACTACCATTTTCCAGTTTCTTCAGAAATGTCAACATCTCTGATGCTGAATGCCAGAACAGATGGCAATGACTGGAGACCATGTTATGCACAGGTACATTAGCCTGAAAAGTGGTGCTTTTTCTTCTTGTTCTTCCAGAGAAAAAGTAGAAGAGCAAAATTTCTTTTTGAGATCATTCTCTTTCTGTCAAATAAATCATCCTTCATCTCACTCAGAAAGGACCAAAGAGCACCTTTTAGATAAAGAGATGGCTGAGAGATGGAAGTTTTATCAATGTGGGCTTGAGTTGTAAAATACAAAGTATGCCTTTTAAGTATAATTTTATGAACAGAAAAAGTATATTTTGGTCTGATGCATGAATCTTTTATCTACCTTACTCCTGCCATTTGTATTTCCTGCCATTTGGGAATATCCCAAATGTTCTCTGCTTCTCTTTGTTGTTTTATAATTCCTTTTGTACGGCAGCCAATGCTAACATTTCTTTCTGAGTGCGAAAGTTGCTTATGGTTTTGATGTACATGTACTATACAGTCCCTGCCAAGTACTTGGGGTGGACAATGTGCTTTCCGAGCTCATTAAGAAGAAAATTTGACCTTGTTCACCTTGAGGAGAGATAATTTCTGTGTTGAGTTCTTGCAGGACGTGAGAAATGTAGAAAAGCTGCTGAAGCAGAGGGCCAATGAACTCCAACAATAAACTTATTTCTCTAGTGCCATTGCAACTACAGTAACGGCCCTTGCTGTGCAGCGCATGGGGAAAAAAGAATGCTGCACAGTGACGTGGGCTCCACTTAGACACTGAAAAGCCTGCTGTGATTTTTTCAGAAGACATTCAAATTGATCTCAGAGAAGGTGCTGCTTCCTATGCTCCTGTGTAGCTTGTGCTACAGGAAAGTAGGGATGACTTGGGCTGATTTATTTTTCCCTTGTCTTATCACTCTAGTTCACGGTGTGCAGGCTCTCTCTGGCTGAACACCAGCAGTGTGCTCTGATCTCAGACAATGTAGCCATAGGGCTGAGGACACTGCTCCCTGGACTAAGAGATGTTCCCAGTCCTGCACTGTCACACCCTCATGGAATTTTTCCCATCATCACAAGAAATTAACTTAGGGCAACACTGGCACAAATGCAGCACATGCAAAAGCTCACATTGCTTTACTTCCCTGAATTTATGTTGTTTATTTATGCCTTGTAGTGTAAACAGGACTAGAGGTTTAGGCAATAGCTAGCATCTTGTAAATAAAAATGTATAATAAGCATGTTATGCAATCACCCTATATTCATCTTTACTAAAGGTCATCAAAACATGGAAGGAGAAAACAAGGGGCAAGTCACTCCATGATCTTTTCTTGCAGTGTCTTCAACTTATTTACTGCAGCATGATAATTTTCAAGGCTTTCTATACATTCACAGCTGTCCCTACCCTTGACCAGTATGTGCTAAATCTGGTTGACACTTTGCTGAGGACTGAAAAGAAAATGATACTAAGCACTTCCTGTGGCAGAAGCTGCTTCCATTTTTTGGCTTAAAGATTGAGCAAATTAAAGCACAGGCATTGCAGTAAAGAACTGTTTTACCTAAGAATATTTTATTGTCTCAGCAACTGCTCTGCACTCCAACACTGCAAGGAGCATAATTTACTTCATTCTGGAAAGAAGGCTAAAGTTGTAGGGAAACTGAGTAAACTTGTCAGCTTGAGACAAGTATACAGTTTGCTGACTGACCCTGATAATAATTTTTTTAGGATTTTCCCTGAAATTTTCATTTTGGGAAAAGGTGGGGGCACACAGCTGAAAAAGGAGACAAGTACTCCCAATTATCTCAATTTGCAACTACCTCAGATTCTCTACTCTGTTTTGTTTTTGCAACTTCAGTCAGTAGAAGGATGAAAGAGGGAAGGAGGAACTGTATGCAATTATAAATTTTTATGCCTCCACATTCTAGAACCCACAGAAGCTCAAGCTTCATGATTGAGTGGAATCAAAAGGGGCCCAGTCAT
Organism: Picathartes gymnocephalus; assembly: GCA_013390045.1. Classification (NCBI taxonomy): domain Eukaryota; kingdom Metazoa; phylum Chordata; class Aves; order Passeriformes; family Picathartidae; genus Picathartes; species Picathartes gymnocephalus. The sequence goes on from WEKY01058304.1 coordinate 13,507, forward strand.
TCCTGCCTGGTGGTTTTGTATTTTGTTTATGTAATTTATGGGAACAGCTAGCAACAGACATAGATAGTGTGGTGATCTGCTGAGAGTGTGTGTGAATAGTGTCCTACTTTCAATGTAGTCCTGAGCAAGAGTCTATGGAGGATCTACTGAGACCTAGACAGTATTTAAAACCTGCCACTCACACCAGAAAGCTACTGCTCACTTTGAGATCCCATGTTGCCTCCTTAAATCAAACCCTTCAGACTCAGGAATGCAGTAAATAAATTATAAGCTTTATTGATTGTGTCTGCTGTGTGAACGTTCTTTAGCATTGACTAAACCATTCAAACTACTGTCCCAACATGGATCAGGCTCCCTGTAAAACCTGAAATGGTTGCTCAAGAGGGAGCAGAAATGTTTTCTTTCCTTGATCCAAGATTCTGTCAGGGAGGGGTTTGATCTCTACAACTTTACAACATCCATATGGTCAGGAATGGATTAGTTGGCTCCTTTGACTGGGATATGTGATCAGAGTCTTAGATTGGACAGAAGACACTGTGATACAGCTTTTTTCTTTTTTTTTAAATAAGTATTACTGAATTTCTTAAGATTTTAGGAGCCATGGCCCCAGTTTGTCCCTTACTTGGTCTCTTGTTCTGTTATCCCTACTGAATGACTCTGTTGACTTCAGCTAAATCACTGGGATAAATAAATGTATCTTAGACTTCTCTACCAGCTAATGGAGATAGTGCTGGTGATTGCTGATTAGGGGTAATTTTGGGGGAAGGGATTGTTTTTGCTTCTGCTTTAAAACAAGGAGGTGTGCTAAATCACAGGCATCTTTCTTGGGATGGAGATAATAAATCACTCTTCCCAGATGAAATCTTTTATTTATGCCTTGGGATTCCATTTCATTGAGGAAAGGTATGTTCTTTCGACTTCAGCCAGGCTGCACTTTAGCAAGTGATTAAAATCAAGCTGACACTTATTAGTGAGCATGCTGAACACTTTGCTCCCAGGCACTTCACTGTGCTGCCACCATTCTCCATTCTTCACAGATGTTTGTTCTCCTTAGGTTTCATCTGAAAGCAAAATCACTGCTTGCTCCTCTTGTCAGCGGGAATTCAACTGCAAAGAGCAGCTTGATTTTAGAGACAATGGATCACTCCCACCAGTTTAAAAAAAAAAAAAAAGGGAGATGAAATAGTACATTCACAGATCAGCTATAATACACTCCCAAAACAGATTGAGCTCATTCTTCTGGCCTAAAAGTGACCAAGCAAACTTTCTATTATCATTTATTATGTGTTGAGCCCTGTCACCACACTCAGTGTTACACAGAACATATTCAGAAACAGTAGCTCCAAACATAGTACCAGTAACATCATACAGATGGCAAATTATTTAATTTCAAAGCAACAACTTTTACTGCAAGCTTGTACTTACAGGAAAAACAACCAAAAAACAAAAAACAAAACAAAAACAAAAACAAACCCAAAAAACCCCAAAAACCAAAAACAACAACAACAAAAAAACAAAAACAAAAAAACCCCCGAAAAACCAGAAAAACAGAACCAGAAAAACCCCAACCCAACCAAATCTTGAACAGTAAAAAAAGTATGCAAATAACTAGTTCTAGATGCCTTTCTTTCTCCAGTAATACTCTTAAATTAATCCCTACACACATCATACTTGTATTTCCTTTGCAGTGCATGCACTTACTTAGCACTCTGAGAAAACAAAGTACAGAGGCAAAAGCCTATGACAAAGTCCTACTGCCAGGGAAGAGGGAAGAAATGGCAGCTCACTTACACAGCCTCTTGGTTAAATGTAGGTTGATTTGTGTCTAGAAAGAGGTGTATCATCTCACCAGATCACAGGTAAGTGTGATGTACTTGTGACAGGATTAAAAAGAGGCAGCAGTGAACTTCAGAGGATGTCTGGATCATCTACCCAGGCTGGCATTTCTGGTGGTGTAAGGCATCTCTGCATGCAGGCTATGTGTCACAAGAGAGGGGTGGCTACTGTCAGCTCTAATAACCTGCATGTGCCCAAGTGACCCTGTGAGATGTGTGGGAACTCCAAGCCCTTCTGTCAAAGGCTCATCCAAGCTGATGTGGCAGGGACACTTTGCACTGGCTATTTCTTACTGCTTACTTTCTAACCCAACATTACTGGCAGAAAAATGAAGGCTACCTGTTACAAAGATCTGACTATTTTCTAAATTCACTTTACTTCATGGCCATCACTGACCCCTTTCTACACTATGTAGAGGAGGCATCTTGCTGTTTCTTTAATGAGATTTTTGGCATCACTGGTGAAAATGGAATGCCTATAGTAAGGAAACGATCAGTAGCAGCATGGGTCATGGTGTGCTGGAGTTTGAACACTCAAATCACATTTATACACAAAGAGTTACTAGGCAAAAATGCATGATCTTCAAAGGCAACCCTGCCATTTAAGTGGTTGTGCATGGCTAATAAAAAATGGAGGAAAAATCCCTTTTTAAAAAGGACTTTCTTTCAATTTCTTTTAATTTAGCATTATAATAATCACGAAAAGGAAATCAAACCTGCAAAGGCAAGGATAGTGTTTCTTCCTTTTCTTAAACATTTTACAGTATTGCAACATATCAAATGTCAGTCTAATATGCCACGTACTTTAGAACATTAATATATATATACACAAGGTTTTTATAAAACTGTAGGTACTAAACCTTTCAAAATAAGCTTCCTCTCTTCTAGCAAGGCACAAACCAGCAAGGCTAGGTGGCAACAAGGAAAGAGAAGGTTCCTGTGGGATGGTGCCTATCACCAGCTCTTTCCCCAGAGAAGTCACAGGTGAGCTAGCTGGCTGCACATGCAGAGATATGGACCATGGATTCATGGGAATCTTGTTAATTGCTAGGACGCTGAACAATAGGGAATGCATTGTGGAGACAGTTGGAAAATGATATGAGGATCTGCTAGGAAAGGAGGAAAGTGGCTGACCTGTTTTCAAGGACTTCTGTAATGTGCTTCTTGATACAGCCTTAGGAGTCAAGAACCTTTAGGAATGACAGATGACTCCCTGCATGGGCTAATGTAAGAATGGCTGTATTGAAAAAAGTAAAAGGATCCAGGTTTCAGGTTTTGCAGTAAATTGTCCTACTGCTTACATGGAAGAAGCTCCTTTTTTTATATAATAGCATGATGATCTTGAGAGGTCCTCTACCACTTTCCCAATTCTGTTACAACACATAGACTCATTTACCAGTAGCTCTTTATTCTAATCTTCTTTGCTATCGTCAGACTGATAATCAGTTGAAATCAGTGAAGATACAGCACCAGAGTAGGTTGTATCCAAAGCAGTGGAAAATACTGTGAGTAGGAATTTATCAGCTAGAAAAGAAGGTGTACGTTGCTATGATTACACTACTAAAAGGTCTGTTCCTTTGAATCTTGACTTCTGGGGTTTTGTTCATACATTACCATTAATAGCAATGGCTGTCTGTATGATTGTGTTGATAGCAGATTATTTGAGCAGGGATTTTTACTACCAAATATAAATATATCATGCATTCTCTTTTTTTTTTTTAATTACCTGTAACATTCAGTAAAGTGAAACATTATTAAGAAAGGTCACTGATTATTCCCAGGATATGGCAGCAAAATATATAGTACTAAAATTGCAACTAGTTTTAGAGCAGCACAGTGAGGAATAATGTAAAAAAAAAAAAAAAAAAAAGAGTGCCAAAGTTAGCAATAAATCTATGAAAAGAAAAAGGAGTGATGATGATGCCTTTTTATCTGACAATAGTTTGACTAGAATCAACATTAGAAATGCAAGAAGATTTTATGAGTTTGTACTTGGTTTTGGTAAGATAAGAACATGTTGGTAGCCTGCAGGACATTTTTCACATTTTCCTGACTTGATGAGAAAAAGGATCACTAAGATTGTGGACCTAAAATAATTATTAAGTGACAGCTCCAAGGAAAAATGATTGCTTCTAAACTGATCACACTGTCTTGGACATACCATTTTAAGTATCTGCCAAAATAATAGAAATTATCTGTCTGATCCAAAAAGACATCTCTTAGTATTTCCCTATCTTTCATGTCATGTTAAGGTCCTCATTCTGTAACCCAAGTTTCAACAGGAGATTGCACCCATGCAGCAGCATGTGTGACCACTATCTTGAATTTGAATGAGTAAAGAATTTTTTATGGTGAGATAACAATTAAGGCATGCACAATCTCAAAATATTTCATAACTCTTCCTAAATAGCTTTAATGGCTCAAAAATGCTTTTAAAATACTCCAGATAACTTCCTAGCAAATAAACACTGAAAATCCTCCAAAAGACCTATCTAGATTAATAAACATTTAATGAGAACAAAAAGAAATATTATCTTACTTTTCCTTTTTCACTTGCACTTTTATTTCATATAACAGGTTGAATGACTTTTTTTCTTTTTTATGGCAGATTGTGGTTTAAATAGCATAGTTCATTGATTAGATTTTTTCTGTTCTTGAGCTGACAGGATCCTTGCCGCAGCTCACAGCATTTCCTTACATGGGCAATGAGTATTCGGAAATGTACCTTTTGCTCCTTAACATGACCAAGCAGCTGGAAGCAAGGCATTAAAACAGGTCCATGTGATCAGCAGGTTGTCTGCAGAGCGTGGGGATAACACCTGCCAACATGCACTGAAAAAAAAATGCTCTGCAAAAGCAGCAGAAGGCCATGACACAGGTTACAAAGTAGCCCACAATGCAAGAACACAAGCCAAATCTTTGAAGATTGTAATGACTGGAGAAAGTAAATTGTCTGTTTAACTTTTCCCTTAATTTTTTTTTTTCAATGGAGATGAAGAATGAGACAGTGATGAAACAGAATTTTACATGGTGGAAGTTCTGATGGCAGTGCTTTATTGATAACTTCCTTTTTAGTCATTGCTGTTATTTGTTCTTTTTTGTTTTGTTTCCTTTTCTCAGATATGAAGGCCTGAAGCAATCTCTTCCAAATTCACAGACTATGCTGTGATCCTGGAAGTCCGTGAGAGCCTTTCTGGAGAGGGGAGGCAGCTGGGCCTGCCTCACTAGCCTGCATTCCTGGTGCTGGCCAGGTGTTGTGCAAGGTGCCATAGGGCACTGCCAGGCTGCGAGATACCTTGCAGTCCCATAGGGAAAATGGGGCACCTCTGGGCCTATGCCAGGGGATGGGGGGCACCTGGACCCTGGGAAGCAGTGGATGGAAGGAGTGAGGCTTAGGGGAGGTTTCAGGGCTATGCACAGGGTTGGAGAAATTGGGCTATTGTAGGCTTTGTTCCTGTAAGATAATATTTTTGGGTGGGTTTCTGGAGGAGGATTTTGAATTTCCACTCTGTAAAACATCAAAGCATGCAACCTTACATGGAACACTGTCCAGTGTCTGGGCCAATGCAGTGTATCACTGAGATTAAGAACATAATGAGCTCTATCAAGGCATCAGACGGCACAGGGATAATTACAAGATCCATCATTATTAGGCAAGAAAAACAAATGTGTCTTATAAACCTTAAAGCTCTAGAGCAAAAACCACTCACTAATTGAGCAGGGGGTGAGGTGGAAGGTTCTCTTGGGGTCAGTTTATTCTAGGTTAGTCCATTACACAGTTATTACACCTTGCTCTGAAGCACAAGTATTCAGTGGGGTTAGTGAAGGATGATGGCAGACATCTCTCTACCATAATCTGTGTTCTCACTTTGTGCACCCACACTGAGCCACTCTGTGGGCTCCTACGGTTGCTTTAATGAATTCTAGTCTCACACTGAAAAAAATCTCTTTCCTCTCTCTAGTGCTAATTGGTTTATTCCTCCCTACTCTCTCATCTTCTTCATAAGGAATGCCTTATCCCTGGAAATCATTCATGTATTTGTGTGAAGCAAATATTTCGCCATCGTAATTGATTGGGTTGCATGAAACAGTAGTTGCTTTGTGACAAATTAGCAGAGGGACAGTATTTCTGTGTTTCTCTTGAAGCCCACTGTGCTGTGGACTCACAATGGCATTCCTTCAGAGTGTTGGAAATCTCTTTTCACATGTGAAGGGATGAGCAAATATGGTCTGCAAATTCATCACTGTCTCTCACTTTGTGAGGCTTGAACTGAAGGGGATCACCTTAATTTAGAGGTGAATTGTAATTTAAAAGACTGTCAGCGGAGTTTGAGGGGTGATGAAGGAACCTTTTAAAAATTTTTGACATACACCTGACTTGGTCTTTCAGCTCAGCCTCCCCCTCATCCAGGGGAGGCTAGCCAAAGAGGAATTGAATACTATTCTATTAGATTTAGATTAGTGACTGATAGGTGAATACAATAGGTTGCTGGAGTAGGACATCTGACTTGTCTACCAGATTTGAAATCATGTTACAATCAGGTGGCTACTTGACTGTCTGGCAATAGCAATGCTGCCCACAGGTCATGGTGGCAAACGTGCAAGGGTCCAAACTGCAGTTCCCAGGAACCCTGACTTTGCCTGCAATGCACACTAAGAGGAAATCCTCCCAGTATCCTTGACAAGACCTCCTCTTTGTACTCCCCATAGTGCCTTCCCTCCCCAGAGGGCTGATACTTCTTTTGTTCTATCTATCTATGAGAAACTATGGTTTGTGTGAGTAGGGTGCAGTAAAAGGAACAGGAGATTCCCAGCAAGGAGAGAGGTGTTCCTCTCACTCTAAAGAGAGATGTTGAGGCACTCTGTGGTCTGGGTCCCAGGAAGGAAGACTTTTCATGGGCCTGCCTGTGTATTGTGGCACTCTGCTAAGCAAGGAGCAGAAACACTGCACATCTGGAAGCCCTGGCTGCCCCCAGTTCCAAGTTATGTGACTCTCCACACCTTGCTGGCTACACTGACAGGTCCTTTCTTTCCCTGGTTGTGCAGTGACCAGTGTAAACTGTAGAACAGTATGCTACCTTCTCTGCTCTGTGTCAGCAGGTCCCACCAATCTTGCAAAGGATACCATACTCACTTTTGAAAAGGCCATTATCTCTATCAAGAAGCTCTTGATCAACATAAAGAGTCCGGAGACGATCTTAAGTTCAACTTTCTTCAAACTGCTTGTTTCATCTTTCCACTGAAAGCCCTCGTTACAACCAACCTTTGTTGTAGCTCCTTCCCTTCTTAAACTGACATCTTCATCCAAGAACATGTCCCACCATTTTTCTTTTCTCTGGAATCTGGCCCAGAGACACCTTCCTCCTTGGATAGTCTTCCCTGTACAGCTCTAAATCTGCGACTGTTCCCGCTCCGCTGTGTATGTAACAAAGCACAACACAGTGGTTTGTCTTTGTGGGTCATGTAAAATGACAAGGCAAGAGGGACCATTGGACATTATGGCCCTTCCAGAGACCATTGGGTAGAGAGAATAGATATATGTAAAACCAAGATGCAAATTCACTTTATTGGTGTCCAGCACACACATCCTTTCTGTGTTCAAGTGCATGTGTATGACACTGCTGTCACAGAAATGGTCTCTTGGCCAGGTTAATCCCCAAAAAGTGGCTCACAGTACATGGCACCCTGGGATTGTCTGCTCAAAACTCAGAAAAAGACAAGAGACAGCATGAACATACAGTCTGGGCCTTCTTAAGGTCATCTGAAATTAGGTGTGATTCTCTTACATTCAGATTAATTGCAAATAAACTATAGCCTGGAGCACACTAGAGGGAACTTAAACTTTTGCCACGTCTTGACCACTGCAAGCACTTGAGAAACAAGGAGTACCCTAGCAACACTAGACTGTGCTCACACAAACTGCGCAACAATGAAAAGAAGAGGGAAATGCCAAGCCACAAACACAGGCTCTGGGCTGTGTCTTTGTGATTTTTTTTTTTTTTTTTAATAAAAACACTGCTATG
>WEKY01058309.1:0-29566 GCA_013390045.1 Picathartes gymnocephalus
GACCATACAGGAGGTCATTCCATGAACTGCTGTGTGGGACAAGTTTGTTCCGGGGCTTGCGGCTCTCTGGGATCACGTTTCACGGAATAAAGATCGTGCCGTGTTCCCTGTTGGCTATGATGCCAACGTTGTGTGGGATGGGCTGAGCTGTGTTTCCTGGAGTGGGGTGGCTCTTCCAATTCCCTTGGACGGTCCTGGGGCCGTGCAGCGCAGAGGGAAGATGCTCCTGTGGCCAAGGTTCAGTGGGAAAATGGTACTGTGTGTCCTACCTCCTTAATAGACTTAACTGCTCTTTATATCTTAGATTATAGACTTACTTGATTCCTTTTCCAGAGAAACTGGCAGGCTGGACTCACCTGAATTACAGAACCATACTTCAGATAGTTGAGTTTTTTGAAATAAAAATACCCAAAATGGAGACCCTAGGCCTTTTATCTGTGGGCTTTATTCGTATTGCTCTTTATGTGAGCCACGTCTTTAAATAATGACATGGATGCTTTCTAGAAACTGTGTTCGGTGAATTTTGCGCTCTGATGTGAGCTCTTTAGGCCCACGTTTTTCTATTTCTGTGTCAGTTTGTCTTACCTGAGAAAGCCCCGTTGGTAACTACTAAGGAAGCAATTCAGGAACAAGGCACGCTCCATTGAGTGCAATTCTTCGTCAGCATTTACATACTGGCAACAAATTTGCCTTTTGTCTGGGTTTGATGTGGAGTATCGGTAGCGTCCTTGAACTCAAAAATGTTTTCACACGTATAGGCACGTGGTGTGGATTTAATCCTTGAAGGAAGAGGCCAGCTTCCCCACTGCTCAGAGGCTCCTCGCTCTCAGGGGACAGCCCTGTTGAAGGAAGAAAGCCGATTGCTCTCTGTTTGGGACAGTATCCCCTGGGGCCACTGGACAGGCTCCAGGAGTGGTGCTTGAGCCGCGGTAGCTGCACAGGGTGAGTAGGGCTGGGTCGCACAGTTCGTTTAGCTGCGTTCAGCAGCTACTTTCTTTGTCTTGTATTGCGTTGCACACAACGTTTATGGTTATGTTATGGGTTGTAGATCTGGATTAAGAGGCTCCAACCCACCTTGGGAGGTCTAAATGTCCATAGTACTGTGTGGTTGTATAAAGTGGTTGAGTTGTAAAACAAAATACTTGGGGAGAAGATTTTTTTTAAAAAAAATCCAAATAGCCGTCGTTTCCACACTGCCGCTGTGGCTATGGTAACCTTTTCTGGGAGCAAAAGCAGGTGATGCCAGTGTGGAAGTGGCCTTAGGAGCTGCTGCAGGAGGAAGTACTGCTTATTCTCATCCCTGACACACCCTTCTTCACTTCCCTCTGTGTCGTGCCTCGGCTTCAGACAGAGTCCGTGGAATCTAGGTTCAGTGGTACATAGCTTGTGCTGTCTGTTGGACGCTGGAAGGGTTTTGCAGGCTCTTGCATGCTGTCCCTTTAGCTGTCAGTGGCCTATTTTGGTATGGGACAGTCTTGATGGGGCTGTTAAATCTAGTTTTTGCGAGAGCTTTTTCAGTGTATCTGTCTTGACTGCCAGATTTCCACAAGAGACACCTGCTCAAGTTTGTTGCATGAGAAAAGGATCCTTCCCACAGAGGCTTTTCTGCATTGCACATTTAGTTAGTATCTCCACTCTGGAGGGAACCTTTATTTGGAGACAGTTACTGCCTTTCTTAGAAGAATTGTGACGTGGTCAAAGGCTGAGCTTACCCTTAGAAACACAGCGTGACTGACAAGGCTATCTGTGGAGCATGTGCCATCTCCAGAGAGGATTCAGTGACAGTTACTTGGGTTGTAGGAAGACAGCTGGTGACAGCTGGCAAGTTTATCCTTTTATCGTCAAGGCTGCTGTTCTTCCCTTAGTTCTGTTTCTAGGCATGTCAGTTCTGCGGCCGTGCTGATGAAGCGCAGAAGACGAATTCACTCACTTGTTATTTCAGTGTCTCATAGATTCTAGTTCTATTAACGGCATACACGAGAGGAGAGCTCGGTTGGGTTTTTTTTTTTATTTTTTCTCCCCCCTTCGTCCTTTCGTAATTTGATTGGTAGGAGGCAATTCTTCAACTCAGTCTTCACTCCTGATGCTATAGTGTCATGCTTACTAGGGAAAGCTGCAACTAATGAATGCACATTGCACTCAGCTGTCAGGAGCAGCTTCCCATCTGTCCATCTGTGGCACAAAATTAGAAAGCAGTCCTTCCAGCATGCAACTCTGCCCTGCATTTCCCCCGGCCAAGCTATTCGGTCCACAAATTGTCAATTTTGTCATCTTCTCTTCTTCCCACCCAATGTGAAAAAAGAACTCCGTGTACGCCATAAAAGTGTAGCTACAAGTAGCGATTGAAAGCTGAGCTTCCTGGTCTTTTCACAACTTTCTTGCCAAACTCTTTGGCTTCACTGGATCTTAGTTCTCCTTAGTGGGAGAAGGAGCCTGTTAAAAGCCACGCAGAAACATTAGCTAGCAAGGGCAGAACAGCCTTCCCTACCCCCTCCAAGCTGCAGCTAGCACTACCATGTTTTATGTGCTCCTGCTGTAAGACAGTCCTGGCAGGTAATAAATCACCGTGGGTGTCATCACGGAACAACCTTGCTGGCCCTGTTATTGTTATTAGGGCTAGAAAGATGAGTTGCTGACCTTTACTGAGCGCTATTTCTGTTGACTGCTGAAAACCTTCAGAACAAAGTTGCATGTTCCTTAGTTGTTAGAGCCAGGCTCTTTAACTGCCTGTGAGCTTTCTGAATCTTAGCAAATCTTGGAAGATCTCTCAAAGGAGAGCCTAGTTTACTCTGCATATGCTCTAAAGAAAGGTAAGCTTCAGGTCCTGACTACTGGTACTAAGTACTACTGGTTAATCCCATTGACATAGGTTCTGGTTTGCATGTAACAGGAAAGCAAGCTCTCACGTAGGAAGAGGCGTACTGCTACTGCCCATGACACGGACTGCCTGCTGTTGGTGTGGGCAGGCCAGTGCTGGTCTATGCTGTTAAGAAGCTCGTTAGGAATACAATAGCAGGGTGGGAAACTAGGCATTGTATATTCCACAGGATTCAGGGTAACACTTGTCAAATGCCTGCTATTCTGCTCTGCATCTCGACACCTCTGGGTATTACTTGCAAAGTTATTTTTGCCGCAAAACTTCCGAGCTGTAACAAGCATTACAGGATACAGGTAAAGGAAATGCCACTCTTGTGCAAATTATGGAAGAAAACACCACCTTTCTAAACCCATCATGAGGAATGGGGGCAGGGGGATTCTGGAAAGATTTGATGCTGATGTTCATGGGAAACTTTTAAACCAGAAGCTTATGAAAGGTCCCCATAATTTCTCCGATTTTAGGAGGAAGTCTGAGGAAGTTGTATTGGTTTACTTGTATGAGGGAAGTCCTAAATATTTCTTTGCTAACGGATATAGCTTAGGGCACTGAGAGACGCAGTTGGCTAGGTGCACTGCCCTGGCTTCCTCCTTGCGGGGCTGTCGGGACACTTGCTGAAGCAGCAGAGAGGCAAAGCTTGGTGCTGGAAAGCCAGATGGGAACTGTACAAAGGTGAGTTCTCATTAAGCGGTTTAACCACTGGTGCCGTAGACAGGATCACCTCAGAAAATGCCTCTGTTTCTGTCCTGTCTATAAAGAGAGTAAAAAAGTCTTAGCTTTCTTAAGGAACTTAGTGATGCCTTCTGCTCGCAATAAGAAGTATACGCATCTAAAAAATCGGTTATGAGTTCGCCTCTATATTAAAAGAGTTGAAGCGAGGTCACTGTTGAGCACGCTGCTGCTCTCGACATTTCTGTGTTCATTGCTCTGATAATGAATAATAGTTGGGACAAAATATTTTTGATGGAGCAAAACACAAATGTTTTCTTCTGCCTCTTTTTGTGAATGTTCTTGTAAGCCTAGATATAGATTGCCTTTCTTTGTTGCTCATTTTTTGGCATGTAAGGGAGAGGGAAAAAATCCAGTACTTGGTATGGGCAATCATCACAATCAAGACCAAGGCCTGCATTCTGATTTTAGAGAGATAACAGTAAATATCGAGTAACTGCAGGAATTGAAAGAATTATTTCACATTAATGCTAATATTATAGCTGAGACTGGAATTTGCCCTGTTATCTTTTAGATTACCAGCATAGCAGGTGCATATTTACCGCGATTAGGAGCTTCAGATCATTCCTTCCGTTACGCTTGATGCAAGGTCTGGGTTCTATCTGCAGTAGAAGTCTTTCCCAGCCCTTTAGAAACCATACTGCGATCGTTATGTGGCTGCCCTTGGCAAATGTCTGACTATTGTCAGTTGCTAAGTACAGTCATCGATACAGTGGACATTAACTGTGTTACATGTGTCACACAGGCCAAAATGCCACAGTAGCAGCCAAGGGCTAAAGCTCTCCAGTTGAAGGAAGGAAGCTGACTGCTCTGTGTTTGGCACAGTATCAACTTTGTACAGGTTTGTGACAGACTGTAAGCATGTTTTAATACTTGGGTTCTCCCTCCTAAAAGGAGGCATAAGGGAACCAGTTTGCTGTAGAACAAGAAGGAGAGGGACAGATTGTAGCAAGGGAAGAGTAACAAGTTGGAAAAACAGAGCATTTAGGAAAAGGTGAATCCCAGTCAGGAAAAGAGACCAACAGATGTACCGGTCAGGTCGCTATCCAAACTGTGGGAATTTTACGTGGTACACAGAAATGTGTTGGAGAATTTAGGAAGGGTGCCTGAGGAGCTCATCAACCAGCATTATCAGACAGGAAAGCCATTACCAAGCCCTGGCCTGAGATAGTGGGGTACCTAGCAGAAGATTACACTGGAGGAATGAGCAAAACCAGCCTGCTACAGGTCTTTTGACATTCCCGAAAATCTCCAGATGCTTGGTAAAGGTGTTTCTTAGAATGAAGGCAAAAACCAGATTGTAATTAGCTGATTTGGGAACGTTTTAGCTGGAGTTTTGTATGTCTTTTGGCAGCTTTACAGGGGAAGCACCCCAGGCATGAAAGCGTGCAGCAGTACCCCAGCTGGACAAAGCCAGGGTGCAGTAGCCTTCTCATAGTGTCGAGTGATCCTACTCCTTTCAAATCCAAAACCCAAAGTTGAATTACTACAGTAGCAGGTTTTTATCCTCCTGGTAAAAGATTTCCTTGTGAGACACTCAGCTTGAATCACTCTCACAGTGCGCCAGGTCCCCGTAAGTCTCGCGGTTGCTTCTCCTTTTTGCCCACCTCTGCCTCAGTCTCGGAATTTCAAGTGGTGTCACCTCTTACTAGATGGGGTAAGCTGAATGCTGTGAAAAATAACAAGCCACATTGTAAGATGTGTGCTTGGTGAAGCGGGTACTAAGATGATGTGCTTAAGGAGCTGGTTTGGGTGAAGTGACTGTAGATTTTTTTCCCACTTCTGTAATAGAGCGCTTTGAGACAGGTGCTGACAAAAAATGTCCTACTGCTGAGGCCTTCCCCTTGGCCGGCAGTCTTGTGTAAGCTGGAGTTAGCCCAGAGTATCAGGTTGCTTTATGCCATGAAAAGCTAGAACTCTGATCTGGAAAGAATTGGAACTGCCCGTGGAACGCTGTCGGACACATGATCGGATAGTGATTGCTAAGGAGAGGATGACCAGGTCTCAGATACCCGAGATCAGTATTGAGAAAACAAAGTTTGCAGCCATGGCAGCGACTGTTGTCTCTTAAATGTTACCCTTTAGGGTAGGGTAGGCTTGGCATCCTTAGGTGTAACGGAGACCGTTAATCCTTCTTGTGGTGAGTGAACAGGGCCAAAGGAGCTGAATACCTTGCACAAATCAGGGAATGGCTGCTCCTATTGCTGCCCTTGGGTGTATGTGATTGCACATACATCTGCAGACGCATGCCTCACGCGTACGCTCTGTTACCTTCTGCCACCGTGATTTCAGTCGTACAGTAATTCCTGGTACAAGCAAAAATGACACAGAAAAGTTGCCTGTCAGTTATAAGAAACAACTGAGGCTTCTTGGCTGCTAGCCTGCTTGGAGTGATTGTTATCTTCAGCTGTTTTCAATAAGCTTTGTTGAAAATTAGAACTAACGACAAAGATAAGTCACTAAGAACATAACTCATGTTTTATATTTAGAATGTTTATCCTTCTTAGTTGCTAAAAAACTGTAATTTCACATGGAGTCAGGCTGTGAAACTTCATCTGAGCAGCGATTGTACCGATGCCCTCAACTGATCCCATTTTAGAATGGGTTTGTGATATTTAAACTATCCAAAATCTTTCTGTGCCTAAGAGACCTCTTTAAATCCTTGTTGCATAAGTTCCAGTGGATTGCTTTGCTTTTAGGTTAGTATGTTTGAGTAGGTTATGTTTTCTCAGGGTCTGAAATGAGTACGCCTTAACACAAGCGTAGAAAGAACTTATCAAGTGAGTATTTCCCAGCTCACGCTTCGGCTTCTGAACGTGCATGGGTACACCTGCATACGTTATGCAGGCGGATGGTACCGGTCACACAAAGACACGTGCTCGCTCTTGTCAGAGTCTGTAAGATGTAGTGAATGCTGACCAAAATTGCCATCACATTCTGTTTATTCCGTGACACTTCTGCCATGTAATTTAGTTTTCTTTTCCTACATTCAAAGCTCTCCCACCTTCTCACTCCCCCACGTCCTCTACCTGGGAACTTGATGTTAAAATGCTACTGGAAGAAATTGCCTGAAAGAGAGTCTTCCTATTTTCCAAGGCAATTATGAGATCCCAGTGGGAAAAATGTGGAGCAGTGAGGCCAGAGAAAGGTTGCATGAGGTAATAGAGCGAAAAGGCTATAGGTGAAAGAAGGGGAAAGGCAAACTGTGGAAGCAACCGAGGAATAATGGTATTTCGCTTCCTCAATGTTTCTTGGGGGGAGAAAGGATAGTGAGAACAAAGAATGGAAAGGTCAGCTGAAACTTAACAAATTGCCAGATAATTGTGAGAAGAAGGGAAGTCTCCTCTGCCTCAGCTAAGCAGAACAACTCAGAAATCAGTGGGGTGCATTCCCCTACCCCTCCTGCACTGGCTTCGCCCGTGTACAACCACACCAGATTTGGAGGAATGCTTTCTCTAGACGAGGGGAGTAAATGGGCAGAAATCTTTTTTCAGGTGTTGCCTAGTGGGCGATGATAGGCGTGATCCCAGGCTTCCCTGTGGAAGTGTTCATCTTCCAAAGGGTGGAATGTGGAAAGCCCTCTGATACCTCAACTTGTGTTCTGCAATGCCTAATTACCGTTGCAGGTGTAAGAGTCATCAACAGTGCTGTCCAGGAAGATCAGGTCACAGAACCCAGTAACATATCCAAGTTAATGAGGAGTAAGAACCAACTTTTTTCTTTCTATGATCCCAGCTTTTTAAAGAAGCCTTATGGCAACTGGAAGTCACATCCACTTCCTATCACTCCAGATAGGGCAGAGGAGTGTAAAAGGCATTTAGGCCTCAGGAGTCTGAGATTCAATAGCTTGCCCTATGATTGTTGGAAAGTCAGTAGCAGAGAAGAAAACTGGAGTCCAGTTGCTAGTGCCTGCTCTGACTGATCTGCTAATGTGAATGAAAAGAGACTCAAGGAACTAAAATAGTTTATCAAAGCTTTTAGTGAGCAAGTTGGGCTGTCATTTTTTTTAAAGACAAACTCCAAACTTGTCTGTAGGTAAATTGAGCACATTTGGTTCTGGACTAAAACACTTTTGGTTTTTCCTTACTTTGGTGCCTGGCTGAACACATTTTTCAATGGTGCTTTTCCAAGCATTAAGTTAACTGGACATTTGAGATGGACCGTGGAATCTTAAATGTTCTATGGATGCTCTTTTGCTTTTGGGATAGATTAGATACTCTAGAAATGTCGTAAAACCCTTACGACATACATGTGTGATACTGCTAGAGAAATTGTTTGCGCTATTGTATTACTGTAGGCTGTTGTATTGGATCATTGCTAACAGAATATTGACAGGGTTATTATTAAGCCTGGTTTTCATGTGTGTTTGTTTTCCCTTCTGGGAGATTTTGACAAATGAGATTTTGAGGGTAATACAGTCCTTGTCGAAATTTCCCACGTGCCAAATATTTTCAGTGAGGCTAACCTTTTTCTAGAAATCTCGAATGCAACCACAGCACATTTTTAGTATTATTTGTTCATCTTCCCTGTGATGTCCAGCCAAGCCATGTTACCAACTAATTCAGCTGAAACTGTATGTTCTTCAGGGTTCTAAATCATGTCAGAAGACATGAAAACTGGGATCCCTTTCTTGCTGGCAAAAAAGAATTCACTTAGTCACCGTAACCAAATGACATGTTGCCTCGTGTGGAAACATGTAGGGAAGCAAACAGAGTTTGTTTTAATGAACATTGCTGCTGCTCTAGGACCGTTTTTCTTTTTTTTTCTGGTACTCCAGATTGATGCTAAGAAGTGGTAACCACAAGTGCTTAGGGGAGCCATTGAAGCACCATGAACAGAAATGTACCCATTGATCCTGGTCTCCGGGTTGTAGCTCAGACCTGAAAAGAGGTCCTTAATTGCCTGTACTTCAAAAGAAAACTTCTTTCCTGATAGGGTTTTACTGAAGAAGAAAAAACATCAGACACTGAGGCAGAGCGCCTAGTGTGATTTGGGCATCGAAATATTCTAAATCTCTCAGTTTAAGCTCTGAGAGTCTGAGCATCATCTTTGTGTCTTTGAATCATTGGTTTGGGCTTCACCTGCGCTGTTTACGTCCAATAACTGTTTTGAGAGGCTTTTGGAGACTGACATATTCCCATACTCTGCCCACCTGCAAGAGCTCAAAAGGAGAAGATTTCAAAGGAACAGAAAGGTCAGTGTGGTTTTAGACTGTTGAAGTATAAAGCTGATTCCTTGTTTGTGACAGGACAGAAAGACAGACAGAAAGTTGTACCTAATTTTTTTGTGACATTAGGAGGTATGTTAACCATTGGTATCCTAACCTGTACTGTAAATGGTTCTAAATGCAGAAGGACAGGCAGTTTTCAAAATACTAGGGGTTTGTGATCACTCTATGGTTGCTGAGTCTGTAAACTGCAAAACAGTTTGGTTTGCTTGGCTCTGCTAGACCTCCTGAGAATAGGCTGGAAATTTTCTTTCAAAACACCTTCTGTCAGAAAACTGAAATTTCTACTAGGTAATTGTTCCGTGAAAAAGTAGAAGTTTTCTTTAGTAACTAAAAAAATATTATGAAAATGGAAATATTTACTATGCAGGGAAGAATATTTTCCAAAGAATTACACTATTAGTACCATTAGCTATAATAGATATGAGCTGTCAGCTTTAATAACCACGCACACACATAGGTATTATTTTTAGATAAGGTTGCATATGTTAAGAAATTGCCTGTGATCTAATGGTAATTGAATTCTGTTGTAATTGCTTTAGGGTTTTACACATACTGACTGGGGCAGAACTCCAACTTGCCCGGCACATTCTAGATTTACAGGCTTAGCTGTACAGGCTCTTGCTGCTGCAAGAGAACTACTATTCGCAACTATTAAATTGTACCAAAGAAGTTGTAGCTACCTGACATAAACTGCTGACATGTATAGGCTACCTGATGATGCAAATTTGCTTAAAATATTTTTCAGATTCCCTTTTTCTGTGAGACTTTTTTGTCTCGTGCTGCAGTAAAGAATACACCCAAAAGTGGCTCTGGCTAGTTTGACAAATGGCGTATCTCATCCCCCATGCACACAGATTGGATCCGCTGCACGACTTGGCAGCTCAATGCTAATGCCCATCGAATTGCAGCCTGCTGTGGGAAACGTTTAAGTGTGAGCATGCTGGGTATAAGTTTCTGCACATGAAAGCACAGAAACTTGGCAGTTTGTCTAAGGGTGTGTGTAATTGCATTTCTGTCTCTATACCCTCAAAGACCGTTCTCTTCTCCCTTTGCCTGCCTGTTCCCCGCGAAAGAGACAGTCTGTGCATACTTTGACATCATCGTCGTCCAAGCAACCCGGGAAGAATCTGGTATTAACCACTCCTCCCCTCGGTCTGTCTATCTCCTATTCCTTCCCGAGCCACATCTCCCACTTCCTTCCCCCACACCGGCGCTGCCGCCCGCTCTCGCTCCCGCGGCCCCGCCCACAGCCCATCGCGCCCGGCCCTCTCGAGCCCTAAAGTCCCTGGGCAGCTGTGAAGGAGCCCGTGCCCCCGCCCCTTCTCCCTGCTTCTTCCACCAGTGCCTGCAGAAATTCTATCTCCCGCTTTGAAGGAGTGTACGCTGAGTGGGGCACCCCGGGCAGCCGCACCACGCGCGCTACTTGTGTGCCGCGGCTGCCTCGGGCGCGGCGCGTGCCCCACCGAGCTCCTGCGCCCCAGGAGAACGGGCCGTGCCCGGCGGCGCCGAAGGCCGGGCTAGGGGCCGCTGGGAGGCACAAGGAGTTCTCAAAGAGAAGGAGAGGCGGCGGCGAGAGGGGACACGATCGGGCGTCTGCCGCTAGCCGCTCCCGAGCCCCCTGCGTCCCTGCCCGTGCAGCCTGCGGTCCGCGGACACCATGGCAGGCGAGATCGAGGATCCGGGCAGCCGCGAGGCGCAGGCTGACTGTGACGGCCTGGGACGCTACGAGGACACGCTGCGGGGCGCCGTCCGGGAGATCCATTTGGACATCCAGTTGTTCAAGCAGGGGGTAGGCCGGCAGGTGGAGGAGGTGCTGCGCCTCGCCAGCCCCCTGGCACAGGCTGTCTCTGAGCTGCAGCAGGAGAATCGGCGCCTGCGGGTGCAGCTGGAGCGCCTGTCTCGGCAGGTGGAGGCCCTCGGCCGGTCGGCGGGCCTGCCGCAGGAGTGCGTGAACGAGGCGGCGGAGAGCCCTCGGGCCGTGGGGCCTGGCTCGCCGGGGCAAGGTTCGGCCGACGGTGCGTTCTCCAGTCATGCCAAGCTAGCGGTCACTGGCCGGAGCCAAGTAAGCGGCCAGGGAGACGGCAGGAGGGAGGGCCAGGGGCATGCATGAACGGATGCTTCACGGGTGTTGCCAGACTGTATTGGCACGGGGTAATGTTTGGGGACACGGAGCTGCTCTTTTGCAGCGCAGGGTCAGTGGTATTTTGGGAGGCGCTTTGAGAAATGGTCTTGGCTGTGATACCTCCTGGAGATCTACCTGATTATGGCTTTGTTTGGTCAGACTGGGATCTCGGTTAGAGTGGTAGCAACCTGTCAGTTCCCTGTGGTTAGAAGAAAGAGGAGATGGGGCATTCTTGGCTATCAATGTACTTATGTAGGTGAATATTTTTGTATCCTTTCTGGACTCTATTCTGGGGAATCTGTGTGCCAGCAATGCTGTTTGCCAGTTGGCAAACTCACAAAGGGGAATAGCTTAGCATACAGCAGGCAGTAACCTTTCCCTAAGATAACGTGTCGCAGTGAGACAGTTTTGCTGTCCGGCCGCTGTCCCTAACTGCTGCACCTTGTCCCTGAGAGTTCAGCACAAGCTGTCGTGGTCTCCGTGACCTAAACTTGCACAAACGTAGTCGTTCCTCCCAGTGATAAAACACTGTAATTGAGCATTGTAACTTGGTGCATAGACAGTTAGTGGGAAGCTCATCTGGTACTGAGATGTTTTGTGTAATCCTTTTTCTGTGTCTGGCTCTGCGAGAAGAATCGAGAGCTCCTGTGCAAACCTTGACACCAGGAGAGCGCAACCAGATGCTACGCTGTAATTCCTGGGGTACCAGAGACTTGACTTTCACAGATGACAGCCTGTTTCATGTCCCCTTGGTTAAGCGTGTCTTAAAAGGGGGTTTTAAGACTATCGAGGCTTAAAAAAGTGGTCTGTGGTCTATCCGCGCTTGGGGTTTAAAAATAAAAGCAGGGAAATTAAATTCACTAGAATTGGTGGGAATGAGCAGAATCTGTATTGTATTCTAGCCCTCTTCATTCCTCCTGACCTGTAAATGGGGGCATAGGGCTTCTTACTTTTGGGCAAATGAAAAGGTAAAGCTGCTGTTCAATAAATTATAGCAACTGCTGCCTTTTCCCCCACCTGAACAAAGGTAAGCAGCATCCATACAGCTTCCAGATTGGTTCCTTTTTGTTCTATGGAGCTATCTGCACTTGTTTGTATTGCAAGGAGTAGAAGTAAGCTGAGTGAAGGAAGGGACGAGGGATTGTGGTCCCTCACACCATTTCACCCGCTCCATCACCGCTATCTACGTTGTGGTGTGTACTTCACGGTCTTTGAAGAGTCTTTGATCAATGTTATGGCAATATCCACCTTTAGGTGTCAGTCCGTGTTCAAGTACAGTATGAGCTTTTGTTTGGATGGGAACCTTCCTGCTTAGCTTTGAGGGTTCAGGGAAGATGACTTAAGTGCTGGTCATTCTTCAGTGCCCTCCCAACAATTGAGGTTGGAGAAGTTCACAAGTTAGCAGAGCTGACTGAAAGGGAATTTCAATGCCGAGAAGTATGGGAGGTGCAGCTACAGCTATGCGCACCAAATTCGTGCAGTGAAAACATGGTTTTGTGGGTCAGGTTCTGATGTGGCTGCACACAAATGGCGAAAGAGCGAGCCTTGGTTGCTGTGCCCGTCACCCAGATTCTCTGTAATGGACACTGCTCCTTCAGTTGATTCCAATTTTTGCTATAAGACCAAAGCATTTGACACAGAATACCATAAATGGCACTGTATGTTTTCAGATAAACGAGTACCTATGATAAAACTGGTGACACTTATAGTCTTAGCAAATACTTCTATAAGTGCAAGATACGAGAAGCAAATAATACTGACCTGGAAATAGTATCAGATCAAGATGTGCTCTTTTGCGCCTGAAAAGATTTACTGGTTGAGTTCCTTTTTACTGTGGTCGATGCAGCATTAATTGGATACCGAAGATTCTGAGCATCTTTGGTATCTGAACCTTTATTTTCTAATATTGCTAGATTATTTTTCATGCTAATTTCACTGGGGAAAAAAAGGAATCCAGGGAGTTCCAAGAATAGTTCAGAGGTAAGGACACAAATCTCGTTTTAATTCTAATCTGGGCAATTTCTGCTATGGTGTCCTTGAAAGCTGGTGTACAGAAGTCTAAGTTCTGGTTTAGGTGAAATTTTAAGTGGCCATTAGCTGCTCTGATTTGGAGTTGAGTCTTTCTGTTATTTTGATACCAGACCTGAACTCAGCTCTCTTAATCAGGCCAGCATCTTGAGAGCTGCTTTCACAAAAGTGGAAAATAGGGGATGTTTGAAGAGTTAGTTTCAAAGATCTGGATCGTGAAGCCATACCTGTGCTACCGAGCATTTACAAATGAAGAGTTTTGATCTTTTTTTTTGTCTGGTTTTACCTTTTGGTGGGAGCTTTCTAACTTACGATATTTCC
This sequence comes from Picathartes gymnocephalus, assembly GCA_013390045.1. Taxonomy (NCBI): domain Eukaryota; kingdom Metazoa; phylum Chordata; class Aves; order Passeriformes; family Picathartidae; genus Picathartes; species Picathartes gymnocephalus. The sequence goes on from WEKY01058309.1 coordinate 13,306, forward strand.
ATAGATTTTGTGATTGAGCATGATGCCGTGGTTAAGAGGGAGAACTAAAAGTACTTGAAGGGCGTTCTGTTTTAAAACTGTCAGAAGAGTTTCTGTATAACTGCAGAGAATTCTGTATAGCTGCAGAGAATCTGCCTGCAGTGGCCAAAGCCGCAGAAAGGTAGATAACTGGCTATGACCACCTATGAAGTATTACCCATTGGTATCTCTCCCTGGTGACCTGATGGCACCCAACAGTTAGCCTGTGAGTAACTGCATAAGACATGACTTGGGGGTACATAATGACCTGCGTATTTCCTGCAAAGATGGGCTGAGATAGCTGGGGTTGTTCAGCCTGGAGAAGAGAAGACTTCAGGGACACCTCATTGCTGCCTTCCAATACTTTAGGGGGCTTACAAAAAGGAGAGATTTTATGCAGGCAGATAGTGTGACAGGACAAGGGGCAGTGACGGAAAGAGGGTGGGTTTGGATTAGATGTTAGGAAGAAACTGTTCACTCAGAGGGTGGTGAAGCACAGGTTGCCCAGGGAAGTTGTGGATGCCCCATCCTTGGCAGTGTTTGAGGCTAGGTTGGATGCGCTTCTGAGCGACCTGATCTAATGCGTGGAATCCCTATGCGTGGCAAGGGGTTGAAACAAGATGATCTTTACTATCCCTTCCGACCCAAAATATGATTCTATAATGACAGGGAGATGACATGATCCTTGCAATCACCTGGCATTACGTACACTTTCTAAACTATCTCAACTCCTGTGTTTGATAAAAGAAGTCTGTTGGTTTAACGTCTATTACTCCCTTATCCGTCCTGCAAGTATCCTTTTCGAATGGGGACATTTCAAGGTTGCCTTGATCCTTATCTAGATTATATTTGTTGTTGTTTGTTTTAATTCACTGTGACATAGCCACAGGCACTGCTGAAGCTGCTAAGGGAGAATTGTTCCCTCTTGTCCATTTATATCCAGCCTCACTACAAAAAAGGTTGTATGAGAAGTACTCCTATTGTTTTTCTTCGGTGCAATAACTTTTCTAATATGTTCGTGGTGTTCGAGGCTTTTTCTTCAAGTTGCAGGGTCAGTAACAGATAGAGAGTACTTGCGTTGTCTGATGGAAGATGGCTTTTTTTTCTAGTAGTAGAATTAAGGGGTAAATGTGGTGCACTTCTTGCTGGTGTCCAGCAGGCTTGTTTGCGTTTCCTCAAAATTTCATCATTCCCTGTATCTGATGTATCAATGATCTCTATATATGCAAGGAACAGAGTGTCGAATCTTACTTTTGTGGCAGTCAGTGGCGATATTACTGTTCATCAAAGTGAAGCATCAATTTCACCTGTCATATGTAAGAAAAAGGGGATGTACTTCTCCTAGATAAACAGCATTTCTAGAGGCAGTGATCTGTATCGTGACCCTTGTGGTAGTTGGTGGTTTTATGAAAGACACTGAATGACTCAAATCTCTCATTTGAGAGAAAGTAATCTCATTTGTGTCTGTCATTGTTCTAGAAAATCTTGAAGACACAGCAGACGTGCACCTTAGAGGGTCGGCCAGGAAATAACAATTGTATTTCTTTTTTTTTCTAATCATGCGATCTGGTGCTTGCTTTTTCTGAATGCGTTGAATTTTCACTACCGGCTTGTGACAAGTGCAGCTTCCAGTTACGGATCTCCAAAGTGTAACTTCCTTGCAGCAAAGGAGGAATTCCAGCAGCCCTACAACTATGGAAAGTATTATCACCCTCCATTACATGGAGACCTCTGAGCTACACAGAGATTAGTACGAAAAGCAAGCTTGGATAAGGCATGCAAAATATTAGTGTTGACTTTCTTTTCTTCAACTTCACCAGTTCTTCATCATGTTGTTGTCACATGAGTTGTACAAATGAGTACTACTTATTATTAAGTACGGATATATGTAGTTATCCCTCTACTATTTATAACCTATGTAACCAACACTGACAGAAGTAGTATTGCTAAACACATGGGTTTGTCAGAAGCTTGGCATCTCCAAAGTGGATTTTGAAAGTACTTCAGCCTGACACCACTAAATGCACATCAGAATGTGATACCAGATCCTCCCACTGTTCTGTCAGCGCATGGGCCTTCTTCCCCATCCTCCACCCTGGTATCAGTTTCTTCTTTGGCACTGTTAGCCAAACTGTAGTAGTCAGGTTTGCATAAAATAAGGTAATGCAGCACTTGTCATTGCATCAGAAAGCCAGTTCAGTGTGTAGAATGCCACACGACCTTTGCAATGACCATATCATTTGACGATTTTACTCACCCACACCTCCCTAGCTTATAACAGTAGATTCATGTTTACAGTCCGCACAGGCACTCTTCACGTTCAGGTCATAATGGCTGACGTGAATGGCTAAACTGTTCTAACTGTACATCATGGGTACATTCTAGGGAGGTGCATTAGCTACGCTGCACATTTCAGTTCTGGATATGAGCGGTAATCGTTGAGTGGGATCTCAGTTGCGCTAAACAGAGCACTAAAAGCTCTGGACCCCTGATTCTGCGTGGTTGCTATGATTAGTATTTGATGTAATTTTCTCAGTCCTGGCAGTTAGTGATAAGTGAGTTTATTCATGCACAGTACCTTTTTCTTGGTAAATACAAAAGTTTCAAAATATAGTTCTGTTTTCAGAAATTAAAACATCTGGATACAATGATGCAATCAATTAAACCTTTTGTGGACTGTGTGTTGGGGAATTTCTCTCTACTACTAGTAGCTGCTGCTTCTTGGAAGCTTAACTGCAGTAATCATGTATGTGTGAAGCAGTTTCTTCTTTCCGTAGTTACGCAGCCGAAAATCACATAGTTCCTCATGGCTTAATATATCCCTTCTGCCCCCAAAAAAACCCAGCCCAACCAGCCAAAAAAACCCAATCAAAAAATCGAACAAAACCCAAAAAACCCCACCAAAATCTCCTACTAAACCTACAAAAAAATTCCTGGCTGAATTTTCTGGAATTATATTGACAGACATTATGAAGAGGATTTATGCTTTTCCCAGAAAAAAGCTGTCCTTACAGAAGTTGCAGATTATGATGTAGCCGTAATGTCCTAGGATTGGATTTACTTTGTAATGCTTGTACAATATATTTTCATAGTGCAGTTTCTGTCTGCAGCAAATAGAAAAAATTGCAGAGCATTATTCCGTGCAACCTCAATCAATTTCTCCCCTGTTACATGGAGTCTTCTGTTTGTCACTATCGCATTTATCTAACAGAAGATAACACCACCTAGGTAGGTGCTTGGGGTCCTTTAAGGTCAAACGTGTGAAGATTGATACAAGTTATGCATTGCCAGTGCTTCATTTGCAGGCTCAGCTCCTGGGGTTAGGTGATTGTTCCCTTCTTATATTGTGGTCACTTGCATGAGGAAGACCTGTTCTTGGCAAGAATTTCTGGATATTCTTCTCACTTCTGCTGCTGTTTGAAATTGTCGTCATGTCTGTTGTCTGTTCTGACAGAGCGTAGACCTGCATGACCACCGGAAACCTGAGTTTAGAAGAGTTTTTAGTTCTTCCATCATTGAAAATGGGCATCGATCTTCATCATCAGGTAGGAACGGGGCATGAAATGAAGTAGCACTGCTTATAAAATACCTGATCTTGGCTGTCATAGAGCAGGTCTCACATTTTGGAAGGGTTAGAATCAGCTATAGTTTCAGGATGGATATTGTCCTGTGACACCAATACTTTATCTCCTAATTAGGAGTTTAACTTTTAAACTTTGGCTTTACTGTTAAGCATGTACTATGGTGTTTCATAAATTAGAGGCTATTGCTGCCGCGTTAACTTGGGACACGAACGATAAGGCCTGCTACGCTGGGTGCCGTTGTAGTGCTGCATCCCAAAACGTCTTGCAAGTCACCCATCCGCTTCTATCATCTTTCAGCGGAGGACGGACTTACCATCTCGACTTTAATACAATGTTTCATAAAACCATGAAAAGAACAAAAATGCTGCTTCCTTAACTGGGGCAGGAAATTGGGAGTGAGGGCTGCACAGAGGGCTTACCAAATGCAAATGCTAGTATATTAATGATCTGAAGACACTCTTCCGGCTGAGCTTCACGTAGAGTTAAGTGCGATTGCTGCAAGGATCGCTTGCACTAGAATTGTTTCTGCTACATAAAAGGTACAAGTTTCACAGGGGAATAATTCCAATGACTCCTAAAATAAAGTTGTTGCATGGACATTGGCTTGTATCTTTGTTAAAAATCTGCGAACAAATGTAATTCCTCTCTCCTGTTTTTTTATTCAGGTCAGGCAAAAGTTGCCCGTGAGCTGACCTGTTTTCAGATGTCAGAATCATCTTCTCCTGAAGCCCATGCCCCTGCAGTCACCTTACAGATGCCCCACCTTCCTGTTACTGCAGTAACCAGGACATCTGAGAAGTTTTCAGGAGAGAACATTTGTCCAACAACTAATACATCTTCTTGCCTGCTGGGACAGGGCAAAAGCACAAATACAATGGGAGTAAAATCTTCCAACCAGCCAGGTGAAAGAGACTTGTTAGCAATTTTAGTATTACTGTGTACCTACAAATCAAAACTACGTGCTCAGATCTGAATCCCCCAAAGAGCATGGACTCACTCTCAATTTTTGTTGCGTAAGGGCATGCAGCTTTACAGCGTAGTGAGTAAAAATCAATGCATCTCTATCCATCTGGAAAGTGCATGAGGAAAGTTTCTGTTCGAAAGCACATGAGGAAAGTTTCTGCACTAATGCATCTTTTCTGTTTTTATATAGAGAATGCTACTTCTGTCACCAAGTCTGCCTCAACTGTGAACTACGGGCTGCGTAGTGGAACCAAAACTGGTGAAAGGTATGCGTTTTTCATGACATTTTGTTAGGCCGTTGTGGTCAATATAGTCTCAAGGGACAGGTGTTCTGCCGACTTGGAAAACAGGTGAGTCCCAGATGCTGTATTTTAAGCACTGGATGTATAGTTGCACATTAATCTACTTGCCCCATTATCTCTTACATTAACCTAGGTAATTCATTTGATGTATGTACTGTGTCCATCAACACGTAAACGGGCATATTCCTCTTAAGCGCACTTCTACGTTCAGGGAATAACGAATCGATGACTACTGGAATAATCACACTATCTGTCCTAAAACCATCCTAGTAATGTACTGTACGTAATAATTTTCATTCAACAGCAGTGCTTATATACATACCCTGAATGTTCTCAGGTGAAATGTACCAGGTTATTTATTGATAGTACTTCTCATGGGAAATCAGCAACCTGCTGTATATATCATTCTATATGTCTAGTTTGAGGACCATTCATTCCCCCTAAACCCCCTTGTTCTTGCACTTCTGTGCCTCTGATGCCTCTATCAGGGCCATATCTTGGTTAATCATCACACCTTTCTTTTCACGGGACATCTAGTAGGCTGTACATCAACATCACAACTGTGATTACAGCTTTGGATAGCCTTAGCACACTTGGCTCTTTTTTGGGGGGAGGCTTCTTCAGGCTGCCCCACCGGTGCACCGAAGAACAAATGAGTCACTGGTGCTATATTTTAAGCCCATTAAAGGCTGTGAGCTTTCCTCTGGGCTAAGTGGAACAGAGATGAGAAAGGACAAAAATTTTATACAGCAGTTTAGAGTAGACCTAACCGTGGATTTCCACATTGTTTCGGTCTTAGTGAGACTTCTGGTGTCTATAGTGGTGGATTTTTATTAGGAGGAGGAGGTTGTCAGGTCCTTTGAAAACAGTTTTAAAAATACTCATCTGTGTTGAATTTGTACTTTGGGCTTATTTTTGGAAAACCAACATATGATTGCCATCAAATAGCCTTAGTTTGGCTAGCCTAGAGTTTAATTTGTAGATAAATGCCTTGCTGAAGACTACTACACATTCTTTATTAACTCAGAGCTGCAGTTGTTTAGTAGAGGATTATGTAGTATCACAATTACTCTTGGCATATACAGACATCCTTAGCATGCAAAATAGCCATCAAGAAAAGAATGGGAGGGAAGAAAGTTTAAATCTCTTAAATCAGGCTTGTATCTGCATTGAAAACAATCCCGAATTAGGCATTACATTTCTGCCGAGGTAGTTCCAACATCCGCACTTTAGTATTTGAGTCACGATACACTGAACACCCTAGAGAAGTCAGAGTCATGCCTGACCTCCATCTGTACCAGAAATTAATGTGACACTGATGTCATTGTTCTTTGCCTGTTTCCCCATCTCTGTCACAGGGAATATTTCCAAATGCAGCGTGTGGCTTACTTCGTTAATGCGGATTAGCAATGTATGGCTCAAACAAACACAAATTAGAATATAATCCTGTATTTCTCGATCAAATTACCAGCTTGCTGTCAGTAAAGCAACACTGACAGAAGAATTCTGTGCACGATAAGTAAAAATCTCAAAAGTACTTTCTGAGTGACTCTAAGTTTCATTTTAAAAATCTGACAGCCTCCAGGAACCCTGAAGTTGTAAATCGAAGGGATTTAGTGCTCCTGTGTGGCCGCAACTTTTTTTTCTTCTTTTTTTTTTCGTGGAGGTTTTTAATTGTTGTTCTGCTCAATGCTACAAAGTACTTGTGGCTTGTCCAGCTGTTACTTATTCGTAATAGTACCTTAGGATCTTTTATACCTAAATGCTGTTGTGTGTCAATAATATCTTTACTTTTATTAAAATTGCTTTATTCAAGGTACTCTTGAAATGGATCTTTTGGGAGGTTTAGAGACAACAGTTAAACCTTTATGCTGGCTCCTGTCACTACAGAGAGTTACTCTTTTGTTTACTCTTTTCATGTTATGTTTCTCCAGTGCCATTGACAGTTACTGTGATGTGACCCCCAGCTCTCACTCACCTCCTCCTACTGTACATCACCAAGTCGAAAGGAGGCGAGAATTGGTGCGGTCTCAGACGCTCCCACGGACTACAGGAACACAGACCAGGAAAGCGCTCTTTGAGAAATTTGAACGTGATAATGGAAAGTATGTCACAGTCCTCGTCTCCCGAATGGTTTGTTAATGGGAAACTAATTTGTCAGTTATTACCAGCAGAGTACAGCTGGGTTGGAAATCTCTCTCAGTGTAGGATTTGGAGCTAAGGGACAATATGAGGTCACTTAAAGTTTCACTGACTTCACAGACCAAGCCTGGGAAATTCACAGCAACAGATTCCTCTGGCTTTGGAGCTGTTCAGCTGAAGCAGCAGGTGCCTTATATCAGGAAAGAGTTCTGTGAAAGCTGCCTTCTCCATCATTATAGGAGACTGTGAATATAGTGACTTTCTGTTGCCATTCATTGAGGATCAAAAGCATGGAGTCTTCTTGATGGGAGTATGATTTAAATAAAAGAGGGCTTGGAATTCTGGCTTTAGTGAAATAAAAATTAGTTTTTCTTGCAGGACCAACAAGTTGAGGTTTCAGCAACATGTTTCTCAAATATCACCTGGACAGTGGCTGACCTGGGCAAGGTTGCATAGATGTTCCTGACAAGTAGGTTTAAGTTTTTCTAGAATGTAATTTAATCTGGTCTCTGTTCATTTTCCAGAGGAAAAGGAGAATCCAGAGCTAAGCTGAAGAGGTCGCTGAGTTTTGGGGTTGCCAGCGCTAGCAGCATTAAACAAATTCTGTTAGACTGGTGTCGCTCAAAAACCATAGGATACAAGGTGAAGATACGCTAGCACTTTCAGCTCTCTTTTTTTTTCAGGAGAATTTGCCAAAACGCCATGCTCAAAAGGTGAATGTAAAATATGCTAGAGAATGAGTTAACTTCCTCAAGGTCATCAGTTTTTGTGTGGGTAGCACAAACATGGTTTTCATAGGCAGCACTTCAAGACAGTCAGTGATTGCGTGAATGAGATTCTCTATGTCTAGTGAAGCAACGCATTAGTGTTTTTCTGCAAGCCTGCATTTCTGTGTTTATGGATATAAACTTCGGTATATACTCAGATATTTTTTTTCTTAGTTGCAGGCTGTAATTTTTGCATTCACATTATATATTACAAGTTCTGAATGTGTGGAGACTATGGCCATTTTGCTACGTGCAGACCAAAGTACTCTGTTAATATTTGAGAAATGAATATGTAGTAAATGGTTGAGTTTGAATCACACTGTGAGTAAATTTTTATGAGGTAGCATCAGTGTAACTAAAAGAATACACCAGTTGAGATTGTATTTGTTTTACCTGGCCTTAAACTGCAATTGTCAAAGAAATACAGAATTTTTTTTCCTAGGGATTTTTTTGTATGTGTGTAGTATGTTTTTCAACATTACTAAATGTGCATAATTATTGCTAAACTGTACATTATAGTATATATAAGCAGAACTAATTAAAATTACTGTTAATTGCTTACCAGAAAAGCTGAGGTTTGAATTTTATATGATGGGAAATCAGCACGAGACAAGAGCACAAATATGTTCCTTTTCACTGTGGCAGTTGAAAGTAACAATAAGAATTTGTTTTAAGAATCGGTTGTGCAGTAGGTATGATTCTTCCTATATTTCTACCTATCTGTGTGTAAACAGGTATTGAATTGGGCAAAGCAAGCAAGCATAGTCTTTATCTAGTGTTATTCACAGCCACAAAATTAATTGTTCTTCAATTTTAAATCCTCCACAGGGTGATTATGATTGTATAGAAACGGTGTCCTTAGTTTCCACAGATACTGAGCCGGTGCATCGGGCCTGCTCCAGAGCTCACTGACGTTGACGAGATGCTTCACAGTATTTTCAGGGGGCTTTGGATCAGGGACCTTCACTGTGTGTCTGCTTTGCATCTGGGTATTTCAGGCAAAAAACTTTCATTGCCATTTTTTTCCCCAGAATGTCAGAAATGAAATGGATATACAAAGATGGAAAGAAAAAAATAAAACCTGTGCTCCTGCTCTTGTTGGTGGGAAAGAAGGATGGAAAACTGCCTTGAGTAAAAACTGCTCTTATTTGTTCCCCTGTGCTCCATTAACACATGTGTTTTTTTTCATCATGACAGCACATTGATCTACAGAACTTCTCCTCAAGCTGGAATGATGGGATGGCATTCTGTGCTCTTGTGCATTCTTTCTTTCCTGAAGCTTTTGATTATAGTAAGCTTGACCCAGCTAATCGCAAGCAGAACTTTGAGCTGGCCTTCGCAACGGCTGAGTGAGTACATTAACTCTCCGTGAAGAGCTTCCGGTTCAAGTCTAATGCACCTGGGCAGCAGTGAAGAGTTTAATTATTATGCTTGTAGATCCTGTTATCACTAGCTTGCATGTATCATGCCAAAAAAGATAATAAAGCTCTGCGGAGAGAACGCATGGAACATGTGGGAGACTACCTCTGTACGTTGTTTTGGTTGAAAAAGAATGAAGGTTGAATTCAGTGTAAGTAGAGACCAAGGCTGAGAGCTTCTCAATATCTCAACCAGGTTACTGCATTTCTGAAAACAGGCAGAGCTAATACCCTCAGTCACGTTATCCAGATTCTTTTTTATGCTGTATAGCAGGCAATTAAATGCTAACTTGTTTGTTGAAGTCACTATGAATGTGAACTTGCCAGTCAGAAATAGTAACTTTTTTGAGCTGGTACCAACATGATTCTTACAGTAAGACCTCTCCATGTGGTACGCAGCTCGGTTTGAGAAACTTTTTCCAAATGATAACAGGTGGTAGGAATAGATGGCTAATGTAGTAACTTAAAGAACTGGATTTGCCATTGGCCATTAAGAAAAAACCTTTCAAAATTCTTCACATAGTGTTATTTCTCCTTATTACAGCCTCTAGCAAAGGAATTAATTTGGCAATTACAAGTATTTTTATAAGTACACATATAAGTTTATATAAAAAAATTTTGTTGCTTGTCAATGAGTTGAAGGAGATTCTGTGATACTTTTAGGTGATTGCTCTCAAAACTATCTACAACTCTCAAAGGAATGCTGCAGTGTTCTTCTCAGTTTATGTAAACAGTAAGTTTCGGGGAGAACAAAAGACACCATAAATACAACTAAGAAATATTAGGTGAGAGGTATCTGCAGAAATTACTATTCATAGCTATGATTGCCTTTGAACTGATTTATTCAAGTGCCAGTAAAGGCTATTTTCTCAGTTACTGCTGTTCACTCCAGTACTAGCTGTGCTGATCAAATTGCTTCTTGCCCTTGTGATTTTTCATCTTAAGCCTCTGCAGGTCTGTTCCTTTCTGCTGGTCCAGATCACTCACATCTTGAAGATATGGGGCTGGTGGAGAACAAACAATTCACAGCCACATGGGCCTTCATTGGCACATCTCATCTCTTCCTGAGTTTTTCCATTCTTTTGGAATGCCCTAAATATTAACAAGAAACTGAGACATGCCAGAGTAGTGTGAGATTGGGCTACATGCTACAGATAAAAGGAAAGTGAATGATAGCGAAAAAAGCCCCAACCCAACAGGGCTTTAGATCAGATCCCAGTATAAAGGAAGAGAGAGAAAGAGCAGGAGTATTCCATGGTCACAAAAATAATGATGTCCAGGCTGACCCTGCGCAATTTATTGCGAAATGAAATGCTGCCAGTAAACCTCAGGATTTCTTACATGTTTCAGTGATGCTCAAATCAGAGCATCAAATGAATCTTGGAAGCAGTTGTGTAACTCCTGATTTGCTGTATATCTTTTATTATTACGACAGGAAAATGGCTCACTGTGACCGTCTGATAGAAGTGGAAGACATGATGGTGATGGGTCACAAGCCAGATCCCATGTGCGTCTTCACCTATGTCCAGTCTCTATACAGTCATCTACGACGTTTTGAATAAAAGCATCGATGCCTCTCCAGCCAGAAGTGTCAAGTACAGCATGCTAATGGGTTGAGTGACATTTTGCAAATGGAACACAGTATTATTTCTTTCTTTTTACTGCCCCTGTGCTTACATTCAGCTGTGTGGCCGGCTGGCTGACTGAAGTATTGCTGGGCAGTGCCCTGAAGTGTTGATCACATCACCGTATCGGTAATACAGAAATAGGTTTGAAAAAGACAAAAAGATATTGGCAAAAACAAATACTGTCATTTTGGTGCTAGTAGTAGGTTGGATTTTTAGGGTTTTTATGGTTGAAGATCACAGGAAGCAAATTTGCTTCTCCTCTCTCTGTAAGGCTGGGGACAATTTCATGTGGTGATTCTGCTGTGAAGGTGTGTTCCATCTTAAAATGCAGGTAAAACTCCGTAAGACAGCACCTTCAGTTTCACTTCTCTGTTGAGCATAGTGCAAAAGAAATAGCAGATGGACAGGGAAGATTCTGTTTAGTAAATAATAACCTAGAGTACTCAACCACTAAGGCAATAATGCCTCTTCTCCAACCCTACCCCTCCGCTCCAGCATACACACACAGAGATCAAACAGGCATTGTTTTGTTCTCTTAAAGCATAAAGAGAACATAACCTCTTGTCTGATGAGTGTGGTGACAGATTACTCTGTTATATAATGGCATTTGTCTGTAATGGTCAAATCTAATGTGATTTGCTGAGAGGTTTGCTAAAGCCTCTACTGGCAGTCCTGGATTAATTTCTTGATAAGAATAGCAACAGCTGGGGTTCTTCTGTGTCTGAGATTGTGTGGTCGCATGGTTTAGGATTGCAGGAAAGGTAGGAGCTAGCAAGGTACAAAATCCTTTGAATAGCTGAAATAGAAACACGCCTGTGATGTGCTTTTACCTGAACTCAGGGGGAGAGCAGCTCTTCAGTGTGGACAGGAGTGAACTCTTTACAACTCGTTCAGTTACACTGACTCTGAGGTAGATGAACAATACACAAAAAAATATACGAAAGATGTGAGAGTTTTGAAGTAGTTCAAAAGCCTTGCACTAGTTTCAGTTTGCAGTTAAATTAGCATTAAAACCACAGTGCAGTTAGATTAATCCAGATTTATTGGATAAAATGGTCGTGTGTCACTCTTTCTGGCTTGCTTTTTGATAAATCAACAGTGTTGTTTCCATAGTGAATGTTAAAACCACGAAAAAGCGTACTTTTAAAATTATTTCTTCCCTAAGAACAGGCTCATAGAAAGTAAAAACTGAAAGCCACAAGTCCTCTGCTCCTGCTAGAGAATGTTTTTAACCTTCCCTAGTGCTTTTTAGAAAGATTAATTTGGTTCTGTATTGATGACCATTTATAATAAAATATATCAAGCTTTCTTCAGATTTATTGCATCATTTTAGAATGATGTGACAGATAACCAAGTAAAATCAGTGAAAACAGAGAGCTTTTTCTTAAGATTTTTGTTCCAGTCATGATTCTGTGTGCTCTGAATTTCAGTTAAAAAAGTACAGAAGTTCAACTGCATTTTAAATATTATTTTAGTTCAGTCTCCCTTTCTAGTCAAGTTTACTTAACAAACCATGAATGAAGCAACCGCTTTTAGCATGTAAGTGCCACTGCCTTCAGTTTTTTACTTTGTCTTGAATGACTATATTTCTCAGGAGTATGTGTGTGCCTGTAGTTCTACCAAATGCACAGTAAGGATTGTGCTTATGTTTTGGAGGAGTTTGGATTAGGCATGATGAGAAATCTGTCCAAAACTGGCACACACAATACACCTATTTACATTCTTAGAGTAGAATACTTTTTATTGAGCAGCAGAGGCAAGTTCCATCTTAACTACCACCAGAGGGGCAATAGTGGCTTAATACATTGCATCCTTTCACAGTCCCAGGTCATGGATGATTTTACTGTGTGATGTGAGTGCTGAAGACAGAGGTAAGTGCTTGGCCAATTTAGGCCTAATAGCATATCATTATATAAAGGAAGTTTTAGACTGTAAAATTATTGCCAATTCACCAGGATGAATCTACATTCTTTCTGTAATTTAGCTTGTTTTTGCAGCTACCCACAGGGTATTTTTACAAGTTTTCTAAGGTCTTCCTGCTTCAGAGAGGTGATGGTAAAGATACCTGGGACTTCCCAGCCACCTGTTTGCAGGGAAGTGGAAGACTATAAGCTGAGTTGATCTATTGATGGTTTGTGTGTAAGAAGACGAGGGAGATAGTGCTATGACATACTTTTAGAAAAACTTACAGCTTTGTGCATTAGGAGGTCTGCTCTATATGAATAACCTCAACTATTTGATTGTATGATTAAATTGAAATTAAAGTATGTAATGTATGTCCCCAATTGATTTTTCAGTATTTATATTTTTTAAAAAATCCAGGGAATGTGTATATATATGACAGTGTGTTTAGCATGGATAAAGGAACAATCTATTAAGTTGGCATAGTATATATTTTACACAAATGGACTGTTTCTTAACTTTTCTAATGTTTCTGTATTACATCTAAAAGTATATCTACAGTTGTTTATTGACAACTTGATCCTACTTTTAAAGGCTAAATCAGTTTGTTCTGTGCAATATTTTTGAGATAATGTCAGCAGAGACATCATCCACTTTTTAAGACTATGTTTGCATATAGCTTCCCACAGCAGGAAAGTCCTTCTCTTTTAAAGTATAATAACTGGATGAATGTCTTTCATCACTTCTCCCTTTGTGTGGTATTTCCAATAAAGTGTTTAATGTAAACGTATGCTCAAACCCATGCAAATTCTTGGATATATGTACTTACACATAAAACTATCCCAAAGGTTCAACCTTGTGTCATTAATTTAAACCCGGCCTGGCTTACAAAGGTAGTTTTAAAGTGTCCAAAATAAAAGATGGGATTGCTTTGTGTAAGATGCATTTAAAAGCCATTTTTGGTTATACATCCATGTCTACATAAAGCCTCAGTGGAGTTAACATAGAACCACAGAACATTCTGAGCTGGGAGGGACCCAAAAGGATCATCAAGTCCAACTCTTAAGTGAATGGCCCACATGGGGATCAAACTCTCAACCTTGGTGGAATTATATAGCAACATGCTCTAACCAACTGAGCTAATACTTTGGGCTGGAAGGGACTGATTACTGTGGTGGTGATCTAGTCCAATTCCCCCCTGCAGTAAGCAGGGATGTCCAACACAAACCATTCAGTGATTCTATGATTTCAGCTTTATCAGATTGCTCAGAGGCAAGCCGAAAGTGACCTGGAATTTTTCCAGGGATGGGGACCTCTCCGGGCCACAAATGTGCCAGTATTTTGCCACGCTCATGGTAAAAAATTTCTTCCTTATATCTAGTCTAAATGAACTATTTTTAGTTTTAAAGTGTTAACCCCTGTCCTATTGCTACAGGCGCTACTGAAAAGTTTGTCCCCGTCTTTTTAATCCAGCCGTAACTAGGCGCTTACACGTGGTGCGGAAAGGTGGTGCCTCCGCCGCGCTCTCCTCGGCTGGCCCCGCCCGCGCGGCCCCGGCACGCGCCCGCCCGCGGCTGTTCGTTCGCGCGNGCGCGCGGGGCTCGGCTGCGGGCGGCGCGCGGTGGGACCGTGCGGTGCGCGCAGCCCCGGCGGCTGTGGAGCCGTTTTCTACCCCTGGAAGTCGGTAGAGAGAACCATCTGAGGTAAAACGAAAGCTTTCTTTTGTCGTGTAATTCATATTGCAGGATCAGCTGTAAATTTCATATTAACAATTTAAAAGGAAATTGTCTTTTACGGTAGCTGACGTTGATGAAAGGATTTGAGGTTCGTGGCTTTAATGTGTGACGGTGTCACTACAATATGGGGCAGGACAGCATGAGATAACTGGGTTTTCCAGAAGAAAACGGCATGAAGTCCCACCGGTCTCACAATAACGTCGTGGAGAACCATCACTGGGGAGTTCCTCAGCTTTCAAGGTGACTGAGCAAGTTTTCGGAAACATGACATTCGTTGTTCTTAACTGCCATTCAGATATCTCAACAGTTCATTGTGAATAAATCGGTCATACCTCTTAAATTTGCCAGTATTTCTAAAAGCCTTGGAATCTTACTGGAAATAGAGAAAATAAAATTTTTTGGAAGAAAACTAATATGCAGCCTGATCCACACTCTGTGACTCACGTGAGCCAAAGTAAACCGCTGTTCGAACTAGCTTTGAGTTCAGATCTACCGAAGCCATTGGAAATTTTTCAGTTATTGTGGGAAGGGCTCCTCCTGCTCCACCTGTTCATGTGTGGGAAAAAAAAAAATCCTGGCTTCTGAAGCCTGTATTTTTCTTTGGCTAACTCTGAAATACCTGCATTTTTCTATAAGACAGTGTTTCTTCAGCTGAAACTCCTTTTTTTCCCCCCTCTGGAGTACTTGCGTATTTCTGTTTACACATCAGCTTGCATGAAAGGCACTGTAGTTAACCAGTTTTAATGACCACTGTTAGAAAGAGAAGAAAGATAATTAGCAGCTTTCCAACTGTCACTGCACCGTTTTTGCAGCTAACAATTTGCAGTTGCTTCCTGCTTTTCTATCCAGGCCCAGCTCTGCTTCTTTTTGACCAATGTTACTTCTTTATCATTTTGTGATCTTTTTGAATATTGTCGGGTTTCACACTGAGAAACTCTGCTCTGATCTAAACTGTAGCAGAGCTATACGGAGGGGACACAGCTGTACCATCTGATGTCATGCTCTTTATCTCCTTCATCTCTTCTGTCTGGCTCCCAGTATCTTTTCTCCCAGGAAAGAATATTGTTGACAGAAATACATACAGCATACTACTAACGATATTTTATGACTGACATTTTAGATAGCTAAATACTTAACACACCCCTCGTTTGCTTTCACAATCTTTATGCATTTCAACAACTAACCAATTCAGATTTACTGTCCGCAGCTCTGGGAACTATCAAAAAATAATGTACAGAGAACACGTGTTTTTTTCCAGATAGTTCTTAGAAGGAAGTGGGTGCAGTTCGAGCCACCTCCTGCAATATTTATTCTTTCTTTTAAAAGAAACTGTGCTGCTGCTGAGGAGATTGAGGCTGAAAGACTTTTCCTAGGGAAGGGGAACTGAGGACGTGGCATTTTGCCAGCCTTTGAACTTCAGAGCAGTTCAGTCAAGGAGCAAGATCAGTGGAGAGGTGTGTGAGGGAGAAGGAAGTTAAGGGTAGCTGTGCTGGAGTGTGGGCAAAGCTGTGTGTTGCTGAGGAGCAGCTGTGTGCATTTGGGCTCAGGAGCTGTCTCAGCAGCACTGCAAGAATAGGAAAATCTGTAATCAAACTGCTTTGCATAAATTTGGGGTATTGGTTTCACCCTCCATTAAACAAAAAAGTGTCCCCAGTATGCTTTGTTCTTTGTTCTATTTTAGTCCTTTCTGGACTTTCCCATTTCCTCATTTGCCTGCTGAATTTTCTCCTTCAGCTTTTCAGGTCCTGTTTTGGTTTGGGGTTTGTTTTGTGTTTATTTTTTTGTTTTGTTGTGTTGTGTG
>WEKY01058309.1:29660-58074 GCA_013390045.1 Picathartes gymnocephalus
TTTTTCCTAATCATCATTACAAAAAAAATCACCTCATCTGGCACTGGAACAGGCTGCCCTGGGAAGTGGTGGAATTCCCATCCCTGGATGTTTTCAAAAGGCATGTGGCTTCAGCACTTGAGGATATGGTTTAGTGGTGAACACAGCCCTGCTGCATTAACAGCTGAACTCAATGATCTTAGAGGTCTTTTCCAACCTGAATAAATCTATGATTACATTTCTTTCTACAGTCTAGATTTTATCCATCTCCCCAGCCATATTCTTGAAAGGTGTTTACTTCTCCAACCTCTGTGAGGCTATTTATATTTGTTTTGTCTCTTCTTTTCTGTGATTGCTTGTTTAGTTAATTCCATCCTCCTCCACAGGTCTCCTTTCCCTTCTTCCTATTGCATAATCCATCTTTTCCTGTCAGTTCCACTTCTCTCCTCCTAAATTCCACTCACGAATTCTTCTGTTTCTTTGTTCTCCTACTCCAAACACATCAGCACATTCTTCCCTACACATCAGCAAAGACTTGGGGAACTTTGAGCAAGAAATCTATTCTTTTCATATCAGTGTCATTTTGCAGGTAAAAAGAGCAAAATATTTCTCATCCTCATAGACCTGTCTTCTCCCCTTCTTGCTTCGGCAGCCAAGTATAATGCTCTTTCTGTTTTCAGGTTCCACATTCCAAGAACTGACCTGCAGTATATCCAGAAACTTTCCAAACAGAAATGGCCAAACTGTTGCAAGATTCATCTAAACTTCATCCCTCAGAATGGTACACTGCAAACAGGATGCAGCGTGCCAGTACAGAGTCCCAGAAATCCAGGTCAGAATGCATGATAGCTGAGAGCTGGAGACTGGTGGATGAAATAGAAAAGACAACTCAGAAAACCCAAAGTGATGTCAACAAGAAATTAGGTAATCCCATGTCTTCTGCAAGGGTCAGGATGTACTATTTGAGCTATACATTCAAGACGGACTTAGCAAATTAGTTGATAATTAATAGGAGAATATGTCAATGCCATGCTTATTGATGTCATGGAAAAATCAAAAATGTTTTACAAAATATTTTGAGGCGGACTCTCTATTTTCGTAACAAAACACACAAAAAGCTATTTTAACCAAACCTCCTGGCACAGGGTTGCAAAACTGTTTCTACAGATCCCACAGCACTGTAGGCACTCCACTATAGAATAAGTCTATTTTTAGCCATACCCAAGATGTGAGCTACAGTCCTCTTGCTTTTAGAATGGGCCCATATTAATACACATTTGTTATTTTGATTCTACAGAACAGAGGCGCGAAGAAATAAAATTCTGGAAGCAAGAATTAGATAACAAGCTGGAACAAATTGTTCATGAGACAGAGGTACTGTTGACTTTCAAGAATAGGCTGGAGAGAGCTTTGGAGGGCTGCAAAGAGCCACTTGTCATTGCACAAAAGTGTCTCCTGTACAGGTGAGCATTCAAGGAGAGAATAAAAATCTAGGTAATGAACCTTTAACAAATAAGAAAAAAGACTTCAAACTAAAGGCCCATCTCTCTTTCCAGTGGAGTCACGGTCTAATTTAGATGTTAAAACACTGGGGAAAGCTGAACTTCATCATCTTCTGTTAGATGCAGGCATTTGAACAATGTGGCTGATGGTTTCTCCTTTTTTCATTTAGGCAGAGGCGAGTTGGGATTGACTTGGTGCATGATGAAGTAGAACAGGAACTGATGAAGGAAGCTGATGCCCTCCAGGGGATTATTGCTTTACTTGGACGTACATTTGAACAAACAAATGAGCAAATCAGGTGCAGAGGCAAAGAGCATAATAGAACACTAATTAGATGAAAATTAAGACAGCCATCATACTGAGAAGTTGTAGGGTCAGGCTGAGGACAGGTCCTAAGTTATCTTCAATGGTAAACACTTGCAGGAGGTCAGTCCTAATTCATACCACTCAATCAGTAGTGGTGAGAGGTTCTGCATGTAGAGTACAAAATACTTGCACTTGATCCTTGGTCTTCTCACAATCCAGTTCTGTGCCTTTAATTTCAATGAGAATTGTACCATCAATTTATAGAAAGGCAGCTTCAAACTGTAGATTTTGTGATTTGACAACTAAGAGTTCATACATGAAGATTTCCATAACGGCATTTGAATTACCTAATGCATGTGTGCGTGCGTATTAAGGACACCCGTAAGTGCCTACACTTTTTAGAGTTTGGTTGTCTCTTCTCCTAGACGAAACCGTTCAGCAAAATACAACCTGGAAATGGATCTGAAGGACAAATTCACAGCTTTGACGATTGATGATTACTGTGCTAGCTTGACAAACGACACTCCTCACATCATATATGCTGATAATGCAATGAAACTAGAAGGAAAGTAAGTGGTTCTTTAGCTCAACAAAGATATGATAATTATACAGATAATATGGGCAGTCCCAGTAATAGCAAGATTAGTTTTGTGTAAAACAGGCTTTATCTTTTTGCCATCTCATTTTCTTATACTTCTGTCCATCACTTTTGTATCTGTGTAATATGTCTGTGAATAAGCCACAATAATTATGCTCCCAGTGAACTGCAGTTTTCCAAAAGTTTTTGAAGTTCACAGTTAAACACAGAATAGATTTACTGATCTTAACTTCTTTCTTCTCCCAGGATGTCCCAGTGGGGAGAATGCTGGACTGGGACGCATGAGGTGTGGAGTCAGTTTCTGACTCAGTCATTAACTTGTCACACGTGCCCCTTCTGCATGGGTTAGTTAATGCGAAAGGTTTAAATGAAAAAATAGCTACCACAGAAAAATAGGCTGAAAAGAGGAACTATACTGAGAAAGCAATGTGGGTGAGAACCTCACAAAGTCACTGTTGCTATGCAACAACTGGCAAACTTGCAACACCAAGAGGCTGACAGCTCTTGCTGCCAGCACATTAGCGTACATTAGCAACAGGTTGTGTAACTCAGACCACACCCAGGATGGTGTTGCCTGCTATGTGCAAATGACAATTACAATTTTATATATCCACCCAATGAAACAAGGAACGAACCCTCTGAGGAACTTTCCAAACACCCGCCTGCAAGCTGCACAAGGATGACCCTCTAATTCTGGGCATACAGTTGAGGCTGGGCTTCTCAACTATTGCTCCAGGCAGGTACTGTGTCGTACAGGTGAATTGTGTGAAAGAATAAGTGAGCGTGTTGTGTAAATAGCTACCTGCTATTAATAGTAATAGCTTTATTAATGAAAGATGTCATAAGAAATATTGGTTATTATGTGTGTTTCCCCCCACAATAGCTTAATCCTTTGCCAGGGGCAAAGAAAATTTTAGCAAAGTTGCTCTATGACTCTAGCAAATTTGTTTTCATCTGACTCTCATTACAAAATGATTGTGACAGAGTCTTTATTTTGTATCTGTAGAATTTCCAGGACAAGTGGCTCTTGCTGGGACATGAAATTAAAAGTACTGCTTTGTTCTTGATTTTGTAGCATAATTACAGCTTTATGAAGTCATAGAGGGCCTGCTGCTGTCTGTTGGTGACCTTTTATTTTGAATGTCTTTCAGTTTTGTTAGCCCTGAGGACTGGATAGATTTCTCAAACATAAATGTTGAAAAGGCTGACAAGCAGCGAAACAATTCTTTGGCACTGAAGGCGCTTATTGATAGCATCCTCTCACAGACAGCAAATGACATGCGCAAGCAATGTGAGATGGTGAATATTGCTTTTAGAAATAGAGTGAAGGAGGTCAGGGATGCCAAGCACAAGCTAGAGACACTTCTTGCAATGGTAAGTCATAGGGAATAGTCAGTGAAAAAGTGGAAACACTGGGCTTAGGTTATCTACCGGTTTTCCCAATCCAGTGGGTTGCACTTATCTGCCGTATTTTCCTTTTTGTTCCCTTCTCCCTCTTCCGTAAAGGTAATCTTGGATTTTTTTTCTCACCTCTGTGTGCACCACCACAGAGATGAATTTCTGGAGTCAATCGATCTAAATGTTGCTGTGGCCATCAGTAAAGAGAAGATTTTCCTTGTGATTTTTAGTTGCATGGGGCTCCTATAGGATTGTGATATAACAGTCTGGTAATTGATAAAAGCAGGGTCAATGTGCTCAAAATTTGACACACGAAAACTGAGTATTAGTATTAAAAATTAATTGCTGAGCATAAATGTCTGGGTTCACCCAGAACTGTGTCATCTCCTTTCCAATGAAGGAATCATACTCCTGGCTAAGCTTTGCAAAATATCATTTGATGAAATAACAACATAGTGAGTGTTACTGTGCTTGTTACCTCTATTAAAGATGATGATTTCAGACACTGTAAGGGGCAGTGTGCAGAATTTCATTGTTGGATGTGTTAAGGTGATGGATGAGACTGCCTCACAGCAGAAGAACATTGCAGCCTTAAAGAAAGCAATCGCTGATAAAGAAGGACCAGTAAAAGTGGCTCAAATCCGCTTGGAAGCAAGAAACCATCGCCCCAATGTGGAACTGTGCTATGACACAGTGCACTGCAGCCTGATGAGTGAAGTTCAAGAGATTACCAAAAATATTCAAAGGCAAGTGGAAATGATGCAAGAGAAAATTTGTGGTATAGTATAGATTACTGGGTTAATTTAATGTGTCAGAGTAACAATAGGTTCCAGCTATTCTCTCTGAAAAGTTAGGAATTGCTTTTCTCTTAAGGGCAGGACACTGTAAGGGAAGTTGCATGGATATTGTGTCTATGAATCCCCTTCCATCTTTCTTTTTCTTGCTCAGAATTCCAAATCTGTGTGAGAAAAAGACCCCATCCATGTGTTTTCAACTAATGCCTGCATCTATTTTCCCTGTTAGATTAAAGGATGCATTGGCACAGGCTGAGACACAGCTGAAAGGCCTGAACCGCCGACAGCTTTCCTTGGAGGAAGAGATCAAGGTCAAGGAGAATACACTGTACATTGATGAAGTGCTGTGCATGCAAATGAGAGAGTCTGTTTACATAAACAATTACTGAAGTCATCATACTGGGAGACTGTGCTCCAAAGAACCAGCTCCTGCTGAAATTTTATTGACAAACTTCCAAATTTATTGGCTTGGCTCAATGCTGTCTAGTTGTGCAAGGTAATTAAAACAGACGTAGTACTTACAGCTATCTGTTTCACAGCTGTCTATGCTCTAAAACGCTTGATGAAATCTTCCACTTCGCAATAAAATTCCAGTAATGAGAAATGCCCCTTCTTCCATGTTTCTCTCATGTGTAACCAATGATATATTTTGCCATTGAAAGTTGTTAAAAGGCAACTCTGTGGCAGCTAGAGCAGGAGTGTCCTCGTAAATCACTTGTTGAAAAGCTGGGCCAAGTTGGAAGGATGTCTCTCAGGACTAGCCATGCTATGTTTTGTTTTTATCTTAGCATCTGCTGCTAAGAACGAGGCAGTATGTCAGACTTAACAGGTCTTAACTTATCTAGCTGATACACTAGGTAGTGCATCTGTCTGCATTTGAATCGAGATCAAGTCAAGGCTGACTTTGGTTAGATCACCCTCACCCCACGTCTCAGTTTTCCTATTCATAAAATGGAAACAATGAGATGGGCTTCAATGGCGATGTGTTTGAAGCTCTACAGTGAGACGTGCTGAAAAAAGAGGAGGGTCTTATTTTTATCAGAGATGCCTGTAACGATGGAAAAAGGATCACCGCTTCCTTTGGTTCTGGCAAGGAAAAAGAAAGCAAGGGCAAGAATAAATGATGCTGGAGACAAAGGAGTCCAGTTCCCAAGTCCAGTATTTTAATGCATGGAGTTTAAAGTTGTCCCTTGCCCCTGTCTTGCTGGAATGATAGCTCCCTTGCAGAGACATTGCTGTCAAGATTCAAATCCCTTACTAAAGCCCTCCAAAGGATCCGTTAATGCAGATGTCACTGGGTGTTCTTTTCTCCCTGAAGTTTACAACATTGGGTAGGTGATGACAAAATAATTAAGTTCTGAGTCAATCAGGTACTTAAATTTCCTGTAAATATCAGCCAATAGCTGCTCCTCCTCAGTGCTGTCGTCTTGGGCTGTATAAATCCTGACCTGTATGCACAAACAGCAGTCATGTCTCAGATACAGGGAGCTCAGCCCATTACAGTTCATGGCAGCAAAAAGCGTCTGTGACTAATACGGATTCTAGAGAAGTAAAATTCCTTGAATAGAATCTTGAGGCTTTACTTTCTTCCCACTCCCAACTGACTGAAAACATCATCTCCTGCCAAAAAAAATTTTGGGAGGTGTAGGGAGGAATGGGTTAAATAGTGGAAGAATAGCGAGGAGGATTGTAAATCACTCAGGTGATCTTGCAGATGGGAATAGCTGTTGATAACTCAGTGTGAACACCAGTCAGTGACCCTCTGGCATGGACTGAGGTTAGCTGTGCCCACATCTCCACTTGTGTGTGTATGCCTAGGGGTTGCTTTGGGGATCCCTAGATGAGGAAAGGAAGGGAAGTAAATGTATCATTTGTCTTTTAGCTGTGGTTTTGTGGTTGTCGCGGCTGTCTGCCTGAGCTGACTCAGAAAGAGCAAGATTCTTTTTACCCCCAGAACTGATGCATCCCTGGGATCTGCACAGATCTGTGAGGACCTACTAAATTCAGATTGTAGCACACAAGGTAGCATGTCATCATGGTTTACACCAGCTACAGTTGTGGCCTGACTCCAGTTCAACACAGGATCCCTAAAGGGCATGATGCATTTGTATCTTTTTGCAGTTTAGTGGGACTCAGTCCACCTTCCTTGGTTTAAGCATAGACATAAGCACTGAGCCTGAGGGGTCACTGAGAAACCCTAGAAGCGGGAGATGGCTTGAACTAGAGGTGACAGAGGGAATATGAAGGGCTTCTGGAGTTTTTGGGACTTCATAATAAACTTCTCTTGTATCGGTATGTGGCTAAGTAGGTTGTAAAGCCTCATTTCTGTGAGTGGTTCCCAAGCTCTTTAGTACTAAGGCATAACATAGGGAAGATAGTTATATTAACACTTCTGTAAGTGACCTTTGCCTGGGTATGGGGACCTTTGGTTATAGGAGCAAGAATGGGAATGGGAGTTTTGAAGCACAAAGTCTTACCTTTATGGTAGTCAAAATACATTTCCTTTCTGCACGGTTTTGTAGCAGCCTCTCCATAAAGCTGACACTTAGAAATGCCCAGACTTTCAGAAATAACAGCCTCTTGCATGATAAGATAAGCTGTAGCAGCTCGTCATCCAGCAACTCACGGTCATTGTTCAATTCAAGTGTTAATTTCTTGAAAAAGAACGAACACTGTTAGTACTACTGAACACATGTTGAATGCAGTAACTAGCAACAAATAGTTTTCCAAGTTAACCAACAAAAGCGAGTGTCAGCAGATCAATTTTGTACCTTGACATTAGCTGAGAATCTCTTTTGCGTTATGACAACAGTGAATGTGCTACAGTAAATCACTCTCCTGTTAAGATGGGGTGATCCCTTGTGCATTCATTAGAAAACGCTGCACCCACAGTCATGCCATGATCTTATTTGATATACCGAAAACTATCCCAGAGACAAGCGTAGAGCCAATGATGGTTTCTAGAAAGCTTTACAGATCTCTGGTGCTTACTGGAAACTCTGCAATGGAACAGGACTTACAGAAAGCTGTCAGCAACCATCAGGTGTAAGGCCACGTGTTTCCCTTTGGCATACAAAGACTTGATGCTCACTTACGTGGGTCAGCTGTGGCAAACCTTTGGTGACACATCCCTTGTGACACAGAAGTGCTTTGGCATTGGCACTAGTTAATTTAGATGTGCTGTAGGACATTTGTGCATTGCCAAAATAGAGCAGCCTGATAGCATTATGGTGGGCTATAACTGGACAAGGATAATTTAATGAACTACACTATGAAACACTGAAATGACTGATGAAAACTGCCCTCTGAATGTAAAACTGAAGCAGTCAGGAACTTCTATTGCTGACTGCTGTAATGCAGAAGGCCTACATGATTACTTTGCTTAGCTTTGTGATACTGCAGTAGGGGGTCTGTATTGTTTCCCTTACCTGCAGACCACGCCAGTAAGCTGGGAGAAGGTTGGTGAGGGTAGGTCTCATTGTCCAGTCTGGGTCACTAAAATAGCAGCTCCGTAGGCTGATGCTCCTAACTGGGATCTCCACCAGCAGGATCCTAGCTAGGTGATCATGCTTCATGACTCTTTCAAAGAAGAAGTTCACGTTCAGTTTTGGGGCTCTCTTGGCCAAGTTTGCCCATGACATTCCTGAGACCGCTTGCCCATGAGGGTCATGGATATGACACTTGATATTCAAGGTGCACAGGGAATGAGAGCTGTGCTCCCGCAGGATGTCCAGCAGCTCATCAGAGATGCAGTTATAATTGAAAGTCAAGATGGTCAGGCTGTGGAACTTAGACATAGTTTGGTGGAACAAGGCACTGCTGTACACAGAAAGGTGGAGACTGAAGAAATCCTCAATATTGATTTCAGATATAAAGCTTCTATTTGTCAAGCTGCTCAGAGAATTCAGAAGCTCACAGCCTTCTTCCAGAGTTATTCTTGCTCCTTTTAAGTTAAGATAATCAAGTTGATTGCTCATTCTTTTCAGGAAGGCAGCTAAGTTCTTGATAAACTGAGCCCTAACCACATTTTTCCAGATCAAGCAGTCCAATTCTAGGTACTTGATGCTCAGGGATACTAGGTGACTATTACACTTACCCAGGTGTGAAAGAAGACCTCTCATAATCACTTGAAATTTTTTGATAAAGGGAGTATTGTAAGGATTTGATAACTTGATCTCAAGGTGCTTCAAATACTTGCCAAATTTCTTGGTATACCACAGGGCACTTTGAAACTCCAGCGTGCGTGCCCTTGATGGTTGGCCATAGAATGTGATGGTTCTGCATCTCCAGAGAGATCCAGAGTACATGGCGCAATTCCATTTTTTACAGACCAAGGCAGCCCGAGATCTGTCCCTGTCATCTAACCAATGGAACACATGCCTCAGACAGACATCAGGTAGATAGGCCCAGGAGCTTTGCTTAGGTTCACTGTCATCTTCCATTGAGAGGACTTCTGGGTCTTGAATCAAACCTACATGCAGAAAGCTGTGGGTAGATTTCTTGCCAATCTCAACATAATAGGCTTCTAAACAAATGGATGAAAGTTTGCTTCTTCACAATCAAATCCAACAACCCTTTCTTTGCCTCTGTACTCTAGCTGTCAGAGTCAAACAAGCTCTTGAGTCTAAACTATAGTCCTACCTAAATCAAAAGGAAAAAAAACAAAGAGTGAAGAACAATCACACTACAAGCACAGGACACATCTTTTAACTTTTTGGCCTTCACCTTCAGTCTAGCTATACAGTGAAATGGTATCAACTGCTGCTACAGCAGCCACACCCTCTAAGAAACCTTTGGTTAGTATCAGCTGTAATTAATTGATCATGGTTTGTGGTCTGATGCCTAGTGTTTAGAAGTACTCAGTTCTTTGGGCTGTATACATTTGAAAAGGACCATCAGTGCAAAATTAGCACTAATGACTTTTCAGAGCCTTCTGGGGTACCATTCCATGACAATGAGTACCCTGCCTTAGATTAAGGTAAAATCCCTGTTGAGCATAATAAGCAATATAAGCTCTTTCATCACTCAGTTCAAGCAGGATATTCAGTCATTGTGCTCTAATGGAAAGGGAGCAGGCTGGCAAGTCAGAAGACCAGCTGGGTCTTTGTAGGTTCACCTAAGCAAACAAACCATGAAGTTACTAGTTCCACTGTCAAGGCTGGACTGTGTGAGGGTTCAGCTCGATGCAGAGTTTTCCAGCTCACAGAGTTTCCCTCCAGAGTTGAAGATTTGTTTTCTCTACTTATAACCCCTTCCTGGAGTTCAGCCATTGCCATGGAAGAAATATTCTTTGCACATGACATTCTGCTGGGTAAAAAAATGTAAATGGATGCAAACAAGAAACGCACCATAAGAAAAAGCAAACATGCAGGTCCCTGAGAGTCTGTTTAGAACTACAAAGGCTCAGATATTTCAATTTTAATTTTATAAACAGGCATGAAAGGACAGGCCGACAGCCCAGTTCAGCCTCAGTTTGCTGCTTGCCTTTTGGTCTACGGTTCTTAGGTCACACAGAATCTCTCTGCCTGTACACATGCTCTTTTCAATTAGCACCATTTCTATTCTTAGGGATTCCTCTGCCCACTCGTGCCATTCAAAGTGCCAATCCACATCCCCAGTTAGCAAGATAACCCTTAGAAACTGAACACGTGGTCTGATTACCACCCGACTCTCTCTCTCTTGTACTTAGTACCCCTAAGAAGAGCTCTTTGTTTTGCAGAACTATCGGTCATTTAGGAGGCCTCTAGATCAATGTCCAAAAATCCAAGCCAAGTCTTAAAATATGGCGGCTGAAGCTCCAGTTTGCTAGTGAGAAGAATCTGAAACTTTTGCTACAGAGATTGAGGGTGGGGAGGACACAGGGGAAGAGGTCTAACACCTCAGCTACCTGGAAGCCCTGAAATCACTGGACAGAGGCAAGCAGAACAGCATATAGGGATGCAAGACATAGAAACACATCTGTTAATAAAGGATGTTTATTACACTACACTCATTATTAGTGTGTGAATACAAAGGGGTACAAACGCCATCACGTGGAACTTTTTTGAAACCACAGTTCTTAGGAATTTGTAAAAAGTATGCTAATAAGCCAGTGGTGTGATTCAAGAGGCATCCTGCAGTCTTACTGGGTTGGCTTCCCCATCACTGTAAGCCAAGTCTTAGCTAAGGAGGTGTCTTTAGCTGTCAGCTCTGAGTTTAACTTGGTGTGGGGAATACAAATCTTTGGAAAAAATCAGATGCTGCTACAGCTCTTTCTAGTGCTTTTTCTTTTTTTCAGGTAGAAGTAATTTAAATATAAATGAATGCTTTGCATGTCTTGTTTGCCTCTCAGGTAAGAAAAAAACAAATCAACACAAAATCCCCCAAAATCCCCCAATCCTCTGCCCTTGGCCCTCTGATCTGCCCGATTTGCTTCAGAGGGCATCCCGGATGGTTTACAGTCCCACACGGACGGTTATACCAGCTGTCTCCTCCAGCAAGAGCTGCACAAGCCCGTGGAGTAAAAGCACACGAACAAAAAACATCTAAGACTTTGACTGATAATTACCAGAAGTAACAGAAGCTGTAGCCTGGACACCCAAGTGGGCAACCCAGCCTGAGTCCTTTTAGTACTCCAGCTGACGCGGATCTCTGGGCCGAGGTCCGCAAAGGCGCCAGACCCGCGGGCGGGGGGGGCAGCGCAGCCCCTGCGGTTGTGCCGCTGGGCCCGGGACATTCCCCCTCAGCCCCGGCACGGGCCGCCGCCCCCCGTCACGCGCGGCTGCTCCGCGCGGGCCGAGCCGAGTAACGGCAGCTGTGTGCGCGCGGGGCCCAGCCAATTGTGGCGGGCGGCGGCGGTGGCGGCGCCAATCCCGGCGCTCGGAGGAGGCGGGGCGGTGTTCAAACGCAGTGGCCGCTCACACAGCAGCTCCTACAGAGAGGTGGCAGGTCGGTCCTGATCCGGGTTCCGGTCCCGTCCGGCGCACTGAGTGAGTACTTCCCCGAGCAGCTGCCAGAGCGGCCCGGTTGCGGCTCGCTTTTGCCGACCCCGTCTCCTCCGGCCTTGGCGGCACTTTTCGCGCTCGTTTCTACCGTCCCGATGGGCGCAATAACGGCATCGGCTGAGCCCTCCCGGTGTCCTCGCGTCCCATTACCCCGATGAGGTGGCACTACGAATCTGCCGCTGCTGTCGGCGGGGAGCACGGACAGTGCCAGCAGAGCGGGGTCCCTGAGGCGAGAGCGGCTCGGACGAGGCATGGGGCTGGGTGTGTCCGGCCCCGCCCGGGGGCTACCCCAGACCGCTGTGGCCTCCAGAAGAAATAGAGCGCCGCGCTGTCCTGTGCAATACCCGTTTGATAATAGATCATTGTAACCACAGGATTTCACCCGAATTCCTATTAGCTAGCAAGTGAAAATCAAGACTTGAAAGTATATATGTACATAAGTTTAAATTGTCATATGTCATATAGATAACTAGCATTTTAGCCCTTCCCACCAAAGTCTTCTGCCCGTAATAATCCTGCCTGTTTCAGGGCTTATGTATCCACAATCATAACTGTGACTGAAGCAGAACCCTTCAGCTAGCAAGTACGGCAGGCGAAAATAACAAGTCTGTAAACTTGTCTCGCGGTGGAAGGTTGTTTTGATTAAAGAAGGCAAAAATTTGGGATATCAGATCTTGATCGGAGACACAAACAAAAAAATTGCACTCATACAGCAATCTACCTCTCAAGCTAGAGTCCTGCAGTGGAATTGCAGTATAAGGCTTCTTTGTGGACTTGCACAAACCTACATAGCTGTAGAAATCAATCCTGTTCTCTTTCAAGCCTCCAAGGAAAAGTCTGCTCAGCTCTGGTTTTCTTGTTTCAGGCAAGTGTAACCAAATATATTGTGTAAGAGTTTCCATTTTTGTTTTTTTTTACACTGCTTTGTATCTTGTTCTAAGCTTTGCTTTCATTTTGATTGTTTCAGAAATAAGGTTGACCAAGAACCGGAGTAAGATGGCATCTGTACTCCAAAATGTCAAAGCAACAGTGGCTTGGCGGAAACACCAGCTCCTAACTGACGCCAATGAGAATGAGAGCCCTGTGCCTGACAAATTCAAGAGAAGGGCCTCTCTGAGTTCTCTCAATACCATTCACATGTCTCTAAGGAAACGGGTACCATTAAAGCGAATAGAGCTGAATTGTCATAAAACCCTAACTAGGGAAAGTCTGGAACCAAGACAAAGGTGCCAAACTCTTCAGACTATTAAAAGAACAGCAAAACATGCTTTTGGAACAATGTCCCAGGTACTTTGCCTTTGCAGTGGAACATAGATAGAGTTTAGTTTTTGCTTCAATTCCAGTACTATGATTTCTGAATTCGGTACTGAGTGCTGTATTCCAGAGGGTCCATTCCCATGCACTTGGGGACAACTTCATAGTTGTCTCGTAGCTACTAACTTTTAAAATCTTTAATAGCTTTTCCTAGAGTATAGACAGGAAAATTATGGATCTGGCAGAACATGGAGGAAGGTGAAAACTTTTGATTTTATTTTAATATGAAATAAAACATTTTCCCCTATTGTATTTTATCATGTATGGCAGAGCAGCCTTCACATGGAGGAAGCTGGGTAGAGATTGCCTTGCTTGCAAAGAATTGTTACTGAGAAATGTGCACCGCTTGGGATTTTTTTTCTTTTATTTATTTTCCTGTACCCATACTATTTACTAGCATGTTCTTCGTTATAGTTAATCTGAATTTAGAGTGACAAGGTAGCAGGTCAACAAGTTTAAGCTTGCACTTCCCTTTTGGAGACCTCAGAGTTTTAAACACATGAGGTCTGTGTTGGGGAGCCTGACTTTTACCAGAGTAAGAGCAGCAGAAGCTTTGTTCCAATGCCTGCTCTGACAAGTTCCCGCCTGTCCTTGACAAGTGCCGATGGTTAGGGAAACAAGCGACTCCTACAATGCAAATGAGTACAGGGGCTGAGATGCATTCATGTTATTTGAAACCTGATATGAGAATGGAAGCTAGGAGTTCAGCCCAAATGTTCCTAGTCTTCCTGGTTCCAAACTCCAGGCTAATTGGGTTCATTTAGCCTAACATCTCTAATGCTTCTTTCAGAAAATACAGAAGTCTCGCCAAAGCCCAGTATGCTCAATGGTGACCTTTCCAGCTGAATCCATCAGCAGAAGCTGTGCAACCAGTTCTACCAAAAAAAGAGGTACTACACCTCGAACACCTTGCTATAGGAGTGTTACGCCAGCAGCCTGTTCCAAAGGCACTCCAAGGTCCAGCAAAAGGGCCTTGCTTGGGCCAACAAAGGTGTCAGAACATAGAGAATGGAGGGATTTCTCATCCTGGCTTGGTAAAAATGCTGTCTCTCTCCGGACATCAAGAAGAGCAGCAGCACCGAAGAGCCCTTATTCATCACTTGCTCCTTCCAGCAGAAAGATGTAAGTCACATTGTTTTGTAAACCTTTTTTTATTTTTTTAAAATTACTCTGATTTGAGTATCTGGTAAAGTGAAAGGTGAGGTATGAGGTTTACTATCCTATGCCCCTGAAGGTGTTGAGGCGCAGAAAGGACTCCACAACTCGTGTTAAGTTGTGAAGTAGGTATGTTTATTCAGCGCTGGACACATGGAGGATCGCTCCTCAAATCATGTGTGTGGCCCACCCATCTCTTAATCCTTTCATCCTTTAAAATATTACCTATTCATAGGGTTACATAATTTTCCAATACATAGCTTTCAATCCCACCCATCTTTGCCCCAGATGGTAATCAGTCCAGTGTTCTTCTGGTTATCTCTGGTGGTCACTGGGATAACGTAAGAGATTCCTCTTCGAAGTTTGGACTCTTATCTTCCCACCTCTTCTCAGGGCCTTTTGACCTCTGGCTTCCCTCCAAGGCAGGGAGTTGATGTTTTACTGCCGTGGAACCTGAGACCACTTCTTCATTCTCTCCTTATCAATCCTTGCCTCTTTTTCTTCTGTCCATGCAGGCTGCAGGAAATGTTTTCTCTCTCTCCTCCAGCAAATGTTGACTATAGCACATTCCTTTTTCCTAAACTATTATTCTAACTTCTACTCTCTTCAGTTCTAATTTAAGTTTCTTGTTTCAGTGTGTGCTCCTCGAATAGTTAAGAAAGTAGTTCCAGCTCCCTGTATAGACAGGGACTGAGCTCTGCATAAAGCTGAAACATAAAAAGTAATTTTTTGCTAGAGACATACTTGGGTTCTTTGCTGGTGCCTTTTGGATAAAGGAAAATACTCTGTATGTATCTCACTCCTACTTAATTGTAACTTTTCCAAAGCTGCTATTTGTATCGCAAAGATACCAGGAATAGCTTTGCTTATGTTGAGTTCTTTATAGAATGTAGAGAGATTCCTGCTTCAAAGAACACAAATTAGATCAAGGGTTGTGAGCTAGGGAAATACTTAATAATGTGCAAAAAACCTTAACAGGTTTTTCTTTCGGTCACGGTCACAAGAAAGGTTAAAGCTAGAAGCTGAATCCAAGCCTCATGAATCTGAATCCTGTGTCTGAGTTGGAAGGTAGCTGTTTAGGGGATTAATGGAGATGTGAAGCAGTTGGCCAATGGAATTAAGAGCATGATTGCCACTGCCCTAAACTTCTCTGGGTAAAGTCTAGAGGTAACAAGAGTGGTACTGCAGGGATGGAGGCCTCGTGGTGCCTAGTCAGCCTGTCCTGTTTGATCTTTAGCAATGACCATTCTGTTTGCAGAGAGTTCGACTGCGAGTTGGAACTGGTCTCCTCAGGGGTTTGCCAATTGAAGCGTATCTCCCAAGTATTCGATGATGCCATTGTGAAAGAAGAGAGGTAAATACTGCTAAGTGTCGCTCAACTTTTGGCACAGGTTACCTGCCACCTGAACATAGCCAATTGCAGGCTAAGTAGTCCCTGTAACTCAGGATGAAGAATAGTTGCAGAACTTTTTCAGGGGTAATGTAGTATATCTGTTTTTTCTTCAAGATACCTGGGAAGATTAAATCTGCAGTTGGATTTGCAGTTGGATTTTGACTTCTAAAACCTGTCAAATGCGCTCCTTGTCTTCATTTTCCTTGTTGTAGAAGTCAGATTTTTAGCAGCAACAGCCTACCTTTGACCTTGTGTGAGAAGAGTACCTCCCTGACTCTTGTCTAGAAGAGGTGCCAGTCTAGGCTGGGGGAGGAGGTGGGAAAATTCCAGAGTACTGACACAGTTACTGATGTCTGCACATCTATTAAAAAATTCCTTTTATTAGGTAGCATTATGTTAACAAACAGTCTATGGTATTCAGATGACGAAGCCTCTTCTAAAAAACCTTGGTTAATCCACAAGGTGGTAGGCTGTGGTATTGCAAAGGTTATGTCATTCTGAATTAGATATATTAAGAAAGTAAAAATTAAAGGCCAGAAGTCTTGTGACAGGGTGATGCCCTATTCTTCCTCTCTTAAACACTTGATGTCAAACATTCAATAACTAAATGTCAAGCACCTCAAATTCTCTAGAGAGAGTTTAGCATCAAGTACTTTACCTAAGAAGAGGTAAGGGCTTAACATCCCAGATAATTGCAAAAATTTGTACCAATGGGACCATGTCTAGATAACTATAGGTTAAAGCTTGTATCAAGTTAATTTTATCATATCCACTGAAAGTTCACTAAATCTCACTCCTAATATTCTCCCATCTGCTAGTGATATGACAGTTTCTCTCATTCGTAAATGAAGATAGTAGCAACCAGGTAAAGTAGTTGTTCATTTATCTTGTCTATGCCTGCATGCATCTGTGGGGAGAAAACCTGCTGTTTAGAGAGAGAAAAGCTTATTCATTAACTTATGCTGCTTTAAGGCAGTATTATGCAGAACCACAGGGTTCTTCCTTCATATTCACTGTGGCTATCTCTGCTACAGCAGATCATTGTGCAGTTGTAAAACTTCACCTCTAAATTGTGGATTGGTGAGTCCTTGAGGGTTCACAATGAACCTCCTATGCAAACATCAGCTTTTCTTACCCCAGACCAGAAAACTACTGGTACTAATGTTTTTGTCACTGAAGTTCAGTTCTCACTGGTTACTAATGATCACAAAGCATGAGAGAACCAACCGTTATCCTGAACTGTCTGGTTCTACAGCCTTTCTTTTCCATACCTCAAATTTTTGTAGCAGTTGAGTCCATGCTATCACAATTAACAGCAGCTCATAACTGTATCGGTGGAATTTTTAAACACAGCAATTGTACCCAAGTGGATTGTTAAAGGGAAAGGTACATCCTGAATACTATGTTCTATTTTAGCAAGAAGATAGGTGCAAGATACTTTGCTGTAACTTCTCAAGAAAAATGAGAGCAGTTTCAAATGCCTGACTGATGCTTTAAGCAGTGATCTGTACTGCTTCCACAATTTGGTCTAGTTCTCCTGCATGTGTAGATGCATACAATGTGCTCTGTCACTGCCTAGTTGCCTACTGGAATAATTGTGAAATAAACTTTTTTGGAGGTGCCTTTAGTCTTTCACGAGACTTTCTGTTCTGGTATCCGATTGCCACGAGTTTTAATGTTAGTGTTCCCTTTTCATTTTTTTCATGATGCAGCAAACCTTGATTTCAAATGATTGTTTCCAGCTCCATGTATTGTTCTAATATTTTACATTTTAATGAATTAGGTTAGCTGACAAGAAACACTCCTGCTGCTAGTTAAAATATTGCAGTAGTTAATTTGCGTACTGCCATTCATGTTCACTGAAGATAACAAAATATTTTCTTGCTAGTGTTTAGAACAGTTACACAGTGAAAGTGTACCAGACCTCTTCCTTTCTCCCATCTGTTTTCCAGCAATTTGTGTGACAACCAGTTGATTAGGTCTACAGACTTCATGCTGCAAACGGTAGTCCTGTTGTTCGTCTGCAGGCAACAAGCAATATCAAACTACTACTATCTAACGGCACAAAACTCAGTCTGTACATCGATCCCTGAAACCGTATCAGGTTTAGATATATGAAAAGCATTCAATTATGATTTATGTATAAGTATTGATTTTAAACTTGCTCACAATTTTTCTTCTTTTCCTTGTCAAATGAAACCATTCTAAAACATTGAAACAGTTCACGAGGCCTGGAAAGCAATCCTTCCAGCCTGAAGACTTCTAGACTTTCAGACGACTGAGAATTTTATCGTATGTTATTTCTTGATGTAGTGTTTGTGTGTGTTTTGTGGGCTGGTTTTTAGGGTTTTTTAACAACTTTTCTGTATGGAAGTATAGGAAAGGATAGTATCTCCAAGTTATTCTTTGCATGTCCTGAAACTACTTCTATGACGCTTCCACAAAGATGTTGTCTTATTAGTGAAATACCTTCTTCTATGATTTTTGAAAAGGAAGGAGGGTTGGAGTTTTATGAAGAGTTGACCTCCAATCTAAGTATTATTTCAGACAGATCAAACAGCCTCTATTTATAATGTTTCCACCAGCTACTCGGACGTGTACAATGATGATCCAATATTTACCAAATCACTGGTAAGAAAAATCAGTGACACTGTTTGTTTAAAGGCAAGGAAGGTTTTATTTAGGTGGCTAATCTGTTTTAAGATTTTAAAAACCAGCTCACATCAAAATCTATAGCAGTTGTAGAAATCTTACTCCTTATTTCATATTAAGAAATTCATTATTGTACATTTTTGAATCTTTACAAGTCAGCCATAAGAAATATAAACATTTGTCACCAGATAGAACCTTCTCACTGACAGTATTTAAAAGTATGCACTTAATAAAACTATAGACTGAAAGAACACCTACAATTTCAAGTTTCCTTGTGTGAATTCAGTTGTAAGGGGACTGCCCCTTTTCTTCCCCACAAATAGAAAGACAAGTTATGCATAAGACTTGGGGTTCTGTGAGAGGACTGCCATTCTGGGTTGTATACCAGTCATCCAGAAATAACCCTACCTTTCAAACTCGCTATCTGTAAATCATAATGCAAAGTTGCAATCTCTGGTATACCATCTCCCAGCAGGTCACAGTAAACCTGCCTCTCTCTTTATCCCCTCCTAAGTTCTATACATCCATACAAATGACAAATGAAAAATTTACCTTCCCCAACCTCCCAAAATTCCATTCCGTTTCAAGGATAGCTTATTGAGATAAATACAAGTAGAGGGTAAACAGTAATAATTCCTATCTGTTGGCTTGAACTAAAATGAGTGAAAGAGCCAACATGTGACTTCAGTTCCAGAGTCCATGGCACAGGATTCTAGCTGTTCCAGGCCTTATTTCTGAAAAACAGATCTTTTCATCCAGAAAAATGTGTGAGTACTTCCATTTTTTATTGGGGTTCTGAATTTAGGTTCATCTGTAGGAACGTATTGTTACCTTGAGTGACTAAACATCATGGAAGTCTTAATTACCTTGGCAAACCCACAACTTCTGCTTAAGCTATGAACACAGACCATGAGGAATCATTGCTCTTAGAGAAGCTGAGAAGGTAGGCTGGAAAGTTTTGTGTTCATAGGAATTCTATCCTGTACCAGCTCCAGATGAGGATAAAAGTGCCACTTTCTCCCCTGCATGCCTGACATGAACAATTCAATGGAGAGATCTTGAGTTGAGATGCAATATGTCAATCTCTAATCAGAAAAATTATGAAACTGTGGTGCATAATCCTCATCTCTCCATTATCAAGCCAATGATTTTATCAAAAGATACCCATGCTCCAGTCATCTAGTCCTATGATGATGTACTCACCTTTCTGCGGCCTAGATGGCAAGACGGGAAAAAAAACCTGGGGAAAATCCTATTTGTTCAGCAACAACAGCTGGACCTACAAATTTTAAAACATAAAAATATCTACTGGTTTCAGGTATTATTTAAAATGCTTACAAACAAAGTTTTTAGCAAATTTAAAACAGAAAATGATATAAAGAGGGAAAAAACCAATTTTTCCCTTTCTAAATTTAGTCCGTGAAGGACATGATGATACTATAGATCTAAGTATTAAGGATTTGTTAAATACACACAGTAGTGTCCTGGCTAAAGAAAGACTGAAATGTATAAACAGGACAACTTGTTCACCATTAATGGCAAACAAAGGCTATTTTGCAGAATAGTGGGGCTTCTGAAAAAAAAGTCACTGTCCTGCATAGACCACGGTGTGTAATTTTTTTTCTCTAGTTTACTGATAGTTCCACTTCTACATAACCAGTGAAAGTTTTAGCTGTTTGGAAGTGACTTCCCTAGGTACAGTGGAAAAAGTGAAGTAATCTGTATAAATTAAGACTAGTTTAATGTAAACAAATAAAAATGACAGCTCTCATGAACCCCAATGAACAAGAATTACCAGTACTTTGTCATTTTTACACCTAACAAAAATTTATGCTGAATAGATACAAACCATGCCACAAAACTAAACAGGAATACTTTGGTCAAGCAAAAATCTATTCCAAGAGCACTAGTGTATGCAAACAAAAATGTTATTCAAAATAAGCAGATTTGGATTAACATCACTATTCAATTCTGCAATCTATACAACGATACCTTTTTCCAAACCTACCTAGCTAGACAAAAAAATTGAACAGCCTTTGTTGCTGCCCTGGAGTTGGTTTTGTTCTTTCTTTTAATGTATATTGGTTACAAATTTGCTGTGAAAGCAGAACCAAAACTTAAGAAG
This sequence comes from Picathartes gymnocephalus, assembly GCA_013390045.1. Classification (NCBI taxonomy): domain Eukaryota; kingdom Metazoa; phylum Chordata; class Aves; order Passeriformes; family Picathartidae; genus Picathartes; species Picathartes gymnocephalus. The sequence goes on from WEKY01058309.1 coordinate 49,861, forward strand.
TGTCTTTCAGTAGCTATACACACATATACACAGAAAAAACCAAAACACCACAGTTGTGAAGGTCTGTTTTCACAATATCTCAAATAACTACCACTGCTATTAATCACAGCCATTTTTTACAGTAATTTAAAATGGATCCGTATCAACAGGACAAAGAAGTAAATGCTTCCAACTGTGGCTTACTTGTACTGAAGCCTTAGCACCCACTGGACTAACACTATTGTGTTTTAAAATTTCATTATGCTTCCTCCATTCAGCGCGTTAAAAGAATGTGCTTTTCTGTTACACACTGGAGGCACTAAACAACTGATGGTGCTAAAACAAGTGATGAGTCTAATGTATGTTCTGTGGGCACACCCACCTGACTTCTCTGTCCCTTTTCCTTCTGTGTATGCTAAAACACTTTCACAGCCTGTATAGTTTAAGCACTGACTGTACAGAAACCGCAGCAATGAGGACTTGCAATCAAGAATAAGATGAATGTAGGGTCAAAGTTACCCTCAGCAAATGGCCTGCCTAGGGGACTGATCCTCCATGAAAACACAAGTAAAACTGAAATCCAGTTGCAAGCTGAATGCCCATGAATGATTGGATGTAGTTTCATGTGGACAAAGTGTGTAACTAAAATGCCTGTATCCTTATTTTGCCAAAGTGCACAGCTGGAGCGTGTGATCACAAGATAAACCATTCTAGCCATGAACAATCAGCAGTGCTGGAATTATGCAAATGCCATATAAGCTCTCATATATGAAAACAAACTTAGGGAGAATATTTTCAGCTTGATTTTAATACCATGTATAAAAACTGAAATTGTTACCACACTAAATCATACATATACACACACTTGTTTTACTGCTATTAGCTCCTAATGTTCTTAAGGGAAGCCAGCACAGTGACTACTGCAAAGGGGACCCAGCTATTAACGGAAATACACAAAATCAGAGTCTTCACAACATGGTACCCTGAAAAATTACATTATGTCTCCAAGAGTAACCTAGGAGATTTTTCTGACCTTGTACTCAGACACCATTTCCTTCAATACAGTCACAGAATTACACACAGATCACTCTTGTAACGAAGTAGACCTTTCTACTACAGCAATTTAAAACAAAAAAATAGGTTTTCAAGTCTCTTGGGTGATAGAGGTAGACGGCTAAAGCAACAGTAGCTTTGAACAGGAATAGCCATTACTGTCAGGAGACACGCTACGCGACACCCAGTGCTTAAAAAGAACTTTTTGATCAGTCAATGTTTTAGACCCCTCAGCAAACTTAAAATTTTCCTAGTAAGTTCCTCTCTCACAAGCCTTGGATTCCCATGCCTATTTAAAACTAACGAGTGGGAGTGTGCTAACAGTAAACTCACTGGAACGAGATGGAGGCTGGTGCACCCATGCAACCTCCTAGTGCAGAGCAGAGAAGAAATGGACTCTGTGATTAGAATTAATACATGCAGTGGCTGAGACAGAAGAATTCCTCCAATTTCATGGGTTCGAGAACTATGATACTACCAGGAAAGCATTTATAAATGTAAAGACTGTTTCAATGTAGTTTGCAAACTATCTTTCATTTAGCTTTTGTAGCTGGCTGACTTGGCAACAGAGTATAAAACCCTAGCCCCTTGTAATGTATTTACCTGCTCCCAATAAGTGTTTGCTATCAAATTTTTACATCTTTCTCTAATCTTCAGCAGACTACCCCTTTCCTTAAAGGAAGCATTATAAAAAAACGAACCAGAAACACACCCAAAAAAACCCCAACAAAATAAACAAACAAACAAAACCAACTACTGATGTGCCAGAGATATTTCAGGAAGTTTTAAATAGGTAACTGACAATCTTGCCAAGTAATGTCTGAAAAATCAAAGACCTCCACTTATAAGCTATTTTGCTACCTCTTAAGGCAAAAACTACATTCCTATGCCCTTCCAAAAGCACATTGACACTTCAGTGTTAACAGGGAATATAGACTTTACTTCTGCACTGTCTTAATAGTTTTCCATTTCATTTCTTGTTTTACATGTTAATTTACAAAAACATTAACCAACTTGGTGAGAGACTGCTTCTAGTCTAGCAAAACCTGAAAGGGGGATGGAGAGGCACAACACCGTCTCCACCCCAGTTCCCTGAAATAAAAAACAAACAACAAACCTGAAAAATGAATGTCCTGTTGCCTTCAAGCTTTCTCAGTGTTAATAGTATGTTTTTAACTCTTAAAAAACCGGGTTTTTTATGTGCACTTGTAACTGAACATGCATCAGTTCAGACACTAAAGTTCTCTAGATGAATTTCAATGAAAGTATCTGCATGAAGAATCTGCAAACTGCTACTATGTTAAAGTAACTACAACGCTTTAGAAATATTACTACTTAGGGAAAATGTCACACATTTTACTTCTAGTAAGTCCATTAAGAGATCAGAGAGAAATTTAAATCAGTAGAAAAATGTCTATTTGGCACCTATATTTTCGCACGTCCACTCTTTGAAGCTCAAATGCTGTAATTCTGAAAGCTACAGATTGTCTTAATACAGCAGTTGCTGTAAAGCATGAGAAGGTAAACAATTTATCAATTTACTTACTTTTTTTTTTCCTCCAGTGTAAAGATTCTAGTTAGAATAATTTAAAAAATGATTGCTCTGAAGTTTGCAGATGCCTTAGTAAAACAGTTCCCTTTAACTTGCCCTCTTAGGATCTGACTCTTGAACTGAGATCATCAGAGTCATCTTCTTTGGAGTAGTCCACACATTTTTGCACAGTTACCGAGTTCCACAAACAACGTGACCTTTGTACAATTGCACACTACTTTGTTTACAACAACACTAACTGTCTTCAAATGTGGCAGACATTTATTTTTAACAAGAAGTTTTTATGTTTGGTTCACAAGTGAAGTTCTCTCATTTATTTGTCCAGCACCCCACACGACCATGAGTGCCCATGTTGGAGTCTGTTGACCGACACTGTAGGCTGAAAGGAAACCTCGGGTTTAAGGCACCCAGAAAGCATCTTGTTATACAAATCCTAACCACCTTTTACTGTAGCTCCCACTGCTGCTTCCCTTTATGTCTTTTACTGAAAAGTGGAAACAGACATGACTACTTAATGTTTAAAGTGTAAACCTTCTCTGTAACCTACAGGACCTACCTTTTATACTGTTTTGGGTGCAGCTAGTTAGCTGATACCACAATTCTTCTGAGTAAAATTAGTATCTTTTCCTCTTATTGCACATATTGTATCTGTTCCAAAAAATAATCAAAGATATTTCTTGTTGCTATGATAATAAACCTGTGGTAGTTTTTAGATTGTTTTAAACATTCCCAATAAATATGACAAGAGGAAGAGACTGGAAGTGCCCCACTTCATGTAAAAAGGCAGATTTCAGAACAGGGAAGACTCCAAGGTACAAACTCCTGTCTACTTCTCTTAGTTTGGAGCTGCCTAAATACTATCTTTGAGGCACGCTTACAAGTTTAATCGGGTGCACCCAAGATCTACATTCCCAATCCTCCTAGGGAATAGATTCAAATTTGTGAACTCCACCTCGAACCCAAGCAATGGAAGGCAAATGCCTGTCATGATCTTTGTCTGATTCAGGCTGGCTCTGAGCACGCTCTGGCTTGGGGTTCGAAGAAGGCGGGTCAGGTTGCTGTACAGACATAGTCCTGCGGAGGTGGTTTCTCTTGCGCAAAAACTCAGGTTGTGAGTGGAGGCCAAAGCTGCCTTTTCTCAAGATCATCCGAGAGTTGTTCTTTTTGGGTCGTGAATGGAGACTAAACTCCAGCGAGGCCAAGTGGGCTGCATAACCTTCACTGAGGAACTGAAATAGGAAGGAAAGAAAGTGAGTGACAAATTACTGCTGCCTTGACCTATGAGCTCTATGAGGAATTAAGTTTTGATCACTGGCATCCCAGTTAATTACCTACAGAGTACTAATACTTGTCTCCTCTCACTTTTTTTTCAAGTGACCTGTTCCATTTTGTTATTCAGAAATATGCAATGCGTGCACTTGTAGATACAGCTTGCAACAACTTGACTCTCTTTACTATTCACCCTTCCAGAAAATGCCTCATTTGTAACCCATACTGTCACTGCTGTGTGTGTGAGTTTGCACATGCATTCACTTGCATGCATTTCCTTGTCTTCCCTAGAACTTCCTGATTGAACAGCAAGAGTTACTTACTTGGCACTGTGCCTGGTATTTCTTTGTGGATCGTCCAACTATGTAGATCTGGGATGGCGACAGAGCCAAGACACTGTACACAGAAATATCCTTCATGGAACCGTATGCGGCACAGATTTTGATGTGGCACTGAAACAAATCATTACTTCCAAAGTGAATGCACTATTGAACACCATGCAACTACAAGGCTGGTGCTTGATTTGCAATGAAGCAGCATATGAGTTCATTGTTAACAATTGCATGTGAGTTCATTGTTAACAATTTCAATCTGTAAACTACAGAAAGCTAAATTGGTCTGCCTGTATATAAGCAAGAACTACAGCTATGTGCACAGGAAAGAACAAGCAGTTCATTTACTTATTTGTCATGATTGGAGGTCCCTTTGGATGTTTTATCAGCTTTCCTGGGTCTTTAAAAAGTGAGAAAAGAAATGAGGACTGGCAAAAAGACTTTGTGATGGTCATTATGATTTACTGTTCAGAAAGAAAGGAGATCTCTACTGAATGACATTCTCTGAAAAGAGGTTTTAAGGCTATAAATAAGTTTCTAATACCTCTTGCATGAGATTCCGGAGAAAAATGGTCTTTTGCCGCAGTGGGTCATGAACAAGTCCATCTGAGAAGAAGATCATCCCTTGTGGGAAATTGTGCTGGGACAACCATGAAACCACACGCTGTTTTTGCATATCTGGACGGCCAGTGATATAGATAATCAAATATCCCAGGTCCTGCCAATGCCTGTCAGAAGATGCAGTTAAATTATGTAAGTGTAGGAAGAGAAACAACACTTACAGGTCAAGACAGCATCTTTTCTCAGACCAGTTAGAAGTCAGATGTTATCCTTCAACAAGTGGAAAGGAGCATGCCTAGGTCTCTGCTCCAATCAAGAAACTAAGTAATAATGTCTACACCTCAAGGGAGATGGAGAAAGCAAGAGACATTCTTATACAAAATATTATCTAAAATATGAGAGCCATTTAAAAATACACTTAGAATAAACCTTGCAACACATCAGGTACTGCTACTTCTGAAATCTTTAATGAGATCTCCTGCCATTTCAGCAGTAAAGAATGGAAATCCTTTAAAACTGACATTTCTACATTCCCATCCAAGTTCCAAAACGAGAACTGCCTTTTCCCATCCAGTGTAATATTAACAGACCTGAAAGAATTGATTAAAAGGCCTTTTAATTTTTCCTCCAAAAAGCATTCTTGCATTTGTGGCACCTGATATTTCTGAAGTACAAATATGTCCTTATTTGAAATTAGTGAAAAACAAAATACACATGGAATCATTATTAATTCACTGCACACATTTCAAGATCATATTCTCAAGAAGCAACTTTAGGCAACTTAAGATACAAATTTCAATGTAATCCCCAGCATTCTAATATTACACTGAAATTCAGGCAGACCTGCTGTCCAAGAATATATAGAAATGTATCTGCAAAGAATCTTGGCCCTTAGAAAATTGCTGCCTGTTTAGTATAACAACCCTTTTCCTTCCTCCTGTGTTCAAGCAGAAAGTCAGAGATCTGAAGTGTTCAAACGTCATTTACCTGACAACATCAACGGCCCCTGCTCGGACTTTGGGGTCACTTCCCATAATTGAAACACTTGCTGCAAAAGAACCATCAATGCTGAACACAACACATTCCATTCCTCGGGGCAGTACAGTCAGGTAACTTGCAGCACTGCTCTGGTCCCCTCTGGAGAGTCAAAGTAATAAATTAAAAAGCAAAATGTCAGAATGTATTTTCTAGACATTCTAGTTAAGACTTGAAATTAGATCTGTCTGGACCTACAGCTTTAAAAATCACTGTCAAATACGGCTTCTTATTTCAGTCTTATGTGGGCCAATTGAAACTTACACTTTTAAGAAATAGTTTTCCAAAGAGAAATTTGGAAGCTGACCTTAATAAGATCACAAAAATCACATACATAAAAATAACTAAAAGAATTAGAAAAAAACCCCCACAAACCAGCCTGAAGTACTCAAACCTTCTCCATAAGCTTAACAGTTGGTAATATGAGCATTAGCCACCCTCTATCCTTGCAAATTATAATGGGAATGCTGGTAGAGAAAAGTTAAAAAAAACCCCAACCAAAATAACAAAAAATCTCCCAAAGAAACAAACACACACAAAACCCCAAACAAAAACAAACAAACAAAAGCCCCCACAATGCAGTCATACATTGCTCTTTTCATGGAAAGACATGTGAAACACATTTCCTTATGATGTATTTTCAAAAGAGAATTGGATGTTAAAAAAAGGCTAAATGACAAGGAAATCCAAAGCTCTTGCTATCCCGGCACCTCATGTTCCCTAAAACCTGTAATCTAAAGACCACTTTTATGTCTGGTGATGAAGATTCTCACAATATGTGCTCACAGCCTAATGAACGAAGGCAGGACAATTAATTTTGTTCCTCTCTGAAACTGTGAATACAATTTTATTTGCGTATCAGTAACTCTATTTGCTTGAATTGACTGCCTTTTTTATTAAACTGAGGTAATACATTTTCTCTTCCTCAAGTAGCACTACATAGGACTGTAAGCTGACTTTGGACTTTGTTAACTGGTGGATAACAACACATTCAGCTAAACGCACCTCATTGATTTAATCTTCCAAGTAGGGATTCAAATGAGGTTTTTACTCAGTTTTGAAATTCCTTGCTGATCACAACAACCTACCACAGCTTTAGTTCCAGCTTGGAGCTATTACCTGACCACCATTTTGATGGGATACACACCAACTCTCAGTCTCTTCTGTTCAGGTATATTGTAGGATATCCGTCCACTGCTGTTGGATATCTCTGTGTCAAAATACACCCACCTACCCGAAGATGGTTCAGTCATTATGAAGATATCCACCTGCAAAACCAACGAAACAGTAATCTAGTGTGACAATCAACAAAACACCCGCTATTTACAAAGCCTCCCAAGTCTAGATAATACTAGTATCTCCAACCATGGCTGGTAGTAAAAGCTTACAAGGAAGTTTGAAGGAACTTCATGACTCAGTAAGAATTTCAAAGAGAGTCATCTCAATAAGCAAATGCTTCCTAACATACAATACAAGAGTTTACTGCCTTCATAATTTATTTTCTTCATAATTTAAAGCCCTGATCTTAGCATTGCATGTGTCAAACATCGGTATAGATGTCAGAAATTTGGCAGGAACCCTAAACTAGGAAAAAGACAATTTTATCTTGCATGGCTATATTACCTTTTCGCATAATAAACCTACAAAATTTCATCTGGTTATTGAAACGAAATCTTTCTCAAATCATAACTTCACCTACAACTAAAACACTTCTAATTATCAAAAGATTTCATCAATATGAAGTTTTCTTCAACTGAAATATTTAATCAAAATTAACATAAGGATATTAAATACTTTGCTGGACCTGAAACAGGCCAAGTGAAGCCTCCATGCTTCAGTTTTGCCCTCAGCTCAGCAGCATTGCTCTCTTAATTTGCACAGAAACTCTTACAATCTCAGTGAATATGAAAAAATGTGTTCACTTGATGCTTGGCTTGATTAGCTGAAAGCCTGGCTTCTGCAGGCAGCTTTAGGAATGACAGTTTCAATTGTGTCACATTACGACTGATTTCTAAAACTAATCTTTACTCACCCATGTGTAAGAGATACAGCAGCCACCTAACCTCTAGAATGCCTATTCTTTCATCTAGTTGTTTTACCTGGATAGGATGATACATTATTTTCTTTTAGTGCTTTGTCAACTACTATAAAATTCTTTTCCTTCTTGCTTGGAAAATTCATTGTCTCCAGCAGGTGGTACAGCTGGATGGCAGGTTCAGAAACCCCTGCACAGCACATTCACCACTAATCAAAGGAGATAGCCGTAACCAGGTAAGAGAGATGAGAGCTCAGAAAAAGGTCAGCTATCAGGAAAGCCCAGTTTACAGCATATTTTTGCTGAAGTAGTAAGGGGCTAGTGACATATTTCCCCTCACTGTAAGGCTTTCTCTGGCAGTATACGTGTGCTACATTCAAAAACTGTTTCAGATAAAA